>JASCZW010001035.1:0-101491 GCA_034211315.2 Aedes japonicus | reverse complement strand
TGTGCACTTTTGTGCGATTTTCGGTATTTTTTTTTTTCGAATTTTCCGTTTTCTTGTCTTAGCGTGCAGGCTGAGCTGTCAATCTGTCGATTTGCGAATTGTCATCGGTGGCCAGAGTCTGATGGGTGTAAACAAAAACATGGACGCGTTGGATTGGTTTTCGGCAGTTAAAAAAGCTTATTTAATCTAAGTTGTGCGCGATATTAAGAGAGCAACCGACGATGGACTACCGGCCAAATTTCATCTGCTTCGATCAGGTATGCCGGATTTGCATGAAAAGCAGCACGGAATTGCAATCGATCTTCGGTCACCCGCAAAACATCCCCGAGTTGATTCTGCTTCTGTCGAAAGTGGAGGTGAGTTTTGCAAATTTTGAAATAGGGATTGTTGTTAATGAACGCTCCTTACTGTGCCACGAGCAGGTTGTAGAAGACGATGTACTTCCAAAGCAGATCTGCTCCGAGTGCTTGATATTCGCTGGCAATGCAGCGGAATTTAAGGAACGGTGCATCCAATCTAATCGAACATTGAGGGAATACATTGCAGAGAATGTCGAAGACCGCAAGCAGTATGTTTTGAAAGAGGAACCTGATCTGGTGGGACTGGAGGATGGTAACAGTATTCCGCTGGGGCCGGAATTCATCAAATGTGAGATTGATGAGTCGAGTAGCGAAAAACCTGATGAGGGGGGCAATGACTTCGAAATTGCCGATGGCATTGATAGCGTTACCGACGAGGAAGACAATGATCAGGAAGAAGAGGAGGAAATGAGGATTGATCGGCGCATCCGAAGACGCAGGACGCGGAATCCGGTAATCGATGATTCGGATGATGAACCGTTGATATCCAAGAAACGGAAAGGTGACAACAATAGCTGCACAATGTGCGAGGAAAAGTTTAGAAACAAGGCTCACATCAAATTTCACATGCGAAGCGATCACGCTGATGAGAAGACGCCTAAGGAGGATAAGTTAGTACTTTCGTGAATTTTATGTTTAATGATTTAGCATTGTTTGTACTTGGCAGGATTCGTCAGTGCTTTTACTGTCCGAAAGCGTACTCAAACTACGAGTATCTGAAGATTCACTTGAACTTCCACCCGAGAAACGAATGGACATGTCCTATGTGCGGCAAGGAAATGAAGCACAAAGGCAAATTCATCGATCATTTGAGGATGCATGCCAACGAACGCCATTACAGATGTGATATTTGCGAGAAAGATTTCACTTCGTTGAAGTATATCTCCAACCACATGAAGATGCACAAACGGAAGGGTGAAAAAAGTGTATGCATTGTTAATTTCAAGTTGAGGGGGTTTTCTATGTATATTTATTATATTTGGCATTGTCAATTTTAGAGTACTTACAACTGTGTAGATTCTAGTGATAGTGATTACGATCCAGTGGAGGATGACAAAGAAGAGGATGATGAGGAGGATGAGGAAATTAATCAGTCAGACAAAGAGGACGTTATCCAGGTGCTATTTTGCAATGACAAAATTTGTTTTAGTTTTAACGGACACCTACCTTGTTTTCAGAGCGCCTACCAGTTGAATCCGGAAGCTCCGAAGGATTGTCCGGTGTGCAATGAAACGTTCGAAAAGGTGGCATACGTGAAGTATCATCTGGAAAGTGAACATATCCCGCTAGATGAGTCCATTCAAAAGTAAGAAGGATACTTTGATTAGTTCGAATTTACTTAGAAAAGTTTTAAAGTTTCTTTGAACTATTTGGTTAACCTCAAAATCCACTTTTTCACTAAGAGTTATCGAATTGTAGGGTTCACCATTGCGTAACTTGTAAGAAAAATTACATGACTTTCGATCACCTTATGAATCACATGAAACTACATGCTGAGAAGATTTGGAGCTGTCCAGAATGTAAGAAACAATTTCGACGTCTCGATAAATATAAGGATCACCAGAAGATCCACCAGAATGACCGTACCTTCTTGTGTGTGTACTGCGGTAAAGATTTTCCTACGACAAAATACATGAATCGCCATTTGCAGACTCACATCAAAGAGAAGGTTCAAAAACCTGAAGAGGTAATTTGCTTTGATCTTAGTCATTTGTCGTACGAAAAGCTTAGTTTTTGTTTTTAAAGGAGTTCGAGTGTGAGGTCTGCGGAAAGAAGATGAAATATAAATCAAACTACACGAACCATATGAAAACTCACGGACCGGAGCATGCCAAACCGATCAAGCAGGATCCGGAGTCACCTCCCAAAAAAATCTATCTGTGCAGCATATGTGGCCGTAATTGTGGCTCTTCAAGCAATCTTACGGTGCACATGCGACGCCATAACGGACAAGCCATTTGTTCGTGTTCGGTTTGTGGCAAAGGATATCCTCGAAAGGCTGATTTGGTGATGCACATGAGAAGGCATACAGGTAATCTTAACTGAAATTTTTGACTTGTGAATTTTGTCTGATCCATCTGTCTTCAAGTTTAGGTGAAAAACCGTACGAGTGTTCCACTTGCGGTCGAGGGTTTGCCAGGAGAGACAAATTGCGAATACACATTCGAACGCACACCGGAGAGAAACCGTATGCTTGTCCTTGCGGACGGGCATATGCTCAGGTACGTCTTTTCTCCATACTGTTATCCGTTATTCCAAAGAAAAAGAACAAAGGAAATCAAATTAGATTTTTCCTCGCAAATATCACAATCTAGAAAAACGATCTCAAAACTCACCAGAAACGCAACACGTGCGGTCAAAACTTCGACATCACAAAATTAATGGCTCCATATCAGACATCGATTTGTGTACGGCAGCAGAATCCTACGATGCCACCTCCACTAATGGAACCTCTCAATCCAACCATATCGGTCCCTTCCAGCACAGTAGTAGTTGCCCCTACCATTCAATCATATGTGGGTACAAATTCAGCATACCCTACAGTTACACAACCGCTGAACAGTGGTGAGACTGTAGGAACCCCTAGCATGCCCAGTGTGCCTCCGTCACCGCATCACGATCTGAGCAGAATGTCAGAATCGATTCCCAGTAGTCCTGTGGACCTGATGACACATCGACATCCGTTTGCGCCATTCCCCGGTAGTGGCGTTGGTAGTGGAATTGGCAATATGATACCGAACTACTCTAATCCGTATCAACAGCCCAAGGTCGATATGTGCAATCAGTGAGTGCATTTTTTTCAGTCTGACTCAATTCATGCGATATGGTAGAGATTTTTAACTCTTAGTTTTTATTTATAAAATCATATGCCGTACGATACATAGACAATAGGCAATAAACTCGATACATAAGGTATTACCTGAACGGATTGAAATGTACTGTATTGGATGACAGCCTTTTTTCTGTTGATATTTTACTGTAATATGTTACAGTTACAATGAAAATCATCGCGGGCGTGTTACAAAAATGCGGATTTCCGATTTTCACGGCTAGAAACTTTTACCGATGAAGTTAACCACATTGCAGGAACTGAAGACCTCCAATTAGCTCGCGAAATGGAACTTCCTTCATCCTTTTACGTTCCCCCTCATTTCGTTGGCTCATTGTCTTTAACAGTCGCTGGTTCGCGTCTAGCGGGGTCGATATCGGATTGCAGTCCGTCATATTGAATCAGTCGAGCAGTTCCACGATGTACCGGTCCTGGTCGATGGACATAGCGTCGTCGGTTCTTGAGACTCGCAGTCCCAGAATCTGCTTGGCTTGGCCTAAGTTCTTCATCCGCAATTCGTCACAAAACTGCTGCTTCACATCGTCGACCAACCCTTGATCGTTGGAAAACAACAGAAAGTCGTCGACGTAGACTGCCACGATGATGATGACTTTCCATCTTGTAATACACGCACGTGTCGTACTTCGAGCACTTCAGCCCCATCCGCTTGTGGTTCAACTTGATATTCCATACTCTGCTGGCCTGCTTGAGGCCGTAAAGGGCCTTCTTCAGCCGGCTGACCTTCCTGGGTGCGGCTTCGTTCCGGAATCCCTCCGGCTGCATGTATATCTCCTCACCGTCCAGATCGCCTTGTAGGAACGCCGTCACAGCGTCCATCTGGTACAGCGTCACATCTGGTGTCGAATGGTGGAGTAGCGCGGACAACGGGAGAAGACGTTTCGCTGTAGTCCACCCGGATTGGTTTTAACCTTGAAGACCCACTTGTTCTTCAGAGCTTTTCGTCCCGAAGATCCACCAGCCACCACGTCTCGTTTGCGCTCAACGCATCGAATTCTGCCTCCATTGCTTCAACCCATAGCTCCCGGTTGCCCGGCTTAGCGCTTCCTGCAGCGTATCAGGGTCCTTGGATACCCGTGGAATGTATTGCGGCGAAAGATGGTGGCCGTTATCGGAAGAAAAATTCAACTTGCCTTAGACTGAGCACTCCCAGTCACTATGCCCAGTTGGGTGTTGCATTCCAACAGCTACTTCGAGTGTAACGGGAGCACAGTGCTGTCCAAGCTTCCGTGCTGCGAAACACGTCCTCGTCATGGTCCTCGTCCATCTCGTCGTCAATTCTGGGGAGTTTCAACCTTTTGAGGCAAGACACTGTATGTAACCTTAAAATCTGCATACTTGCCTGGGAATCCCTCACGCTGCGCCTCATCGTAGGATGCTGAGAAAAATGCGAGGGGATCGCAAGCGGTTGTTGCGGATCCTGTGGCTCTTCTAGCACACTGTCCGCCGACGTCGTTGTACTGTCATTCTCCCTCTCTGCGCTTCTGATATCTACATTCGATAGGCCTTAGAGCACTCCGAGTAGTCAATCATGATACACGGTTCTGACTTGGGGTCCCACTTCGCACGCTTCATCTTCGGCACGTAAGCCATCGCTCTTGACCCTTAGATTCGTAAATTCGACAGATCCGGTTTCCGTCACGTAATCTTCTCGAACGGGATGACGGAGATGCCCTTCGTCGGTGACCGGTTGATTATGTGAACGGCTGTCGACGCCGCTCCGGCCCAAAATCGTTTGTCCAACATTTTTTTCTATTTTTTTTCTATTTTAACCCTTACATTTAAAAGCATCCTGCAAAATACTAAACCAGTATTTTTCTTAACAACATCAATATTTGCGGCATATTTGTAATATGACAAAAATATTAATACTGCCAGGCCCACTTTGTAGAGTTGAGGGAGAAAAAGGATTCAAAAATAAGCGGCAATTAAATTATCCACTTGATGGATAAGTTAATCAACGAATATTTTCAGATCGCAAGAACGAAGAAACGGGGACAACCGTCCTTCCGTCTCGATTTTGTAGTTTTAGATGAGTCGTTGGGAGTGACGTGGCTAAGAAGGTTAATGTCACTCCGTGTGTCCTGACTTCTTTGGGAAAGACAGAGGTATTTCCACCTTGTGTCCTGACTGATGGGCCTAGGTTTGACCTCGATTGTTCACTTTCTGGGATGGGTTTTACTTCCTTGTGTCCTGTATAAATCCTAGAGTTATTCTTCTGAAACGAGAAAGGTATTAAGTTGACCCTACACTGTGACATTAAGTATAAAAGCAATTTTCCGTGTGATAAAATTTATTTTATTACATTCTAGGTGCCTAAGTTTTGTTCCGATTGTTCGCTGTCCGAGTTTTCTATCATTTGGTATAGTTTGTATACCTCCTGTTTGAGTTTTGCTTTATCTGTTAATATTGGTTCATAGCTATCTCTTGCCTTCCCCATTGAGTTCAGCTCTTTGTCCAGGCCTTTAAACCATGTGTCAGCGGGTCTACATTTTCTTAAGGGTCCAGTTAGATGCAGGTTATACGCGGCTTGAATCAGATGGTTTTCTTCTCGTCTAGCAATGTGACCCCAGTACATAATACGGTATATTTTGACCCTTTTCCAATGGTCCGCCCTAGTAAGAGGTTCCTTGTAGCTACGGCATCTTTACCACCACCTGCTATGTACCATTCCTGAACAATTTTCCTCTCGAATCTTCGAAGCGTTCTCCTGTTGCTTGCTGTAAGAGCCATTGCATTCATTCCGAATGTTATCGTGGAAACTATAACTAAGCTGTAGGTTTTTCGTACCAAGGAACATGGTGGTTTATTTTTCTGGATAAATGGAAGAATCATTTTACTCGCTCGTATCCCCTGCAAACATCTTCTCTTCACGTTTTCTGGTCTGTCAAGTATCCCGGCAAAAAAAGCGCCTAGGTACCGAATGCATGGTGTTCATAGACGCAATAGTATATGTTCCGTTATTCGCTTGTTTTGTGGATTGCGGATCTCGTACAATAAGTTCTGATTTTCCTGAGTGTATCTGAAGTCCTGCCTCTTCTAGTAAACTTTTCAGATATTCAACTATCTTGTGAAATCTCAGGAAATTTTTGTTGCAATTTTATCAATATATGATGCAGAACTAACGTAAACAGTCTGGGTGATAGAGGGCAACCCTGTTTCACTCCTTTGATTTTCTCTACTGTCGGTGTTTTTTGGTTTCTGTATCGTAGTGACGTTCTTTCTTTCAACCCCAGATAAATTATCCTGTTGATCAGATAGTTTGGAACCTTTAGGAAGCGTAATGCCTCAACTAACGATTTCTGATTAACGGAGTCGAATGCTTGTCTCAAATCCAGCAAAAACACATACAGGTTCTTCCCGGGGTTCCAATATTCCTCCATTATCCTCTTTGAAGTGAATATATGGTCTTCAACCGATCGGTTCCGAAGAAATGCTGCCTGATAAGACGGTATCTCATCTATGCTCTCGTCTAGCATCCTAAGGAGAAACCAAAATCGTTTGTCCAACATGCCGTCAAACAACAGACATCTCGCCCGCTCCAGAATCGTCCAGTTCATGCGCTCAGCCAACCCATTTTGCTCCGGATTGTGAGGCACCGTCGTCTCGTGACGCATACCATTCGCCTTGAGAAAGTCCTCGAATTGCTTACCAGTACATTCGCCGCCGTTTTCTGTTCGCAGACACTTTAGCTTCCTCCCAGTCTGGGTTTCGGAGTAGGCCTTGAACTCCTTGAACGCCTCGAACACATCCTTCTAGGCCTTCAGAAAACGAAGGTCATCCTGCTCGCATCATAAATAAAGGTGGCGAAATACTTGTTCCCGCCAAGGGAAGGCTTTTCCATTGCTCCACACACGTCCGAATGTACGACCTCGAGAAGATCGCTTGCCCTCGTGCCACCGGATTTGAACGGTAACCTCTGATGCTTCGCCTCGATGCAAGGGACACAGGGTGACATCGTCCCGCTTGAGATTTCCATGCCGACCACCATGCCAGGTAATCGCTTCACGCTGTCCACGTTAAGATGTCCCAGTTGCCGATGCCTACTATCCAGACTGGTGGCTGGACGCGCCACTCACGCACTTGGTTGACCAACCTGGTTCAGTTGTTAGAGGCCGTCCTTCTCGCGGCCCGTGGCGATGACTTCTCCCGTTGATTCTTCCTTGATCACACAGGATTCCCTCGAGAAATTGACGCAATAGCCCTTCTTGCAGATGCGACTCACAGAAAGGAGATTTACTGCTAGGTCTAGAACACAGAGCACGTTAGAAATATCTAGACAACAGCACTCACCTTCCACATCAGCATCCAGCTCGACGTTCCCGGTGGCCACAACTGGTATCTCGGAAGCGTCTGCTACAAAGATGGACTGTGACACCTGCTTTGCGCCAACCAGAACACTCTCGTCTCTGCACATATGATCTCCGGTTCCAGAGTCCAATATCCACTCGTCCAGGGAGTTCCGCTTCTTACACGCCAAGAGTGCCTTCTTTTTCATGCTCCGGGAATTCTTCTCGTTCTTGGTCGTCAACTTCTGTGGACACTCCGACGCGTAGTGCCTAAGCATCTCGCACTTGAAGCACCTCATGATCAATTTGTCCTTCTTTCTGCTACTTTGCTTCGGACCAGTCGCTAGTGTCCCGTTTGAACCACCAGCTCTGGTGCCGGGCTCGATCGTCACGTCCTGGAGAATCTTCGGCTTCACTAAATCTGTCGTCCACTTGATACCAGATGCGTCCATTCCCATGATCATCGGCTCGTATCGCTTCGGCAGCCTCATCAGGCAGCTCGCCAGGTTCCCTCCTTGATCATTACCATCCGCATTCCGAACGCTCACACAGGGATTGATGAGACGCACTGCTGAACGGAACTCGCTGATCGAACACTCTTGCTTCCTGGTTTCCTCCGGGGGCCAATTCCCTTTGGCCACCGAAGCCGATAGCTTGAGCAGGACCGTTTGGCGGTAGTCCGTTCTCAACCGGAAATCCATCTTGAGCTGCTGGTGGTGGCAAGAAACCTTCTCCAGATCTTCTCACGGACACGCTTAAAAAAAAAAGTATCTGGCAGACTTCTTGAGGAAGAAAAATTTTCACTTCCCGGCTTGTTATTTGGCCGATTGCTAGGCATTTGGCATTTGCAAAGAGCTATCCTGGGCCCATAACCTGATAGAATGAAAAATCATCTGACCAGGTGTAGTGACCAACAAAAAATGATTTATTGCGGGGACACTAATCCAATGCTTACTATTTTGACAGATTTTACCTTCCGGCCGGTTAAAACCATATCTAGACGGGATTATGATAATTTTGCTGTGTCATCCAGTTCTATCCCGTCGGCGCTGCACAAATCTTCATACTTCGAGAACCATCGATCGAACGAAAGCGACTCGATGATCTGCTCCGGAGAATTCCTTGAGCCATTTCTGCAGCTGTAAACTGGTCCAGAAGCTAGAGTCCCAAGTAACAATGTTAGTTTGATGTAGAAGAAGATGTTCGCTCATCACCATGAGGCATCAAGAGTGAACATTAATGTTTTTTGGTTAGAATGAAAGATGTGAAGAGAAAGTGTTGAAAGTTCCGTCAGTGTGCGGCAGGCTGGAAATAGAACAGATGTTTTTATTTAGGAAAATTGGGCGAAAGGGCATGTATCCAGTGGTACTCGAACCATGGACATCAATTTTTGCCTAACATCCCACTGCGGGGTAGGTTGTAGGACGGACCAAGTCCGCCACTGCAACAGGCAAAAATTGACGTATGGAAAGATGCTTATCAACCGCCATCTTATTTTGAATCAAAACTGCTGCACAACCTTTGTTTACTCAAAATTGGAGAATCTATTCAACATCCACTGCTTAACAACATTTGAATAAAAGAGTTTATTCAACACTTTCTCATTTGTATTTATTAGACATCAACATTATTTAACAATTGTTCTAACCATTGTTAAGCGTCAACTCAACTCTTGAAGCTCTACACAAATGAAACAGTCGTACAAGTTATGTATCAACCATTGTAGAGCTATAACTTATCTCTTATACAAACACAACGTTTTCGTATAGTATAATGAAATTAACTTTTACAGAGCTTAATTAATTTACGATAAAATGTACTATAGCCGTTGCTGTTCATGAGTATAAAGTTCAACTTTATATACCGTTGTTAAAGACATCAAAATGTATTGAGTGATCTTTGAAAGGACGTTTTTTTGCTTTTATTATTTATTCTCAGCAATCTTTAGTACAGATAATTGATTATTTGTGGTACTTATATTTCTTCATATATTTGAAGCAACTTTTTGAAATACAGTACCCAAATTTCACTTTGCTTGATCTCAGACTTGAACTCATGATCCTGGACTGAAGGCTGCCTTACTCTCCATCTTATCCATCCTTGGTTATGCATTTGAAACAACCAAAAGACGTATATACAGGGTGGCAACGTAGAAATGATACACTCGGAAATTGTTATAAAACTTAAACAGAATTGTATTTCTCATTCATTTCACTTTTAATAACAAGACAAAATGTTAAACTTTTATTGTGCTTAGTGAAGTTCAAACCTTTCACCTTTGTATTTAATCACGGTACGGAGACGCTTCTCAAAGTTTTTGCAAGCCGCTCGCACCACCTCCTCCGGCATTTGATCCCAAATCTCAACCAAGCGTTTTTTAAATGAGTCCAAACACATGTGCTTCATATTGCCCAGTTTTCCAAGCATGTAGCCCCAGATGCTGAAGTCCAGTGGGTTCAAATCAGGAGACGATGCAGGCCATTCTGAGCAGCTGATGAAACATGGTAAATTTTGCTTACACCAATGCTGAACAACTATGGCCTTATGCGCTGGAGCTGAATCTTGCTGGAAGCAAAAACTTTCCGCACCGAAAAGTTTCTTAGCATAGGGAAGTAGGTGGTCCTTGATGACGTATTGTAAATAGTACTCTTTGTTTATTTTCACCCCCTGTCAATGAACAGCAGCGGTAATTTGCCTTTTGACGATATTGCACCCCAAACCATCACCGCAGAGGCATTTTGATATCGTTCAACCCCTCGTTTGTCAGCCGGTATTTCACGAAGATTTGTTCCATATACACGATCATTTTGTTTGTTCAGGGACATTTCCAGAGTAAACAATTTTTCATCTGAAAAAATTATGTTATGACCAGCGTGCGTCTTAAGCAACGCACGTGATCTGGCAACTCTGTCTTCAATATTCTTGCGTGTCAATCCGTGAATCCTCTGTTTTTTGAAAGCTCCATATCCAAGGTCACCTTTCAATATATTTTGCATTGATGTGTGACTCATTTTCATTTCACGCGCCATTTTTCTCGCCGACCGAGCCGGATTCCTTCGAATTCGCTCATTAACTGCCTTGATCGCTGAGGGCGTCCGTACACTGCGTTTTTTACCGGGTTTCTTCTTAGGGACAACAGTACCAGTATCTTTGAAACGTTTTATGGTCCTGTACACAAATAATCTGCTCAACTTCAAATGCGACAGCTTCCTTCTGATCTCCAAATTAGTCAATCCGTCAAGATGCAAGATCCGAATTTGTTCTCTACATGAATCCATTTCTATTTTCGTCAACTTAAGAGCACTAATTCAGTTTGTTGTTTACGAATGAACTGACAACAAGTCACTGTTTCAAATCGTACACAAGGGGTCTACCGATAATGGTATACATTGTAGCGAGGAGATCACAAATGAGTGTATCACTTTCATGTTGCCACCCTGTAAATCTTCAGTCTCTAATTTGCATGATATTGTTTAACAATAGTTGGTTAACAGTCACATAACATGTGTAACATAAGTCCTGGGAATACTTTCAGGCGTTTATTTGACAGCATTAACAAACACACAGATGTCAACCAATGTAATTGTCACGTTCATCTGTGTTCCTACTGAACTGTCAAACTCAAATTGCGCAGTAGTTTCCATTAAAAATGTCGTACAAGCTAGATTTACGAGCACAAGTCGCCAACCTTTTTGGACGGCTTAGTACAAGTGAAATTTTGAGCGTGTTCAAAGACGAGCCAATATCAAAATCAACAATATACCGTGTTTTGAAAGATTGTCGTGATGGTAATGAACCGGAAAATAAAAAGAAAAGTGGTCGCCCAACAAAAATGAGTGCCAGAACAACGAAAAAACTGCTGTCAAGCGCTGAAAACAAGGTTGGCCAATCAACACGCAAATTAGCACGAAAATTTCAGGTTTCAAACATGACAGTCCATAGGATTTTGAGAAAACATAACGTAATCTATCGGAAACGTCAGCGTGCACCAAAATATACACAGCAACAACTCGAAAAAACATCAGACGATGTTAAATATGCCAGAAAATCGAAATATGAGTCAAAGGTGTTAGTGTGGGCAGCCATGTCATCGAAGGGTATCTCGGCGCCTTTGATACGCCCAAACAAGGTCAAAGCTGTCAATTCTGACGTGTATATCAGCCAATGCTTGCCGAAATTAAAGCAATTCATCAACAAATATCACGCTGACGACGAAATCATGTTTTGGTCGGATTTTGCAAGCTGTCATTACGCGAAAAAAACATTAGATTGGCTAACTGAGCAAAACATACCATTTGTACCGAAAAAGGACAATCCACCTAACGTGCCTCAGGCTCGTCCAATTGAACATTTTTGGAGTGTTCGCAAACATATGGTGTACGTAAATGGCTGGGAAGCTAACAATTGGTTAATCGAATCAAGCGGAAGATGAAAGAAATAGACATAGACACCGTCCAGAACCTGATTCAACATGTTCGCCGTACACAGCGTAAAATCGAAGATAATGGTCCATTGAGCGTACTGTAAATATATTTTTCAACAATTTATTAATAGAATAAAATACCCTGAAGAGCATTTTAAAATCCGATTGTTTGATTTCAAGTACCATGCTTTTGAATTTTTCCCAGGACTTATGTTACATATGTTACACATACCTTTGGGTGTGAGTTAATAGAGTTTTATAATTGCTCCATAAACGTTCCACAATTAATTAAAAAACGATAGCTTTAAATAACTGATTAAGCGTTGCACAATTGTCGAATAAATGTGTAACTGAAGCTTATACCACACATTATCCATCTAATGTTTATTAAATCCTATTTAGGTTCTAGTTTAACTTCTTTGGTAGTTCAATAAATATCGTTGTATAACTGAACAATCCGTCTAGTGAAGACTGTTTAAAAGTTTTTTTTAAAATAATTATACTAGCTGTTATATAATGATGACGATTTTGGGGTAACATGCTTTTATTCCATGCTTGTTCAGCTTTTCTCTGATGATTGAACTGTAGAGTAATAAACAATATAGTACAGCTGATAAAATATGAATCCTAGAGGGTTTGAGCTGTTAAGTGGAATACCTGTAACTAGAAATTAGAAGAAAAATTAGTATTTTCCATTTAATTCCAACTACCTTTGCTTATCTTGACAGATACGCGCATTTCGTCTAAAATGTGGAGACTTCTTCAGTGTCTCGTACTCGCAGTCGAGTTATTAGTACGAGATACTAAAGAAGTCTGCACATTGTAGATGAAATATGCGTATCTGTCAAGATAAGCAAAGGTAGTTGGAATTAAATGCAAAATACTATTTTTTTTTTCTTATTTCTAGTTATAATATATTTTTAAACCAAATCCAGGTAGTCATTTAAAAGCTTTTTGTTCTGTTTCAAAAACTGTTATTCATAAAAACAAAACGACTAAATTTTTATTCAGCACTGGAAGCTATAATTCTACATTTAATCAACATGGGTGCTTATTATTCGCTTTGAATTGTTTGTTGGGGTAGCTTGTTCATAATCGCTTGGTTTGCCATCTTCTTGATCACCAACGGCTCATTATTGACTGGTAGACATCGTTGAAAGTTGGTCCTCGAATGTTCCGGAAGAAGTTTTCAGCAATCCTCGTCGCTAAAAAATTTACAGATGAAAGATATTATTAGAAACGTTTGCCTCGAACAAAAAGTTGTTACAGAATCATGGTTTTTCTGCTACCCGCTGACAGCTGGGTTTTGGCATAGTTTGAAGCACTTTGAGATACCTGCGTTGTTTCACCGCCGTCATCACCGTCATCAGGAACATCTGCGCCGGTATGTTCGTACAATGTTTTCATCGACATGAATAGTGAAATAGTTTGTAGCTTTACAACAAGTACTGTCCAACACGAGTAAGGCTTGTAAATAGATATAAAATAGATTGAGATTTGAGTTTTTGTTTAGTTTCCGTTTTCTCTTTGCATTGTTCAAGGCATTGTCCCGCTGCATGATACGAAGAGAAAACTTAACTTCAACCGAAACAGCTGTAGAAAATTGCAGCATTCCAAATTTAACATTTGTTTATATAAATTTTACCGAGCTTCGGTATTGATTGATGATGTGTTCAGTAAGTACTTTTTTGTAGTTAACGATGCTTCCATTTTCACAGTTTTTTTTTCTGTAAATGTTACTGAATTTCGGTATTGCTTACTTGCTTGTTCAGTAATTTTTGACAGTTTAAAGTTCATCACTAGTTTGACGATCGTTCAGTAGAAATACTTTTACTGAACTGCTTACTGAACCATCAGTTGTTTGAAAGTCAGTAAAACTTTTACTGACTTCAGTATAAAAAGCTTAGTGTGATACACACTTAAAAAATGTTCCTGTATTCGGTAATTTTTACCGAACTTTCAACAGCTGAACAGTTCGGTAATCCAATTTAACGAATTTCGGTAAATTTTGACAAGTTCCGGTAATTTTTTTACCGAAATACTGTGAAATTTTACCGAACTGTTCAGCTGTTGAAAGTTCGGTAAAAATTACCGAATACTGTAAAATTTTCTAAGTGTGTAGCTAAGCTGTGCAAACAAAGACAGACAGTGAAAATCAGCTGTCTTACGTCATTCGGTATCGTGCAGTTTGGTGTAAACCGTGCTTTTGCTGTCTAGAACATCCTAAAATGATTGGCAATTTTTTGAATTGCCGTCATTTCTAATAAAGTAGTTTCGTAGCTTAAAAGAACATCGATCAACGAATAATTCGCTTGCTTAGCTGAAATAAGCATTTGTTATGAATCAATTTCCTGTCGAAATTGAAATTTGTATGTACGCAAAACTACATTTTCGTTGCAACCTAAGTCACTATCGGAAACTGTTCTCATTTAGCCGGGAGTCATCATTTCCTTCAAGTCGATAAAAACACATTCAGATTTTTTGAGTATTATTTTTTTATTTCTATACTCTACCATACAGTATATCTGCCAATGATAGCTGTGTACTTACTGTCTTTTAGCCGCTAGTTTCCTGAAACATTGAACAACAATATACTATTTTGCTTGCATAATCAATTTTGAATTGATTTGTGTGGTTTAGTTTTATCTGATATCCATAATATTTAGCCAAAGTGCTTCACTGAAAGAGCGTTCAATTACAGCTTGTGGTTGCTACTTCAGTTTGTCATTCAAAATTAATCTTCCAAGAAGTTTGCTTACTTTGTTCTACCGCTATAGACTATATTGCACCCGTTAGTCTGTTTATAGTACAAGCAACAGCAGTGTTTTTTGAAATTACAGTTGAGATCATTATCTTTTTAAAGTGTTAAGGATACACTGTTCTCCAGAGTATGGGATGCCAAAGAGCTACGAATTGGCACTCATCTATATATGCAGATGCTGTAGGTATTCGTGTATTCGTGTGAACTGGCAAAGAGGTTGTAAAGCTTCCGTTTATGAACTATCGGTTGATCTAGAACTCAAGGACTACATTCGGACAGTGTCACAATCTTATAATATAAGTAAACTATTGCACGATTGTTAGCTTATGTACAATTTTCTATTGCATTGGACTTCTACCAGGGTCTCCACATGCTGTCATCGCTGGAACCATCATTGTGATTATCGTGCGAAGGACCTTCGTTCGATGAAATGTTCTCGTATGAACTGCTGGGTCCTGCTGGATTTTCTGTCTCATCCCGTTGTTTATCCTCTGTATCGTGGGATGATGGACTAACTGGCCCTGCTTCCTTCTTGATACTATGATTCGAGCATTCGTTCTCGGTGTCATCAATCTCTGTTACGGAGACAGGAGTTTCTTCAACCGAATCGTCAACTTCCATTTTGCTGACTGGTGGTGGAGTTGAAGGTTTTGGAGCAGACTTAGCCATCAACGCTCGAACGTCCTCTAACGTCATTTTGCTAATGAAATCTGGAATTCCGAGGGACTTTTTATACAACTCCCAGTAGTTTTCGTCCACGTTTTCGGGCAGTGAGTGGAGATTAGCCAGAATATCTGCGGTCATCTTTTCGTGCAGTGCAGCCTGTCGGCGGTTCTGTTCGATGAGCGTTTCAAAGTCGGTGGCTGGATGCGTAGGAGGAGGTTCTACAATAGGTTGGGTGCTGAGGCCAAGTGCCGTCGCCAACTGGATGTAGTGGTCAGGTATGAGCAGTGCCATTTGGTTGTCGTTTATTCGAACCTGTGGAGGATATGATGGCGCTGGATGGTGCTCGGAATGCTGTGGGAAAATTCGATGGTTAGAATACTGAACTTGGAAAGAATTGAGGTTTTCAGTTACATTAGAAACGTCCTTGTCGGATTCCATGATTCCAGTGGATGGGGTTGGAGAAGAAATCCTAGGAGACGTGGTAAAACTGCTTGTCAGTAAACTGGATTCTTGCTTGATGATCGTTGGATCGATGCGGCAGTTCTTGAGGTTATTCATGTCAATAAGTTTTTGTTGTTGCGTTAGTATCATTTTGTTGAGCGAGACATGATTGGAAAAGGGCGAAACCACGCCTGAACTACTGCCAGGCTGACTTGAAACACCGAGTAGTTCACCACTGTGTCCGATATCATCCAGATGATGACCGACTAGGGGCTGCGGCGAGTGTATAGATTTAGTTCTATGATTTCCGCGGTTGTTGTTCTCGTCTTGGTGGTGCTGTAAATATTCATCATCGTTAAAACTGGCATTATGTGAAACTAAACAAACGATCAATCTTACCGCTTTCGGAGTGGGAGTCAACAATCCAAGATCCGCAGTAGGACTGCGGTATGCATATGGAGATCTGCCTATTTCTCGATTCGTCTTGCTAAAGTCCAGCGGGTTGGAATCTTGACCACTGTAGTCTAGGATGTCTTTGGTTTTCTTTATACCTGCAGAACTTTCATAGATGTTTTCCACCTTTGTCGTTTCCGTTGTGCTGCCATTGGATATCTTCGGACAAATTTCGGTATCGATCTCTGCAATGCAATTGTCCAAGTGCCGCAGCAGTCTGGCCTTGGATCCTGCATCCGTTAACGTCGGAACACTGGGCAATGGAGGTGGTTCAGGAGTAGCCAAGTACCTAGCTACTTCTCGAGCGCAATCTGTGTACCCTGATCGGTATTTGTCAATGGCAGGGTTGTCCAAATTTCGGTGTCGTTGGAAGTGCCTCACTGTGAGCTCCAGAATATCAGCTTTCTCCAGTTTGGAGTGCTTGGTTTGACCATCGCCGGATTTCGTTTTCACTGTGGATTCTAGGATTAAAGCTTTTAGGATTGCTAAGCTCTGATTGATGCGTGCTCTCCTGCGCTTCTCCATTAGTGGTTTGTTTGTGCGTTTCAGGGGATCTTGAGATGTGATGAGACCGGTGGCTGTGTTACCGTTCTGTAAATGGGCGTCTAGTTTGGATGACAAAGCTGTTGCACTTAGTTCTACAGATACAGAAATGAAGTCAATAAGGAGTGGATGAACTACTGCTCAAAAATACTCACCGCTACCGTGTTTATGCCCTTTATAATCTTTATCCTTCTTTGCAGTCATTGTATGATAGCTAGTGATAAGGACAAAATAAAATGTCTAATACTGTTAGAAAGAGCCAGCGTGCACGTTTGCCAGCACATTCATTCGTTACTAAGGTGGCCCGTTTGTGAGTTGCTGGTTGCAAGATCTGCGAAAGAAAAATGAGAATGTTGGTTTTTAGTTAAACAAAATGAATAGTATTTGATGACTTTTTTTGATTAAATGATTTTTAATAAACATAATGACGTATGGAAAAGAGAGGCACGAAAACGGGTCGGTGACTTTTTGAATATAATACTGGGTTTTGGATTAAAACATATTTTATTTTTAAGCAAGTTCTCCCTTAAGTTCTATACACATTGTCCAACGTTTTTCCCGTTGACTTAATGAATCCTTGTTGTTGAAGGCTCGAGAAAGAGGAGGACGTCTTTTTGCGTCCATAATGGTTTTCCTGGTTTTCCACTATCTTGCTTGCGAGTAGTAGTTGAGGATCTTATGATATGGGAAACAGTTGAAGTCGCAACATTTTCGCTTTTAAAATGTCGTACCATACACTAACGTTTACACTAAAAAATCTAGTTTTTTTTCGGATGGTGATAAAAAAAAGCTAAGACAGATAATTGCTTTTGATAAATTTCCCATGGAAGGTAATTATTTAAGCTTACTTGCAAAAAATTCTACGCGAGCAGCCTTCCGGCAGTTAATCAGAACATTCGCCATGGCGGATGAACTTTCCTGGGGGAAGTGTCCTACCAGTCGTTGCCATCCAGGGTGAGATAGGTCACGTCGTCCATCACCACCGCCACGTCGCGATTCGCCGGAAAAATCGAGTTGACCAGCTTATTCAGCCGCTGCCGCTGCGTCATTGCCTGCAGTTCCGAAACCAGTGGACGCGACTTTCGCTCCCTGACATGTATGTTCATGTTCGCAGGTACTATTTCTCTGTTCGGCCGGTTGAAACGACCAGCGATGCAACCACTTTTCCCTCGGTCTTCCTCTTCAGCAACCTTTGGAGCTTCTTGTCGCTCAGGGTCATCGGCCGTCCGGAGCCGGGCTTTCGTTCGATGCTCTGATTGTTGCCTAATAGTGCCAAGATGTCGTAGATGCCGGAACGGGCGTATCCGGCGTCCACAAAGTGCCGCACGATGTCCGTTTTCGATGCAGCGGGGTGCTGTTCTTTAAACGCGCACACTTCTGAACGGAGTTGTGCCACTGTTTTTGCCATCACGGTTAAAGATCGACTGATAGAGCTGTCATTTTTTTTCTGCTGACTCATGGGTTACTATGATTGAGGCTGCATGGGTACTTTTGTTAGGGCGGGTGAAGGTAAACCCATGAAAAATCGGAAATTTTTGTCCATTTTTTTTTATTGCAAACGTTATTTGCCAAAATTCCTGTGCAGTCATAGTAATGCAACAACTGTCATAGTAATGCAACAAATATTCAATTCTACTTACGTTCGTTCTCATAATGCTGAAAAACTGCAATAAATTATCGTTTTTTGGCAAATTTTCAGTAGTAAAAACACACCATGTTCCCATTTTCACCACGCTTTGACAATACTTCACGTCTCTCAAAGTTTGAAGATCTAGAGATTCGTTCAAGCTGTTGAATCAAGTCCCAATAATACGAGTAAACATACATTTCCCTCACAATATGCTGAACAGCTAGAAGGATGAGAACAAAAAGTTTGGATTTTCCATAAAAACTAGTTTAAGTTCACAACCAATTGCGCTCAAAATTTTTGGATGGAGTAAAGCCATGATTCCAAATCGATTGAGTGAGGTGGAAAGAGTAGCTCTCTCAAATTTTATGCCGACGCCTGTCGTCAATTGCAAAGGAGTTCGTGGATTCATGGTTGCCCGCGCTACCATGAACCAGATTTTCGCGATTTGGTAAGTGCTGCAGAAATGTCGCGAATATAACGTGGCGACACATCATCTTCTCATCGATTTAAAATCATCTTACGACACAATCGATCGAGACCAGCTTTCAAAGGGTTCTAGTAGCGCTTTGCGGAAGAACTTAAAGACCACATATGGCAAATCATGCTCGAATATGGATTTTCAGAAAAAACTGAAGTGGTTGGTCAAAGCAACGGTGGGTCGACTGAAGTGTCTCGTCCGAGTCCTGTCGAATCTTGGAGAAGATTACGGCAAGATGATGGATTGTCGTGTTGTTGTTTAACATTGCATTGGAGGATGTGATTCGAATAGCTGGGATAGACACTAGTGGCACGATCTTCAGGAAGTCCGTCCAAGTTTTTGTCTTCGTCGACGACGTTGATATCGAACTTTACTTTGAGACGGTGGTGGAAACGTACATCAGACTTAAAGGTTATGCTAGTAGGATTGACTTGTAATTAATGCGATGAAAACAACATATATGAAGAGAAGAGGCTCACGAGAAGACAATGTTAGCCTTCCACCACGAGTTCAGATGGACGTTGATGAAATCGAGACGGTAAATGAATTCGTGTATCTGTGCTCATTGGTGACCGCCGATAACGACACCAGCAGAGAGATACAAAGGCGCATTATGGCTGGCAATCGTGCCTACTTTGGACTCCGACGGATGCTAAGATCGACCAAAGTTCACCGAACTACAAAGTTGACCATCTACATAAACATAAACATTGCTCGCACAGGACCAACGCGCCATTTGTGTCCTTGGACGGAACGTGGAGGAGGCTAATGAACCACGAATTACATCAGTTGCTTGGAGAACCTCGCAACGTACACATCGCTAAATTTGATCGACTACGGTGGGCTGAGCATATCGTTAGTATATCGAACGACAGCCCAGTTCAAATTATTTTCGTTAATTAACCGACTGGTACAAGAAGAAGAGGCGCACAACGAACAAGGAGGATCGATCAAGTAGAATGCGACTTGCGGATCCTTCGCAGACTGCTAGGCTGGCGAAGTGGAACCATGGACCGAATAGAATGGAGACAACTTCTGTATACAGCAGAGAACACCACGGCCTTGGTCTACCTTCTGCAACTCAAACTATGAAATAAAAAATTGAAACTGGAGACTGATTTGATGACAAAACGTGAGGCGAACGTCGACAAGATGTTTTGACATGCTAGCAGATGTCACACCTCCGCCACATCAGTGGGCGCCTGGCTTTAGATTACAACCTCGTCGATTTAATACAACAGAGGGGATAAGGCACGTCAAAACGGTACCAGTAAAATTGCGTCGTGCAATGCAAAGCCTGTTGACCATCAAGATGGTCGATTTTGTACCGCCACCATTAGATCTCTTTAACAGATGGCGTCATTAGTTGGACCAGATGATGTTGTTTTCTCAGCCAGAATGATGAAGCCAGAGTCGTGATCGGATTGACAGCAGCCAACAAACAAGCTCCTATGCTTATGCACGTCTAATACAAGGTTACTCTTCCGGATCATGATTGGGTCGTGGCTTCACGCCATAAGCTGATCCCATCTGTTACTGCTGGTATAGAGGTGAAACATAACGGATTAGGGCAACCAGAAGCTGTTGGCTAATCAGGTCTCACTTATATTGCCATTCGGTCGGGAAAGCACAACTCGTCAACTGCTTACTCTCATGCTGTTGATTTCATGCGTCTATTAGATTTGGATGAATTCGATTCGATTATGAAAAAGGACGGTCTAGTAAAGCCTATAGTCATCATCATAGTCGATGGTGGTTCGGATGATCCGCGTTCAATCCGCGATACCGAAAAGTTATACAGGTAGCTGTTTATCACTTTTTGGAATATAATTTGAATACAATTTTCATCGCCATGCATGCTCCCGGGAGAAACGCTTTCAATCGCGCATTAAGGAGAATGGCACGTCTTAGCAAAGAATTAGTTGGACTGATCATACCTCACGAACATTATGGGTTGCACTTGGATTCGCAACTTCGCACTATAGACGAGGCCTGAAAAATCAGTGGGGTTGTGTACAAGACACAACCGGTTGACGTAGACTACGTTAAGCCAAGTGATGCATTATAATGTCAGGGAAATTCTGTGTGGCTATTATTAGCATTGAAAATGTTTCAATTATTCGTGCCGGTCGCTTACCCTTACCGAAAGAAGCAGTTTAAGTCACAATATGACGGGAGCGGCTCTTATGGGACATGAGACCAGCGTTTTGAAGCCAGTATGTAAGAAAATTCTATTGTACGCTCTCGAGAGGTATTATTTGGCGGCCCTGGAAAAGGGCCGTTTGGATTTGGCGAAGTCAGTGCGTGGGAAAATTCTCTTGTACACTCTTTATAACTTTTGTGGCCCTGAAAAGGGCGTTTTGGTTTAAATGATGACAAGGTCACGGTTGCACGTTATACGATGACTATATTTAAGGACAGAAGATAGTTGAGGATCTTTAGGAATATAACATTATTAAATCAATGATAGTTTTAGTCATTCTTATCAGATTGACGGCATTTCGCACTAATATTACGCCGGTGCGTGAGATTTGTACCTTCACAGAGGATACAACCATAACACACCAGATAAAGCAAAGTGCTCTTTATTCGGTGAAAAATAGACAGAGTGGAAGTGTGCGCCTGTGATGGGATTACCTGGAGTGAGTGAACCACACTCTCTTTCAACGATCGCGCTCCGGTGCTCTCATCTGTTTTCGCCCACGTGCTCGCCTGCAATCACTGCCGCGCACATTGGGGCGAAGTCGCACCAGTGCTCTCTTTGTGATTCGCTGGTGCAGTGAAAGTTAAAACATCGTCGGAGTTGCAGAAAATGTCCGAAAAAGGAAGCGGGAAGAAACATTATTCTTTTCGCCGTTAGTAATGTCGTCAAAACGAATTTGCAATCACTGCTGTATATAAGCAGAAGAGCCCACGCCAGTGAGCTCGCACCGGGCGCACGCGTCAGGGAATTTATCTGCATTCGCTTGTGTGAATTTGAGAGCCTCTTCTACCGAGAGGACTTGAGTGAGGTGAATAAACAATCCACGTCCATTCACAGCGCTACCCGCATGCAAACACGGGGGTGAATATAAACAAGGAGAAGAGCTCTCGTTGGGGTAAGAAGAGTGTGTGGAAAATTTTCAATCGCTCTCTCCCACACTGAGGATATGGACATCACTGATTCTTATAATCATAAGCGCTTGACATTACTTAATGTTTATTCGTATGTCATACTGTGCCTGAATGGCCTGCATCTCAGAATTCTCACCATCGCCGGAACCATAAACAATGTTTTGCATCGTTTGAGGATTTCAGTAACGACAGGCAGCGGAGGAAATTCATAATATGCACGATACAAACATATATTTTGACAGTTAACTTGTCTCCTTTTCAACATTCACCATTTTAATACCATACCATTCGGATCATTTGTATACAATCTGAGTTGTAGTATGCTTTTCCATAATTCAACTTCAAAGAATCAAAATTTGTATATATGCAACTTTGGCAATTCTGGATTTCAAGGGTAATAATAAACATTGAATACTTAGAATTCAAATTACAGATAAAATTTGTTATCAGAAAATATCCGACAGGTTTAGTGATTGTTATGAAAACACATAATCAACCGCAACATTTTCAGATGTGTAGGCGTCTCCAAAAATGTTCAAAGTTCAGGAAGTTATACCAGTTATACCTTTGCTAAGACATTCTTAACAAGGCGTTTGCTGTACTGGACCACGAAAAAGTCACCAACAAACATTATTGAGTCGAAAACTTTCGATGGATATGGATATCATTAAGGATTCTTATTCGGACGAATTTCAGTAAAGTTTGTTTATTTCATCGCTCCGGGCATTTGGCTATATTCGGTATACTATACGGAATATAAAGCTACTGATAACATCTAAATGACTTTCTCATGTGATCAATCGGCCATTCCATTTCAAAACATTAAAATTCCCACTATATTCATTTAGTTATATAGGTGTTGGTATGAATAAGCCCTTCGAAAAATACACAACCGCTCACTCTTACTTTTCCATTGAAAACTTTTATATTCTACATTTTAGTATGTGATGAATACATTAGCCAAAGTTGGGAAATATAAGGTAAATGCGTACTCGTACAAATATGGTTTATGTTTTTTTGTGAAATTATTATTCATGTTTCTATGGAATGTCAGGTAAATTAGTGAATCCATTATGGCTAAAACTTTCAGGAAATCGAAATATATATAAATATATTAGATCTCGCAGAAGAAAGAGAGTGAGTTTTATAAAACATCATTATTCTTTGCAATGAGTATGGGAAGGATCAATGAGCATGGGAGGGAGCATGGGTTGGTTAATGTATGATAAATTCTTATGAATATAAAATAAACACCTGATGAAATAATCTACACATTAAAACATGTTTAGTGCATTGTTGTATCGATATCATGTGAAGGTTCATATGCAGAAAAAGTCATGCTGCGCATGTCATCACCTGGAATACAATCAATAATATACAAATTTATCGTAAGACAGGGAGCCCAATGATGACATGCAATTGTCAAGTTGATTTAATTTAAAAGATACCAATTTCCTACCTCGAACCTTCTCCAGCGTCCCAACTAGTTGTTGGCAACGTATTACCTCTTGTTGTTAATTTCGCCCGATAACTACGACGTCTGCTCGGCATCGGATAACACGAGTACGGTCGGTTCGGGATGGTGATTTCGGTATGCTGTTCGCTCTTTATGCGCTTCCTGAATCTGCGCAATCGTTCTGGATCAAATCGGTTAGGCATTCTCACTTTCACTTTGTTTTCAAAACGTTTTTCTTCCTAGAGGTAGGACTCTATCCAACGCGAATCGTTAACACAACCAGAACAACTGTTTATAATACACCACTAATTGAATTTACAGAGAATGTTGGTTCGGAATATCATGTTCGACGACATCGAAAATGGTGTGCCTGTGATAGGAAATTTGTGTGGTTTAAGGTATGGGACGAAGGGAAACAAGTTTTGCTAATACCACTGGCTGGCAATCGACAATTTGAAACGAAAATCTCAATCAAACAAACTTCGCTGAGAATATTAGATTGAAAGTAGCAAAGATGGATTCATCGCTGGTTGCGTAACCAGCTAGGAAAAATTTCCACCGTCGGAGAATTGTCCCGCTCGCCTCCATGGAGGCTCTCCCAAACAGTAGCGTGTTTTTGTAGTCGTGACGAACAGATCAGCGCACAAGATTAAATGACGCACAAGCCGAACGAAATATTAATTTAATTCTTATATAAACAACTCTCTGAACTGGATTGGTTGTCCTCAAAAGGACAGATGATTTATAAGTGGGTTGTGCCAACCAGTTGGGTAAAATTTCTACCGACGGCTCGCCCTCATCGACCACCGAACTAACGTTGATTAGTTCTTTAACAAACAACTCTTTATATTTAATTCATTGTCCTCAGAGGACAGATTATTTCCACCTACCGCTGCTCGCCCCATAGGACGCTTTCCTCAAACAGCAGCGTTTTCAAGTCGCGGCGAAACAATTGCCACGATGAGGTAAGATGGCGGCTGTGCACAACCGGACGCGATTGTGCGCCCCATATCCGCCATTATACCTCATCGCGAAGATCGCTGTTTGGGAGAGCATTGGTACATTCACCACCAGCTGCTACGCGACAACCAGCTACCCTGTGACCAGCTCCGCTGCCGGACGAATGAAGCCACTACGACTCGCTGCCTGCGAACAGCTGACTGCGACCAGCTGCGACCAGCTCCGCACAGCTTCAATGCTGCCAAACGAATGAGGCATAATTTTCCTTGGTGTTCGTTTTACACCGTTCTCAGCTGCGTGCGAGACGCACAGTGGAGAGACGAATGACATGATTGGTTAAAGTCTCTCTCTAATACAAAGAAGAAGAAGATGATGCAAGACGTTCCTGGCTTCGATTTGAAATCTGTGATAGGAAATTTGGTAAATTTACTCTGCAAAATGACATTATAAGAGATCACCTTATATTTGCGTTATTTTCGTAGTTTACTATTGTTTGAGAATAATGTTTGACAATTGAACTGGAGCGCGGTAAAATTTCCGACCGATTGAGAGGAAGAAATCATGTAAATCTATTGTGGATTATTGTGTTATTCGCGTACAAAACGTACGGTTTTTCGTGACGGTCGCAATATTTTAGATTTTCATTTGACACCCAACCCTTGCCGTAAGACGTAGTCTACGTCAAAAAAGAACTTCATGTTTACTGGAACAACATTGGCAGAAGTGTGGAGTGATCTGACCATTGATGGTTTTCCTAC
This sequence comes from Aedes japonicus, assembly GCA_034211315.2. Taxonomy (NCBI): domain Eukaryota; kingdom Metazoa; phylum Arthropoda; class Insecta; order Diptera; family Culicidae; genus Aedes; species Aedes japonicus. The sequence continues at coordinate 76,312 of JASCZW010001035.1, read as the reverse complement.
AGTGGCTGAGTACCTATGTCATTCAATTTTTTCCGAAGTAGATCTTGAATCTCTCAAGCTTCGTGATCAATCTCGGTTCGAAATGCACCTTAGAACAAGCCAATATTTTTTTACAAATACATTGTGAAATCTGACAACAGGTATATCTTAATTCAATGTAAACAAATTATGTTCCTAAAATTAGTTGACGTTCTGGATCATGACAATGCCAGTCTTGAACGCACACAGATCCATCTAGCTTTAGCTTAGCTTAGCTTTACTGACTGCACGTATCGATGGTTGCTACTCCGTGATTGATCAGAATCAGTGAAATTGCACAATGAATCAACTGAATGGGGCTGGGAGTAACCGACCATTCTCACTGTACACGTTTCAGTGACTCAATTTCTTTAATAATCAATAACGGCGCCGGCCACGTCCTTGCAATCAGTTGGGAATAGGGAAGGAAAGTTAGTGTGACCTTTGCTGATTAGGGACCGTGTTTACCTCTGCATCCCCACAAAGGTCACAGGAGGGTTTTCTATGTTACTAGGGTAGGGCTCGATGGATCAGGATTCACCTTGATAAGTGATGTGATCATATATATATTATGCATTATAAAATTAAATGAACATTCACACATACATACACATGTATACATACACAAACATACACATACACTCAGAAGCAAAAAAAAAAAAACCGAGCAAAACCCTGCTCCCAAAAACCACGTTGTTCAACCCCCCCTCTCCCCGCCAACCATCAATACTTCCAAATGAAAATCTGACAATCCAATAACTAATGTATAGACCTTATGCGATCAAAACCTCATGCCGACAAAACTTACAGACCCGAAGCTATCACAACATATGCGAAAAAAGCCATCCCTGGACACAGCAACCCCAAATATCCGCACCCCTGTGAAGGACCCAGGTAGCACACTAAAAACCCCTCCACAGCCTACAAAAATACAGAAAACAATGTGGACAAAACTTGAAGTACCTCCACAAAGTGGTCCGGACCACAGCTGGCGTCAAAATTGACACACCAACACGAGCACCTCCCTCCCTCACCCGATACTAACCCCGCCGAAACATCGGTGCAAAAAAAAAAAAAAAAGCCGAGGTGAATCCATCTTATTAATACACATGATTTGTTACGCGTGAAATATCCCAAACAACTAGTGTAACCCACGAAGAACTTTGAAAATATGGCATTCAGTATGAATTGATTTGTGAAAACTACGTACACAGTGTTATACAGTATTATTAATAAAATTCACCTCGGCTTCCTCCCCGCACCGACTCCTCAGCAAGGTCAGCATCGGGTGAAAAAGGGAAATGCCCACGCTGGTACGTCAGCCCCGACGCAGCTACAGTCCAAACCACCCTATGGAAACAGGTCCCGCCCACACAATCCTCCGTACCCCTACAAGCCCCGAAGAAACCTCCAATATGCCACCCAAACCCCTCACAGAAACACGGACCCTTGAAATCTTCACGTCCAAAAATGACTCCCCTCACACATGCCACGACAACCCCAAATCCACAAACCCTATCAACACGAAACCCTGATCCCACCAGGTCCACACATCTTGCACAATGCCGTCAAAACTTCATCCAAAAACACCGACAATTAACAAAGTTACAGGAGGCTGAACATGGAGTCTTCCGCCAACAAAACCCCGCTCGGCCTCTCCCATGCCACTGAGTGTACATACACATACATATACATACATATCGAAACAAAAAATATTGGAATGGGACACAAAAGGAGAAAATGGAAAGAGCTCACCCGGGTTTCCAGAACATTCCATTGCTGTGGTTGTAACATCGAGCAACCAGAGCAGGTCCGCGTACCCTCCAGATAACAATCTGTTCTTAAAGAGATGGTCGACCATGATCGCTCCACGACCATTAACCAAACATCTCCGAGTGACGCGGGTAAACTCGAGCTCCTCCTGTCGCCGCAAGGCTGTATGTTCGGGGTTCCGTCTGCACCGGGGACACTTTGTTTTTACACCAGTCGAAAGCCTCGTGTTGGACCGCAATCAGCTCTTTAGTGACCGAATCATTATCAATACTACACAATAATTTCCACTAAATATCTTATTTTCTCGAAAATTTGCAGATAAAATAAGCAGCGAAGCACAAACACGTCAGTCCCGGAGCGCGACCTACTTCGATCTTTTTCCGTGCTTATTGAACGCACACAGATCCATCTAATTAGAGACTTACACTAGTATTCGTGATCTCCAAAATAATCCCCATCAACCCTGTCAGCAAAAGAACTAAACAATAAAACAGGAATAAAAAGAAAGTCATTTTCGTCATCGGTACTGTAAAAGTTAATGGAAGATATTAAACAAAAGCAGAGTTACGATAGGGTCTCCTACTAGTGGGTGGCATCCTCACGAGTAGCATTCTCTCTTCAAGATAAGTAGTAGATACTTATTTAGGACTGAATTTAGTCATGTAGAAGTATCATCAACTGGTTTACGACAAGTGAGCTACGCTGGCTGCCAACCTGATTTCTTGACAGTCATCAAGCCAATGTAAGGTATGTGAGTGCATCCTATTATTGAAGCAATTGGCAAGTGGGAACGAAGTCAATTTGTACTGGGTTCCCGGACATTGCGGAATAGAGGGGAATGAAATAGCGTATAGTCTGGCCAGGAAGGGCTCCGACGCTGCGTTCACAGGCCCGGAGCCATTCTGTGCAGTTTCAGACTGTTCTCTAAAGATGGAGTTTAAGCAGTGGGAAATGTCTATGGTACAAGCAAACTGGAATACCACAGATACATCACGACAAGCAAAAAGATTCATAGTACCGAGTGAGAAAAACACTCTAAACCTACTTAAATTAAACAAAAATAATCTGAGGGTTATAACCGGTCTATTCACTGGCCACTGCCCTAGTAGATACCACTTGGAAAAAATGGGTAAACTTGAACACTCACGATGCCGATTTTGCCAACAAGAAAGCGAAACTTCAGAACATTTGCTCTGCGACTGTAGTACTTTATTTAGGACTCGGCTTCGAATTTTAGGAAAAGGGCTTTTACAACCCTATGAAGTCTGGCAGTTAAGTCCCAGTAAGGTAATAGATTTTATTAGACAAGTCGTACCTACCTTGGACAAAATGCAGACTCAGACATTGCCCATGACATCACAATTGTGATGGGTAAACTGATCTGCTAAATTAAATGGGTCATACCACAATATTCCTCTAATTGGTCGCAGTGGTTTTTCACGGCTCAACAAAAAAAAAAAGGTATGTAACAAGCTTATCATTAACCCTGTCCAACCCATTTGTGGCGAATAGATACACCTCCCTCAGATGTTAAAAGGTTTCTTTGAATATCACAGATCACGATATGAATCTTTTGTCAGTCTTCAGTTGACGGTCTTTAAGAGTGTTTGTCAATTTTAGGTTGCAACAATGACCGCTGGCAACATTGCCACTTCGAATTTTTGACGACTATAATCTAAAAACACTGCTGAGATTTCATACGCTTTAATATCATTTTTACTGTACTAAGGACACAAGTCATTTTAGTTGAGCCTGTGAAATCTTTGTAGTTTCTTAGATCTGTGCCGTCGAAAATTCCAAGGGGGATGCGACCCCCAACTTAACCAAAAACTATGATACCGTGTACCATACACCACGCAAACATCAAAGCGTAATTGAAACGTAAAACGATGGCCAGTTGAATGGTTCAATGTATGCTTAGCTGTGCTACCATTTATCCCTCAATGAGAGAACGATCATTATGTCAGGGTAAACATGATGTTGCAAACTACATTGGCCGATACAATTTTGCTGGTCCTCGTTGGGCAAATCCAACGTCGTCTGCTGGCCGGATTTCACCTAATGGCGATATGCAGTGGCTGTATGAGAGATACACACATAGCCCTCTGGATGTGGCACATTTATACTGGTTCGATTCCTGGCTGACGAATGAGCCCGCTCGTTCCATTCCATCGTCACCCAACATAAGTCAATGGGAGATGAGTGTGGACTTCTATGTAGTTGTAGCACTTTTTCAGGTGCCATTGGCACGTTTGTTCAATGCTGCGAACGTTGTGAATGAGCTCTCCAGAGCTACCGAGACTATGATGGGGGCAATGGGAAATGCCTTTGTTCTGTATGTATGTACATTTATACGTTACAAGTGTCCCAGTTTCCCGCTTTTAGAACCGACAACCGCTTATTTGCGTGACATTGTCAAAGGAGTGAGGCTAATTTTTAGCTGATGTTTAGAACACGTTCGTTCCAGCACCTAATCATCTGAGATTTGAATGCAGAGCATCATATGTGGAACTAGATGCGCATCCCGGAAGTTTTAATGATGACGTGCTGTATGTAGGTGTGAAAAGTTTAGTCTCTTTTTCACTACTACACTACATCACAAAGAAAAGCATAATCTGCCCTCACCCATATTTGGACAAAGGAAAAACCTTTGTTTATTTTAAAAATTTACTCAAAATGTAACTATTACATACAAATGGAAAAAGTAGGCCATGCATCTAACGAACGTGTTTTGTTTGGTTTTGTGGTGAGTTTGTCGAGATCTTCAATGATTGTTTAACGCAAAGCAAATGAAAGCTCCTTTCAGCTGTACTGAAATCTGGGAAACACATAAGTTTTCCAATATATTCGAGTGTGTTTTTTGTTGTTAGAAATTACCTTCGAGAGAGCTTTGAACTAAACATATTTTGTGGTTAAAAGAAAAAAAAAATCGCTTCGTGAATGCCCTTGACCCTTCTGAACAACTTTGCCAACAACTAGAACTTTCCATCTTATCAGAATCTCGAAACAAAACAAGTTGAAATTACTTAATTTTGAATGCTCACTAGCGCCACGTAGCGGTGGAACAACTTTGCCGAAAACTAGAACTTCCCAAGTAGCACACTACGATCAGAATTTGTTGTAGTAGCTTGATTATAACTTAGTAAGTCATATTTATGTTATCTCAATTGAATGGCAACTTGTGAGCAACTAGGGTTTCTTTTTTATCAGAATCACGAGATAGAACAATTTGAAAATACTCAATTTTGCATGCTCATTAGCGCCATGTAGCGGTGGAATGTCGAAAAACGGCCCATCTTTTGAATGCCCTTGATCTGCTGAACAACTTTGCTGATGACTAGAACTATCCATCTTATCAGAATCTCGAAACAGAACAAATTGCAAATGCTCAATTTCGTATGCTTACTAGCGCTACGTAGTGGTGGAATTCCGGACAAAACGGTTCAATTTTAAAATGCCCTTGACCTTCTGAACTACTTTGCTCAAGACCGCACCTTTGCAGATATTAAGGGTCTCGAGATATGCCATCATGAATGTACTTGTATTATCCCCACTTATCCCCACACACATTCACTCCGGTCCTATTTTGAGTTCTTGTAACTTTGTTTGCTATCCATTCCACTGTTTAGAAAATCTTTTAAGTGTTTTTCATTGCAAAAGACTTAGCATGTTATCAAAGTTTTTTTTACACGGATTTCGGAATTAACACGGTTTTTTTTTACGCGGATTTCGGATTAACACGGTTTTTTTTACACGGGTTGGAAAAAACCGTGCAGAAAAAAACCGTGTAAAAAAAACCTTAGTGTATATGGTGATAAAAATGAGAAGCTTGTATGAATTTTAAATTTCAATCTATTTCCTGTTTGATGTATCTTTAACATTTGTCTTCATTTAGTCTAGTTCAAATCGTTCTCCCTTTGCTTTATTTTATAAAATTTAAAATATGCTCCTTATCAAACATTATAATTGACAAGTTGCCTCATACTACAAAAAAACATGGTTAGTTAAATGTATTTGAAGCCATAATCCATCAAAAACATCCTGTTAAGAGGATCAGCATACAACACCTTACCGGGCTTTCTCTGAGGCTGTTAAACTAAATGACGACGAGAGAAACATAAAACCGGTAGCATTTGAGATGGTGTCTTTCAAAATCTCTAATTGGAAATTGATTTCTGTCACATGTAGGAAGTGTAAAACAGAAATTTCAAATCGTCAGAATTGTTCTGTGCCATTGGCGGTATTTGAGGACGATCAAGCGCGCATATTTTTGCCAGTCAAGGTGGTGGATCCGTTCCTGCTTTGACCTACCCCGCATGGGGATGTGTGGCAAGGCAGCAGGTGCTTCTCGAGGCATATTTCTTTAAATATTGGTGGCCGATGGCGGTGCCGATCGTTATGTACGGCTTGCTGAATTTATTGCACACACAGATCCCCTGGAAGAATTGACCTTCTTGGCCCATATTTTCAACCTGTTCATATGCAAATAAAGTCATTCTGTTCAGTCGGATGAGAGTTATTAGTGTTTAAAAACCTTTCATTTTAGCGTAACGCTCTCACAAGTTTTGAAATGACACCCGGTAAAGAAAATAGAAGTGTAGTCCTACGGTAAACATAACAACAAATGCATAGTTGAATACTGCCAGTTTCTATTCTAGTATATTATGTTACTAGTTCGGCAGATGTTTCAAAGAAATGCTGCACCGTACCTTCTAAGCAGCCTTTCGACAGGGTGTCTCACAATTGTTGTCACTAAAACAAAATAGAATTACAGCAAAGCAAATCAACCAAATCATAGCATTTATTTTTCATTTGAAAGATTCTCTCACCCTTTTCCTTGATAACTTTGTAAACCCATCGTAGTTGGCACGCATGATATCCTGAGGAAATTGGTCGCAAATAACAACCAAATGTTTCTTAGATCGATCTAAAGTAAACCCTTTCGTAGAGCCTATATGTTGAATCATATATCCCCAAACAAAGAAGTCAAGTGAGTTGAGATACGGTGAAGATGTAGGCGATTCTTCGCTTGTGATGAAATCAGGCAAATTTTCCGCGCACCACGTTTGTGTCATCTTTGCCTTTAGAGCTGGAGCTGAGTTCTGTTGGAAACAATATAGAGTATTCCCATAGAGCGGAAGCATGAGGAAGCAGATGGTTCTTCAAAACCTGCTTGATGTAATAAATAGTGTTGATTTTTACTTTTGGTTCTATGAAAAGAAGAGGAAGTTTTCCAATTCGTCGAAGTGGTTCGTCCAGCAGACCATGATGCGGGCTGGGCTACGTGTTTGTAAGGTCAGGAAGGTGCCAAAACTGCCCAGCAAAACACGGTGGCCAAATTGCGTGCGCGGAAGCGGTACCGTGAGTGGCTGGTCAAGCCAGGCTGTCTCGTCATGGACGACGAGACATATATCAAGGCGGACACCAAACAAATCCCCGGCCTCGAGTTTTTGTCGGTCCGTCCCGCATGAAGGTTCTGGAAGAGAAAGATGGACAAATTCGCGAAGAAGTACCTGTTTTGGCAGGCGATCCGCGAGTGGGGATGGTACTGCAAGCCATTCGTTACAACTGGCACAATAAACGGTCAGATTTATCGAGAGGAATGCTTGCAGAAGCATTTGTTGCCCTTCCTCCGCTCTTACCGTGGTCCCACGCTGTTCTGGCCGGATCTCGCTTCGTGCCATAACGCCAAGCCTGTAATCGATTGGTACAAAGCGAACGGTGTTAATATGGCCCCGAAGGAGGTGAACCCGCCAAATACACCAGAGCTTCGTCTGATCGAAAAGTTTTGGGCGATAATGAAGAAGAAGTTGAAGAAAAGCGGAAAAACATTCAAACCCGATGAAGCTTTGAAGAAAAAGTGGAAGAAATTGTGTAAGGAAGATGGACAAAGCCTCGCCCAAGATCTCATGAACAGTGTTAAGAGAAATGTACGAGCATTTAGCTTGGAGGAGGAACTTCAATAAATAAATTATGCCAAAACATAGCTAATATATAGTTATTTAATCCCTGAAAATTTGAGAAGTATGCGATTTAAAATGAATTTTTGGTGATAATTTTTGTGTGTCTCATTTTTTGCAAGTCCAGTTTACACTGGCCACGGTAGCATTCGCGATCGACAGAAAGCACTTCGATGTTTCTGCGATGGATTGGTCGGTGTCGGCGGAGAAAAATTCGGATCGTGAGCTATTTCCCGCTGCGCCCGTTCGTTCCACCGAAGAGTTTCCGACGAGTGATAGATACCCCTTCCTTTTCGTCTCCAACCAAACGGATTACGGAGTTGACACACCATAGTCTTTAGTTTTTTTACACTTAAAATTTTGCAAAAATTGAGTGGAAAAAAAGACAGGTACAAAAACACGCCCGCACGCATCTATGTATTCAATCCCGCAACCATCATTTTTTTAGAACCTTTGATCACACAAACATTAAAGCGCAACTAAAAAGTAAAATGCTGTTGTGCATTGATCACCTATACTTTTCGGTTTCAAACGATTCAGCTTCCAACTATTTGCCTTCAGCCAGTTCCCGTAGGGAATCTTTGGTTTGCATAATCAAGTCAGTTTTTCACACTTTCGATTGAATTTTTTCGATCGTTTATTAATTCTATTTTCAATTATTTATCTATGTTGTTGTTGTGTCCTCCACAATTCTATTGGTTTGGTTCTATTTATGATTTCTGCAGACTTTCTGTCATAGTTACCATATCACGGTAGACTTTATGTAAAGCTTGCTTTGTAAAACAAAACTCTGATAGTTTTCAACATCACCATCGGAGCGATCTTCAAAATCCAAACTCCTATTTGATATCTCAAGAAGATTCATGTTGAAAAAAGAGATCTAAATAGAACCTCAATCTTAATATTCTATTTTGTTCAGTTGAAATTGATTGTCGATATTTCCCCCTCATGCCCATTATTCCGTCATTCACGTGTCCGGTAGACCATAACTCAAACCAGCAATCACCCAAACTGCTGTCAATAGATTAAGTTTTCTAATTTCTTTCCCACCGTAAAATTTATTCCACAACCAGAACGTTTCCAACACTTCACCACGCCCGCTAACCTCAACGGCACCGGGAGGACGGTAACAGGCAAGCAGCGCATAAAAAATATACGTAACGATGAAAACAGCAACGAGCAAAGCACAGCTCAATAAGCCATCGTCATCTGTCGTATTTTCCCAACCCCCGAATGAAAACTCCGTTGTTGCGGTACGAGGGTATAGGTTATAGGTCCCGACAATCTCCCAAATGGCATCTCAACTCACGCGACAACCGTGTGTACGACGAAGTGGGATCCACATTTGTCCCACCAAACGAACACGAGCCAAAAGTTCGCCAAACTGAGTCTGAACATAAAAAAAATCCCGCGCGCGCGAGCAAGTGAGGTGTCATGCATAAAAAATAAACCACCCTCAAACGACACCACCATCATTGCCATCATCATCGCCACGGCACCCCTGTCATTCTGCTAGGCAGCCATCGTCAACAGTCCCGACCGACTACCAGTGGGGTGGGGGCATTATGATTCGCTCGGTGAGTTGACTCGGGTTTGCACGCACGCACGCCACGCTGCCACTTATCTGAATCATCACCTCGTGCTGCCACTGCTATTCACCAAACTCCCGCAGGACCAACAAGCTACCCATTTCGTTCACCCATTCCCCAAACGCAAACGCCAGTCGTCGTCGTCGTCGTCGTCGTAGCCGTCGCCGGCACTCGACACATTCCTGGTAATCGTTTTCGTGCACGCGCCATGCCAATTCAAACCAAACCCAACCATTACCTACCGCCGCCGTCGACCCGTACCACACTGCTGCTTCTCGCTATGACCATGCCGGTGGTTCGTCCATCTCCCTTACCCCATCCAACAGCTTCAAACAATCCTCACACAGAGCGCCAGGATTCCACAAACTTTTCCAAAAGCGCGCACTTCCCTTCGGGATCCTGGCAAAGGGCCAAAGAGGCAGGGGAATAGCAGAAGGAGTGGTGCCAAACCACTTATTCCCTCTCCAGACCGCTTCTCTGATTTACGGCACCGCATATTTCACTCTTGCTTGCTTGCTGTTGTTCGCGTGCCGCCTGATGCCTGCTATGGCGCTGCTGGCTGGTGTTGCTGTTGGTGCTATAGCTATTTGACGTCGAGGACGGTTGTGCTGTTGCTACTGTTCTGCGGGCGGATTTCGAGTCTGCCACCACCCACACCACCAATCCATTTCGAATAATGTACAGAAAAAAATCTGATCTATTCAACTAGAGGCGCAGAAGTTACCTTAGTCACTACTGACCGGTCGTCAGTCGAAATCTTCAATATATTTTTATTCGTCTTCTTTCTTAGCATTTCCAGTTCATAGTTTTAAAAATTTGTCTATTGATTGCTCTCAATTTAGAGTTTCCACGATAGTACCATTTTTGCATGAGTATGATAATGTAGGTGTCGAGAAGGTTTCCTTCACAAAACATTCCAAGATCGGATCAGGAATCGATCCCAATCCCAGTCATCTCCAACATGTGGTTGCTATGAAGCGCACCTTAACCGACTGACCTCAAGGAAGACCCATTATTTTATTCGAAGAATTTAAAAATTTACTCCACAAATCGTTTCACATTTTGTGTGGAAAATTGGTGAAGATGATTTATTCCGGAATGAAAGGCTTCAACTTCTTTACCCAAACAGTTCGACCATTCTCGTTAATTGAGAAAAGTAAAAACTTCAGGCTACCACCTGCGACAGACAGAAAATAGAGGACCGGGCGACAGCGTCGAAGCATCGGAGTCCCGGAGGGAGGGCGACGTAACACGGAAAAGTGGATGGCGCAGAGAGGACGAAAACTTCTCGACACAGAGAGCACAGCAGGACGGCTATAATCATACCAAACCGCCACCGGGTCGACGATGTTCACTCATTTTGAAACGGTAGTTTGTGCGGCGTTCGTTCCAGGGTGTCCTTTGACGGGTTGGGAGCACTTTTGTGGGGTCGTCACACCGTGATTGGGTGGTATTTTAGAAAGGGGTGTTTTCTTCTTACTTCGTGCCCAGAATGTCACATTCAGAATGTTTTCTGTTTTCTTCGAAGTTTGATGCTTTATTTGAACAGAATTAAAAAAATATCAATTACCTCGAAGCTTGGACCTAGAAAATCACCATGTGAAAGCTTAAACAGAAATAACAATGCTACGACAAGGTTCTGTTGCACTACATTGCTCTTTTTATGTCAATTTCTTAGTAACACAGGATATAGGTGTTCAGCTTTATATTTCTAGTATTCAATTATGAACACAAACCATGCTATAAAGGAAAAATAGAGTTATTTACAAAGAATTTACTGTTTTGGATTCACCGAGCGATGGCTTGTTTAAAAGGTTTGGTTTCGTGACATTGATGAAAGAAATTTTAAACAGTACTCTGGGTCGCTTCGAAATTTAGTGTTTGTTTACCCTTTTAAAATCGGCGCCTCAAAATGGCGTGAGGTTGTTGTAAATTGGCCGAAAAACGCTAAATTGAATCATTTGCGGATAATCTGTTAGTCTCAGTCAAATTTGACTGTGTTCCTATGGTGACTCTATGAAATAACAAATGTAAGGAAAACTTTTCTGTTCTTACTTTCTTAGTTTTCATCAATAACAGTCTTCATGGGGCAATATACACCATTCGACACATCAAACCATCCCGCAACCAACACATTCATACCACCATGAAAATCAACTATAAAAAAAAAACCGATGGCCCACGTCAGACAAAAGATTATTTTACTATTCGTCTGTTGCCGGAGGCCCAGCAACTGGCTTCCCAGCGGTTTGCTGTCAACTAGCTTACACTGAACAGCAGTTTACCTACCACCTTACGAGAATATATAACGATAAGCTAGATATGATCAAGAGAAATGGATGGCGAGCATGGTCCTTGATTTCACATAAGCCTTCTCGGTTTATTGGACTTTCATTTAATTTCTCGCCGTTGCGTTTTCCCGGCTGCCTAGCCACCGCTGGCTACCAACTAGCTCGCACCGGAAAGTCATATAATTCAATCCCAATCGTTGCGCTTTACTGGCTGGCTGCAAGCTCACCACTAGCTACGATTGCAAACCGACTGACTGCCAATCCAGCTCTGGCTCCTTGCCGCTCCTCTGGCTCCTTGCCGCAGTACTCGAACCAAGAACGCATTTTTTGCCTAACATCCTACTGCACAGTGGGCAAGAACTGATGCAAACTAAGGAAAAAATCTATAACTTTTGTCGCTTTTAAGCTTGAAATAACTTATATTCGATTCTTCAGAAAATTTTACATAGGATTAGCCTTGCTTGGTTGATCTTGAGCCACTCCGAGCAAAGATATCTATAAACTATTCATGAATACAAGGGGAAGTGGGGTAAAACCAGCCATATCTTCGTTCACAGAGCCGTGCAGTAGTTAAAACAGCTTCAATTCGATTTTACAAGAAATTTCACATGGGAGTAGCACTATTTTGTTGATCTTGAGCCTCTCCGTGCAAATATGTCTATAAATTATTCAAGAATATAAAGAAAAGTGGGGTAAAATAATCTCTCTAACTCCACAGCCATATCCGTGCGGTAATTGAAACCAGTTCCATTCGATTCCCCAGACAATTTTCTAGCGGAATGACAAAAGGTCGAATGGATACAATGTAAAAGGTACAAAAAGTTGCAAATGAAGGGATTGGGGATCAAATTTTGAATGGACGATATGGACGAAAAGGGTCAAAAGTTTGAATATATTTTTAAGTATCGTGAAGAACAAAGATAGAAAACATGCTGAAATCAGAACTCTAGAGATATAAACAGATTTTATGACACTTGGTATTACGATTCCGTAATCATTATATTTGCTTCTTTTCTTCACTTCCTCGTTCTTACTTATAACCATTGACGGCTTGATTACCGTCAAACATAATTCACATTTGGAGATTGACCCTCTCATTGATAGTTTTAATTTTTAATTAAAAATTTATAATCATGCTTTTCGACGGCTCAAACTTCATTATTTTTCATGAGTAGTCTATTTCTTCCCTTGAAATGGACTAATCACCATGTTGTCCATTCTGGGACAATCCAGATACTCCGGAGGAACCCTTTAGGAGGCGACAAATGCGGATTTTCGCCGAAACATGCCTTTTGACGGCTTAAACTTCGCGATTTTTCATGAGCAGTATAGTTCTAGCCTTGAAATGCACCAACCTCCATTCTGGGACAATCCGGATGCCCCGTAAGAACCCTTTAGGAGGAGACAAATACAAAACATGATTTTCGTGCTAGATTCGACATAAATTATTTGGATCTTTTATGTAAATTTAAGCCTGATATCGCTGGAATCAGTTCTGTTGAATAGAAGATTGCAAACAATGTTGTATGCTGTGTGAAAGATTGCAAACAATAACGTTGTTTACACTTGCTTTGGCTTGCAGTTAAACGAAAGGAAATTTTACACGCCTGTTGAAATTCTTTATTTTTTTTTCGGTGTAGGTAAGTAGTTCTCTACCAACTAGTTGTCCATTCGTCCCCCAACCGTGGATGCTCCCATATCAAAGCGCTTCGGCGAACATGTTGTAGTCAAATCTTCTCGTTATCCACCTTCATCGTTTATCTGTCATCCGCGTTCACTTTCCTGTTAGCTTATTCTTGACTGATACGCGTCTTCAGGGGAAAAATTTCTTCGGTGGCTTGTATAGACTGTTCCAGAAAGTATAAGCACACTTTCAAAATAACAAAAAAGTCATGTTTTTTAGTTTTATTAATTGTATTTGGCAAATCATATTTGTATTTGTGTTTTATATGATATTTTACTCTCGTTCAATCAAAATATTTAATCATAGCCAAGACTTCTAACTTTTCCTCGAACATGACCCATTAGCTTCTGCACAGTGGTACTTCCCACCATTATGACCACTTTTGGCCAATCTTTTTTAAATTTTTGGATGTCGTCCGCTGGTTTTATGAATTTTCGAAGCTTTGCTTTGGTTAAAGCCCAAAAAGTCTCGATTGGCCGCGACTCCGGGCAGTTCGGCAGATTCATGTCTTTCGGCACGAAACATACATTTTGACATTTGTACCATTCTAAAGTGTCCTTTGCGTAATGACATGACGCCAAATCAGGCCAAAACACTACTTGACCTTCGTGCTGCCTGATCATCGGCAATAATCGCTTCTGGAGACATTCCTTAACGTATTTCTGAGTGTTCATCGTCTCCGTTGTTATGTACGGACTAGATGTTTTACCACACTCGCATATTGCCTGCCAAACCATAACCTTCTTACCGAATTATTCGGTAAAAATTGCCTTCTCCGTTTCAGGGATGGCTTTGTCTTCGCTTACAGTAAAGAATTGTGGTCCGGTAAGCGTTTTGTAATCTAGTTTCACATACGTTTCATCGTCCATTATTATACACCCAGAATTTCTACACAATAACGAATCGTAGAGTTTGAGAGCCCGTGGTTTCAAGGACGAGGCCTGTTTTGGGTTCCTTTTGGATTTTTCTGCTTCCTGTATGTTTTTAGCCCAAGATTTTCTTTGGCACGCATGACGTTACTCGACGAGGTCCCTAATTTTTTCGCAACATCCCGAACGGAAGTAGCTGGTTTTCGCTTATAGGCATCCCTGATCTTTTTATCGATATTCGGACTAACAGGACCAGATTTCTGACCACTCCTCGGCGCATCTTCAAATGTACACTGTTCTCTATATTTTCGAATCGCAGATCGTACTGCTCCGACGCTTACACCCTCTTCCTTGGCCAAATTTCCCAGTGAGAGTCCGCTCACAGTGCACCATTTGTGCACGATGCTTCTCCGTTATTCCGGAGTAAGACCGCGCATTTTGATAGGTAAGACAAAACTGAGCACTTTTTTTTATGCTATGTCATTCAGAAATGTGCAAACAAAACGACGCAGCCAAAACATGTTGAAATATTTCATTATATTCAAAGTGACCGTTAAACTAAGGTGTGCTTATAATTTCTGGAACAGTCGTTACTAACAAACAGCGAAATTGTTTGCAAACTTTCATGCGCCATACAACAATGCTTGCAAGTTTTCATACAACAGGCTAGATACAGGCGTTATCTGGCTTAAATTTATATGAAATATCTCATTTTATCTGCCAAATCTAGCGTTCTCATTATGTGCATTACATAACGCAGAAAATTCAATGTTTCTTTTATCTGAATACAATACACTGAGGATGTGAACAATTTGTTTTCGGAATGCTACGCAGCTAATAAGTGTCGATGTGTTATCATTTTTAAAGACTATTGTTGACACATTTCACTAGTTGTATGCCGAACTATGAATCCTGGAGAGTGTGAGCTTATAAGTGGAATACCTGTAATTAGAAAATGAGAAGAAATTACGTATACAATGTGCAGACTTCTTCAGTGTCGTGTGCTAATAGTCACGTCAATAGACACTGAAGACGTCTGCTCATTGAAGACGAAATACGCGTATCTGTCAAAATAAGCAATAAAGGTTGTTAGAATTAAATGGAAATTACAAATCTTTCTTCTCATTTTCTAGTTAAACTATGAATATTACTGCATGTTTTCGACAATAAATTTTGCATTTCACCAAAAGTATCATTTCAGTAAGATGTGTAATAGCATTAGTTTTTTATCTTTTGGATATTTATTTACCATGAACTTAACATAGATCAAACAATAATAAGTTGTCATTAGAATTCGTTATACATTTGAAATAAACCTTTGCAAGAAGTTTTCATTTGCATAGAAACCGATTCAAGTGTACGAGTGTTCTACGCGAAAAATACTTGAAAGTTGTGTTCGCAATACTCGCGATTCCTATCCAGCGTAGTATTGAGTTTTGAGAGATGCTCTTCTTCGAAATTATTTTTTCTTTTTCTTAATTTTCAACTATCGAACAGAATCGAAACAGTCACGAAACACAATCCATCACACGTGTGAGGTGTGTCGAATAATTCAAAGGTGTTTTTCATTTCAGTTTTGCACCCCGAAACGGTAGGTTAGTATACTCCCAACTTTACCTCCAGCTCGCGTTGTCGTTGCTTCAAATGCTTCAACTACTCTGCTGCTGCTACTGTCGTTTTTGTTGCAATCATGCTGCTGTTGCTGGTTCCAGTAGCACCCACCCTGATGTTTTCGTCGTTTTGTCTGCCTGGCTGTTTGTGTTTCGGGGATCCTGCTTTCCATCTTCCGATGCACGTGCGGCTCGTTCGTTCCGTTCTGTGGCGAGGATGTTATTCCATGCGACGGCAACGACGACGACGACGACGAGGACGACGACGCCGACATGGAACATGCGACGGCGAATGGAAGAAAGGCGAACGAAAAATGACACCAGCACCCCCCACCCAAGATTTTCCCAACACAACGGAGAATCTTCCATTTGTCATATACCTTTCTCTTCATTGGTTGTGCCTCTGGTGGTATGTTGGTGCGGGTCACAGTCACTGCTGTCACTGGTAATGTCACACGAAAGCAAGGTGACGACGCAATGGGCGGGTGGGTGAGTTTTGGGGGCATACACACTCTCGTAAAACGTGCGTTCCTTGCACCAGATCGGATTTTTAAGTGTGCAAACGATGATTTTTTGATTCCGTCGTGTGCGCTCGATTGTGAGCTTGAAGTATGCCAATCAGGCTTGACAACAACGTTATATCAGCGCGAAACAATACAGCGGGAGAATTTGTACACGTGGAGTCGAAGATTTTGAGTTTAATTCGATCGGTGGCGGTTGATTGTTGGTGCTTAGAGATGCATGTTTAATGCGGATAAGTGCAATGAAGGAATGGTCTAAGGGTAAGTTTGCAGAGGTAAACAACCATGCGTCTCCATAATACATACTATAAATACATAAAAATGTCGTTTTACTCGTAAATACACAAAAATGACTATTATGTCGTTCAAAAGTGTCTAACAAGCTTGTCTTACACATTTCCGCGTTATATTTTTGTATGGAAATGTCGTCATTCGCTTCATAGTTGCTACTCCGCGATTGACCATAACAAGTAAAATTGCACAGAGATCCAGTGAACGGAGCCTGGGATTAGCTTGTCATTCTCAATGTGCACGTTTTGAGAGTTCAAACTTCATAGAGTCAATAACGGCGCCGGTCACGTCCTTCGGGTAATCGGGGAAGGAAGGATTTTTAGTGTGACATACGTTGCTACTAGAGATCGAGAATTCTGCGTCTCCACGGCTGTAGGCAAGGACAGTTTGTTAGTGGAAGGGTTAGTTAGATTTGGATTCACTTTCGAAAGAAAAGCGATCATCCAATGCATGCTAAGTAAAGAATTAAATATTTCGCTTGTTATTCGGTTTATTATTGATTCAGTCAGCTGTTCAGATGGGCACAATCAATTTTTGTCCTGAATTCAATTGATCATTTTCCAAGTTCAATTTTAATTTGGACTACTCACCACATGTGATGGTGGTTTGGAAAATAAAGAAATTTTTGATAACACTAGACAGTCTATTTGGTGATTTATACCAACAGGAAGGATGCTGTTGGAGCCACAAAAAGTTTAATATTGGTATATTTGATCCTAGATATGGTGATATGGCGAGTATGGTGAACCAATTTGTTATGATCCACACCAACGGATCACTACACCCGCCGTACCATCGTATCTGGTCGGGAAGTAGCTTTATTATCATTTTTTGCTGAGCTCACTCGATCATTCGCGCCACCAAACAATATATAACCGAAATATAAGAATAGCGTGCTATGCCCGATAATAATAGATTGCGCAACAAATCATCGACTCAGCCGATGCTCGAAGCAGACTCAATATTGTGATTCAATCAAACTCAAGACAAAACAAATCAGCCCTGGTTTTGATAATAAGCTTTTATTGCCGCATAATTGAAAAGGAAACATCAACCGTTTGACCGAATATGTTTTCCTCTATCCCATTCGTAAGTTGAAATCAACTTTTAAACGTAGATAATTTTTGAAGCTATAGCTTTTCCATGTCTAGAGGTGTAAAATCTCATGGAAATGTTATAGGAAAATTTGTTATGACTTTTTCTCTCTCCATACAATTCTATAGTGACACCTCTGGATAATAAGTTTGATACATGTCAAGTGAACAATAATTTCAATAAGTACCTTTTCTTTCAGTTGGCGTTGTCGGTTTGAGATCGATGGTTCTGATTTCGTCCTGCAAAATAGGTTGAATATATGTTCCTCCCATTCCGGAACACTTTGAACATTGTTTGTTATTTTACATTGACATATTTTACATTAATCATTTTTTAATCAATGGAGTCCATGGACCACTTTTTATATCTTTACTTAGGTTAGATTAGGCTGAATGGTGAAATGCAGTGCCTTGGATTGCCATTAAATATCTATGAGAAGTGAAAATGTTTTATCCCAGTGTAATCGTGACGTTTACCTTTCCGGAATACATGGTTCATGTATCATAGTTGAACAAAACAAATGAGTACACTTCTGTCAATTACGTTTATACAAGGTTCGGCTCGAGGAGCTGGCACGTGTTAGTTAAAATGACGAAACTTGATGTGATATGAGTGTCACATGGTTATGTTTATGTACCGCATAGAAAATCACCAAAGGTCATCCATGTGGTGACGTCAATCTCCTAGTTAATATTCTATTTCCGTAGCGATCAACATTTTGGTTTTTTTTTTCCAATAATTTGTCCTCTTTTCGCTTGAGTTTTTATAGTCATGGCTCGATGTGTTGTAAAAAAGTGTTCCGTAAAAAATTACGGCATTATGCGTGAAATTGCACGCACTTCCGAAGGATGGAGTTCGTAGAAGAAATTGATTGTTATGTGGTTCGAACAATCAGAAGAGCAATAAATCGACGTAAGTTGAGAGATTTTACAGCCTGAACCATTTTTGCATTATCTAGGTAAAATGCCCCAATAGTTTGATGCACAGTCTAAAAACTCGCCAATTTTTGCACACCTCTCACCTCAAAAGCACGGACTGCGCAACGGTTGGCGAGTTTTGAGCCTGTACAAAACTGTAAATTTTACTACCCGAACATTTCCTAAAACTATTCATTTTATAACTACGTAGTGATCCGGTCACCTCGACCCAGGTCGCCGTCAGCATGTTTTTTTTTAAATTTATGTTGTTTATTCATGTCATGAAGCCTGTGGATCAGTTAAATTCAACAATAAACTCAACAAAGGTTTTTTTTTTATCCTTCTTGGGCTAGTTTGTCTCCTGGGCTAGTTCGTCACCTACTCAATAAACGTTTTAAATTCCTCATTTCCATTAATTCCATACACGTTCTAGAAATGTTAACACAAGCAAGCTGCCTGTTGGGCCGGACCTTACATAAACGTCATTGCATTTCTGTGACTTCGATGAAAAAAAAACTTTGTTTTCTGCAACGACTGAAAAGTTCTGACATGTGATGTTGTGTTGTGTTTCTGGGCGCAACTAACATTGTAAAATCAATGTATAAGTGCCATCGTTAGTCATTTTTTTTTTCAAATATTTGCTGTCGTTTTGGAGAGGAGCCTTTTCGCTTATGATATTCCACCCTTTTGATAAACCTCTGGTAACGCATGCATTAATTTAATGGACTTATAGCAATGAAAGATAAACTACTATAGAAAATTTAATGGAACTAAATTTCCACGCATCCTACGATTATTAGGCTTTCTACAAAAATCCTTTGATACCCTGTCGAGTGGTCTATCGGCAGTTAGGTGGATCCCTAGCCATGTCCGATGGAAAGATGGACTTCGGAATACTATTCTGCTCTTTTGAGGCCTTAGCGATCAGCTGCTCCTCCGTTTTGGCCACGACTTTATTGGAGTAGATCCTTTGTCGCAGTTGTCGGACGCTTAGTACAATTTTATGCTCTAGCCCCCAGCCGTAGAGAGGCCATATCCGGCATAAAAAGCCGCACCCTCCTCCGAGTGATACTTCTTGATAAAGGCGACTACTTGCGGCAGGCTTGGCAATCCTTTCACGATGATCTCCAACCACAGAAGAATCTTCATCGGGAACTTGGTCTGGGAGATATATTTGGTATTAAGGCTTGCCACCTCCAGCGTCAAGTAGGTCTCGTCATCCAATATTTATGACTAAAACGTCGTACTTCACCGAAAAAACGCTTTTGCATAACAATGTCGATTTTGCCCTGGTGCGTCTTTGCCGTTAAGCAGGTTACACCAATCACCCAAGGCTCCGAACGATGAGGCCAGTTTCCCCTTGGTCTTCCTCTTTAACTTCTGATGCACGGTCGCGCAGCACTGTCGAGTTAGGGTGGGGCTTATTTGAAAAAAATAATCGGGCACATGTTTTCCCATGTGGAAAATGATCTTTGTGGTCCATCAGATGACATACTAAAATTTCAGAATTTTTCGTTAAGGTTTAGAGGTGCCGAAATGGGCCTAAGTGCAAAATGTCGAACGGTAGCGAATATCGACCAAAATAGATTCATTGTTGAGGCTTATATATCAAAAACGTTCAGAGACATCGCAAAACCGACAAAATTTTCGCCCTTTAGGGTCACAAAATTACGTGTTTACTTATAGATGTATCTATTTTGGTCGATATTTGCTACCGTTCGACATTTTGCACTTAGGCCCATTTCGGCACCTCTAAACCTTAACGAAAAAATCTGAAATTTTAGTATGTCATCTGATGGACCATAAAGATCATTTTCCACATGGGAAAACATGTGCCCGATTATTTTTTTCAAATAAGCCCCACCCGAGTGGTCGCCACCAGGCTTCTGTTCGACGCTCTCGCCTTTCTTCAGAAAGCAGAAGATGTTGTAAATGCCAAATCGGCTATTGTATAACATTTTGTTTACATGTCTAAATCATGCGATTTGAGTTGAAACTGGTTCCATTTCTTTCCGTAGTCAACTCTCGCGAGTAAATCCTATGTTTTTATGAACGTTGAATTATGAAATGATTAAGCAACATTTACCCTAATTAAATAGTATTTCATACTTTTACATAAAAGTGTCCCACATCGAATTACACCTCAGCAAAAAAACGCTGTTGAAAATTAAGAAGTAGTTTAGAGTGTTTTTTTTGTTATTGTATTTTTATCGCCGTCGCACAGTGGGACGAAATGAAAAAAAGTTGGACATGGGTATTTGCGGCAAAACTATTAGGTGTGGCCCATTGATGTCTTCTACAATGTTGCTACATTTTTGGAGAACTTTATTTTTGTGATAACAAATTTGATTTAAGGGGCAGAGATTTAGCAAGCCTAAATATTTATTCAAAAAGATGAAAAAATCACTATATGTTCAACATGTGTAATAAGAAACTTATTTGCTTTTTTGAAAAATTGCTGAGTGCCCTCTTGGACGCCCTTATAATTTGTACATTATTTTGAATGGTATCAGTTGTTAAATAAATTAACGTTAAATGTAGCTGCTAATACTTGCTAACCTGTAGTCTACGCTTCCTCGAAGATAGCTTAAAAAATTCATAAAAACCGACGTAAATCCTTTAAATGAGATAATGATAAATTGTTTTCTACAATTGTATCTGTATTTTTGAAGTACCTTAAACTCTGTAGAACATTTAAAAAATGGGAAAACTCAAATAAAAAAGTTATGATAATAAAACGAGTTTTAAGGAGGTATTACATTCTTCATTCCTTTTTCACCCTACAAGAATAGATAGAAAGTTTTTGTCTTCTACAAAGTTTCATGAAATGATCTAATCTATAATTTTTTAGTACATGATTATCGATTTCAACCAGTAATAAACAAGTTATTTTTTTATCTAGGTTTATACACCCTTTAAATCAAATTTGTTATCACAAAAATAAAGTTCTCCAAAAATGTAGCAACATTGTAGAAGACATCGATGGGCCACACCTAATAGTTTAGCCGCAAGTACCCATGTTCCACTTTTATTCATTTCGTTCCACTGTGCGTCGGTTTTTCGAAAATTGGAGAAAATGACGTCACCCGAAAAGCAACGTCGCGAATTGATTTTGAGCATCGAGCGGAAGGAGGAATACAGTCAGAATGGATCAGGATCAGAAGCGTGTCGTGAAAGCGTTTAAGCGAAATCTCAATGCTTCGGTCAGGGATGTTGTCAAAATGTTGAATTTGTCAAACTCTTTCGTTCAGAGAGCCAAGGACCGGGAGGGACTGCATACATACAAAGTGCAGAAGGCTCCCAATCATGACGAACGGCAAAATACGGTGGGAAAGTAACGGGCCCGGAATGCTGACCCAGATGCTGACGAAGCCTCATTGTCTCATCATGGATCAAGGTGGACTTTTGGCCAAGGTGGACTTTTGGCAACCTCCGGAGCTACTGTTCCTCACCGCCCAGCACAAGTTTGATGTTCCGGAGCAAATAAGGAAGCTGAAACTTCCAAAGTTCGCCAAGAAATACATGATTTGGCAAGCGATCTGCTCATGTGGCAAACGGAGTGTGCCGTTTGCAACTACCGGGACTGTAAACGGGGAAACCTACCTCAAGAAGTGTCTACAGCAGCGCCTGCCTCCTCTGTTCAAGCAACACTGGAGTGGTATGAAGCCAACGCCAATGGGGTTTCGTACCCAAGGACATGAACCCCCCAACGCACCGGAACCGGAAAAATATTGGGCTATTATGAAGCAGAGGCTACGGAAGCATTCCAAAGAGGCCAAAGCTGAGGAAGACATGAAGAAAAAGTGGGTTTCCGCACAGTAGAGGGATGCAGCCAGATGTTGCACAGAACCTAATGTGTGGAGTTACGCGTGAGGGGCGAACGAACGGTTATGGTGTTGAAGTTGAACGAAATGAATATGCCAAAAGCCTACTAATGGGTAATACTTTATTGTATGAAAGTTTGAAAAAGATCAACTAGATCATTTCTTTCAGCGTTTTTTCCGTGATGCAATTTGATGTGGGACACCCTTTATGTGTTTTTTGATTATGAACTGACAAAAAAATGTGCTTCTCTCTTCCTCACAGATTTAATAATTACTCCAAATCCTACATTGAATTTTGTAATTTGATGACCAATTTCAGCTGGAGCCAAACAAATTTAAATCGGTGTAATGGTCTTCCGGGGTAATGGAGCTTTGGAAGCGATGAAATGCGGCATTATGGCATTTGGGGAAAAGTTTTAAAGCCTGGAATTGTTTTGATGTTCAGTTTCTATGTGGATATTTTTCTGAATCAATGTAAGTGTACGTTTTTGACGTAGGACTTATACTGAAAAAAAACCTATAACGAGCCTACACGCATGTTTTCGTCTGCCATGGTGAATGTTCCGGTTAACTGTTGGAAGGCCGCTCGCAAGGGCGTAGTATTTTTCTTGCAAGTAAGCTTAAATAATTTCCTTCCGCGGGAAATTTATCAAAAGCAATTATCTGTCTTATCTTTTTTTTTTTATCACCATCGGAAAAAGTCTTTTATTTTTAATGCAAACGTTATTGTAACAAATGATTATAACATTTATAACACATTGCTAAGAAGTCCTACGTCACCTTTGCGTACAATCTCTTTGGGCTTTTAAGTTGTTGTTTTTTATTATTTGAGCCCAACATAAAAACTTTACACCGATCAGCACTGTATGCAGTTGATTTATTAGTTAACAAAAAAAACTTTAGACTTTAGATTCACTCCAGTTTCCATGAATCGCCGAATACATTCCGTATTCGTTATGTTTTACAATCGACCTGTGCGGATTCCAAATCTCTAATCCCTTAGGACTAACAAGCTCACCCATGTTGTGTATGTCAGTCACATTTTTTTACTTGCAGTGAGAAGAACCATAAAAGATGCTTGCTTCAACACTGAACGGTACACACCGGATTTTCCCCGTTAGAGCCTTCCCATCCAACCAAGCGTACCTAAGAATCCAATGACGACCAACTCGGCCCAAGATAGACTCACGCATCATCGTTCCATTCCCAAAACCGTCAGCATAGCACCGCAATAAAATTTTGACGACGACCAGCAAACCGTTCGTTGCCGTGGAGGACTCACAAGGCTCGTCGTTGTCGTCGTCGTCGTCGTCGTCGTCGTCCTGAATTACACTGCCGTGTCATGTGGCTTGCCCACTCTCCCGCTCCACCTCCTTCATGATCGGTGGCCAGACGTACACACGTTGGCAAGATACTACCACCCAACAGAAGCAGCAGATGACAAATAACCGAACCATGAACTTGTAAATTTTATTTTATGTATTTCGCTTGAACCGGATTGCCGCGCGTATAGGTGGTAGGTCGAGTCAAAGCCGCCGTCGCCGTCAAATGGGAAGGACTGCGCCACTGCTAGTATCAACTAGCAACCGATGACGACGAACAAGGTACCTAACAGACAGACGACGTCGTCCACGACGACGACGACGACGACGGTCCATGATGGTGTGTCACAAAAAGCGAGTGTGTGTGAGCGTGCTCGCAGCTACCAATGATGAGTGGGTGGTTTGATGGGTGATTTACGTGGGTAGATCGATGGATGGATGGATGGGTTTGAAAGTTGGCGGAACACGTGTGGGTGGGTTGCGGTCGGTGACTGATTGCTTCAAGTGGTCGAGTGGATACGGTACACATGAGAGAAAATTTGAAAAGTTTGATGGTCAGAATTCAATTCTCGGGCTGGCCTGGGACTTCTTCGGGTGGGAAAATTAATGGATTTTTCTGATGAATGATTATGATTATTACACAATCATACATATTTAAAAAAATATCACGGCCATGTAGGCTCTCTGAAACTTTTAGATAGGAGCGTCAATTTTGACATTAATTTGAGGCATAACAGAGGCTAAATTAATTTCAAACAAGCGCACTTCTTTGCGAGTTCGAAACACTCAATTTTACATGACTTGTTTGTTTTTCGTCTCATCAGGATATTCTAAGTGTGTAATTTTGTGAAAATTGCTTTCGAAAGCCTCATCAAGAACTGTAAATGTGTTAATAGTTGATAAGTTTGTGGCATTACGCTTATTTTGGGATGCAAAATTGTAATAGAATAGAAAGAAGCCACGCTGTAATCAATTAAACTTTGAATTATTATTGATCATTATGATTTTTTTAGAAATTTGGTGAAATGAAATGAAATGTCAAATACTAAAAATGAAAATTAAAAGGAGAATGCAACGTCACTACGTGGCTCTTCGGTATATTTATTAAAAGAGCTAGGTATAAGAAAGTTTCACCTAAAATAAAAAAGCAAGATTGTAAGGTGGGGCCCATTTAGTATTGGAACAAAAATTTTGATTCTTACAATAACAACATCAGAAGTTTTTTTTGCGGTGCAACTCGAGCGTGTTTAAGAGAAATACAAAGTGTAAGAAGAAAAAATAGAAATAATTGTGTGCAATCATTTGGAAAAACCTTCGTGGTCTGGGCCAAAACTTGCAAAAGTATTGTGGCGTCTTTTGAAAAAGTACAGAAAAACTGTGTCAACGGATCGCAAGCCTCAAAGCAAGCGTCGGGCGGGTACTGTCAACCATCATGTGGCCAAACAGTTTCGCGCCGCACGCAGTACCGTGCAACGGATTCGTCGCCGGGAAGGCTTCAAGGCATACCGTGACTGTAGACAACTAAATAGGAATCGAAAGCAGAACAATGTGGCCAGAATCCGTGCCAGAAAGCTGTTTTATCAGGTGTTGACAAAATTCAATGGCTTATTGTTTCTTATGGATAATGTAAAGGCCGATTTTAAACAGCTACCGCAACAAACATTTTACTGGCTATGGCCCGGGGAGATGTTCCTGCCAAATTGGCAATTGAATTTGCACGTAAATACATGATTTGGCAAGTGAGTCCGATGATGAGAAAAAAAGCACTTGACGGCGTAGTTCCAACAGAAATCAAGAGCGTTGTGACATTATGTGGTATCCAGTCACCCGTATTGAAAAGTTAACAATGACTGAACAAAGACCCTACGTTTGCTTCGACTATCGAGGCACTAAGCGGTATAGCGATACATTTGTTTCTTTTATATTATAAAACGCTTTGTGGATCAGATGGGCAGAATTGCTGAATAATGCGAATTTCTTAAGATATGATTGCAAAACTTGCAATTGCATCTTCTGCCTCAATTTCTACTTTTGGGTTGATCATTCTTATATACTAATGACCTACACTACCGATGAGCTATCTAGATACTTTTGTGAGCATTCCCAGCCAGCACAATATATGTATTATGTTGAGTGGTGATGATATATTTTTCCCATAAAATAGTACATTTTTTATTGCGACCAAATATGCAAAAGTGAATCGTTATAGGAGAAAATTTCATGACATTCTAAAACTGTATTCTTCAGGCGACTTAACAACATGGTTTAAAAAAAGTTGCAACATAGATTTATGTCGCTCAGAATTTCGTTGGTTGCTGGCTACATATGATGTTTATTATATGGAATCAAGTCATCAGAACAACCAAAGTTTACCAAATAAACACGTTTTCAATCAAGCTATCAAATATAGTCACAAGCAGGTCCTAAGCTGTTGGAACTGTCGGCAAACATTTTGCGGATTTTTTCTCTTTCTGTTTTCTATCGACGCATTCGCTTGAACAACTACAGGGTGCGGCAGAAAATTATGCGAAAATTTGTTCTATTTCTTTCAAATCCCATTTTCAACCAATTCAAGCAATAATATCAACATTTTCGAGTGCAGTTATCTTGATAAAGTCTTTTTAAACAAATTTATTCAATGTGTTCTCCTTTTTTATTAATAACATCCTCGAGCCGACGCTGGAGCAAGAACATGCCTTTCGGACGAATCCTCCGACATTGACTGCCATGTGCGTGTTATGGTTGACTTCAGGGTTTTCACACTAGGGTGTGATGTTTTGCATGCTTGTGCTTCAACATATGCCCAAATCGAATAATCCAACGGATTAAGATCTGGACTGCTAGGGGGGCACAAATCTTTCGGCCAAAACTTCATGTTATCGTTCAACCATTGTTGGATTCGATTGGACGTATGACACGGCGCTCCATCCTGCTGTATGACAACGTTTTGGTCTTCGGAAAAGTTGGCCTTCACCCAGGAAAGTACTTGGCCCTTTAATATACCGACATACACTTCAGAATTGATTTTAACTCCAGCATCAATGAAAACAGGCGGCATTTTCAAACCGTTGGACGCCACCAAGCCAAACATCATGACACCAGCCGGATGTTTGGTTTGAAATTTGAATTTCACGTTTTCCGGAACGTTCTCCATTTTCTGCGGTGAAATGAACCGGTCCGTGCGGCTGTTGGCCACAGCATCGATGCTGAAAAAGCTTTTCGTCGGAGAACAGGATTATCATTTTTCCTTCTTCAACAAGGAAAGCAATCTCTTGGAACGAGTCACTCGTAGTTCCTTGACCCAGTTCGTAATCAAGTGGCGTTTCACTCTGGCTCTGGAAGATGCCTGCAGGTCTTCTTTGATGATTCTCCGCATGGATTTCTCCGAAATATTGGCTTCCTTTGCAAGTTTTCTTATGGAACGCAACGGGTTGCGAGCAATTTTTGCACGGACCGATTTGATCACGTTCGGCGTGCGTGCAAAGCGCGGACGTTTGCTTCCCGGCTTCCGCTGTTTAGGACCATTCTGCAGGGAATTTTTTATGCGGTGAACTGTTGCCAAATGGCATCCTACCACCTTGGTAATCTCTTTCGGCTTCTTCTGGGCGAGCAACAAACTGATGATCACTTCTTTCGCGAACATTTTGACAAATTTGCAATAAAAGAAATATAATATTTGGATGCAGCACTTGAAGTAAACATAAACAAATACACTTTGAGGGGGCGACCCCGGTGTAGTGGTTAACATCCATACCTCTCACGCCAAAGTCACGAGTTTTAATCTCACCCCCGGAGGTTACGAAAATACCCCAAAATGTATTTGAGTGACTATGACGGGAGATGAACCAGCCCAGAGATGAAAATTTCGATAATAAAGGAATAAAAAAAAAACACTTTCGACAGCAATTAGTCACTACCTACACGAATTAACCCAATACTTAGTTAGTTTTCGCATTATTTTCTGCCGCACCCTGTATAAACTGGTGTATGCGGTTTACGGGCCTTCATATTTTTCAGCAGCCAACTGTTTCGCGAAAAATGTACCTTACCACCACTGTTTTCGTATAAATCCATAGACCAGACCGAAACCCGAATCCAGCCTTCTCTAACATGATTTCGGTATGTAGTCGCACTTTTACCGACTAAACTAAAGATGTAATCTGCGAAATAAGATTTGGATAGAAAAGTTGTGGATAGGTCATATATGCGGAATAAACTACGGTGTATGTTTGTTTAATGTGTTTGCCATATTGAGTATTTGGCGCAAATGTCAATAATAAAAAAATTTAAGACCATATCTTTTTTAGGAGTGTTTTCTGTATAAATGCAATTGTTATAAATAAGACTATATCTAGACTAGAGAGGGATCAGCGAAATCGCAATGAAATTAGTTCAGCAGGTTTTTTTTATTACTTTTTCTGTAACATAAATTTTCCTGATTTCTCCGGGAGTTTTTTGAGAAATTTAAAAGGTAAAGACTGGTTAGCAGATAAAAAAAGTGTTTGAGTTTTGCCCGATATTAGGTAATCTTCCAAAATTGGAATCATGCAAAATGTTAGTCGATAAATTACTAAACATTTCAAACTGGTAGGTCGCGCATGGTTACCAATCGAGTATGTCTATGATTGTTATGAAAATATTACGCGAGGTACATCACAAAACATAAGTTTGTAATTCAATTTGGGGATTTCTTATACACATCCAATCTTGTATAAGGAATCCCCAAATTGAATTATAAAGTTTCTAGAACATGAAAGAGAGGACATTACTGGTTCCTTCTGACTATAATAACTGATGTTGGAATTGATCCCAGTTCACTTAACGATCTACATTCGGGTTTGTTGGTTGCTGCGTTAAATTCGGTCCAGAAATAGTACATAGTTCCTAGAATCTGTGTGTTTTGGGACATGTTCCAGCCATACCTCCAGAACCAGCTGATAGATTCAAGAAAAAGTACCATTCTTTCAAGATATTGAAACACTGCAGATTGGGGTTATGCGCCTGATCGGATACTACCGTTCAAATGCCCTCCGCTCGTTTTCAAAACATGTATCTTTTAATTTCAAAGCCTGCCGTTGCCCTATACGGAACAATCAATGCACTTTCTCTTCATGTCTATTCATTCTAGCAATAAATTACTGTCTACTCCTAGCGCTTTGCATGGAGATGAGAAATTATCTGCTTCTGCAAAACTTCATCAACTGCAGATTGGTTATAAAATCCAACATTATTACTGGAAATTTTTGTGGAAATTTTGTACATGTTTTCAGATCAGTTTACTCACAATAGATAACATTTTGGAGGATTTGGCATAGAAAGCTCGACATTAACACCCTTTATTATAGCCAATATAATCGTATATGGTTCTTTTCTTTCAATCAGACGGAATAGAGGACAGTTCGATGTCATTCAGTTTAAAATAATCTCAATTAACCCTACAGCGGCACAAAGCC
The DNA here is from genome assembly GCA_034211315.2 of Aedes japonicus. Lineage (NCBI taxonomy): Eukaryota > Metazoa > Arthropoda > Insecta > Diptera > Culicidae > Aedes > Aedes japonicus. The sequence goes on along the minus strand of JASCZW010001035.1, from coordinate 47,095 downwards.
ATTTACGGAAATTTATGGAAATTTTGCTAGAAAAAATGCCTCTCTGAAGATAATTACTTCTATTGCTTGTTGTTCACAGCTCTGTTTTCGGTTAAAAATGTTATGCATTTAACTAATCATGTTTTTTGCCGTTGCATGAAGCACATGTGTGGCAAAAATGTTTAAGTTTGCTTCGAAATACTGCCTAACAAAAGCCCTACGATCAATTTCAAAACTATTTCTATTCAATTTTCAAAACCGAGCTCTATCGGACCTATCGACACTTTCTCTTCACATCTTTGGTTCTAGCAGAAATTGTTGTCCAATCCTAGGGTTGCATGTTGATAAGAAGGATATTTACAATCTTCAAGCAATATAAATGTTATACTAAAATCGCAACCAATAGGGTACAATTTAACAACAAAATGTCATGTGGGTTATATCTGATAGAATTCGTTGATTTATTTCATTTGGTCAGCAAATATTTAATTTTTTGCAATAAAATCTTGAACAAATCGCTTGATTCAGAAAAGGCAACACTGTCCAAAGCGTTTTAAAAAATAAATAAGTCTGTGCGAGTGGCTTACTACACACAGAATGCTCGAAAACATATTCACATGTCTTCATCGCTGTATCACTTAGTGCCTCGACAATCGGAGCAACCGCAGGGTCTTTATTTATTTATTCTTATCTTGTTAATATGGCTTCTTCACGCCAGGGAGACGACCTGGATCCTACATATTGAACCCATCAACACATGGGCCGGGACCAACGGTTTTACTTTCCTTCCGAACTAATTTCAACGGTGCCGATTGGAATTGATACCAAACCGACTGAGGCGAAAGGCAACCACGCTTAATACGGATCCACAGGCGCTAACTCTATAGGAGCTCTTAATACAGGAACACCTAGATTATATGTACACGGCGTTAAATGAAATGGCTCCTCAAATGAAGATTACTCGCACATGGGCAACAAATTCAGCAGACATTTTTTTTATTATTATCAATATGTAGTGCATCGTCCCTTCTGTCTGATGCTGTTGTTGATATTCCGAATTGATTTGCATTGGAAGAGCTTAGTATCGTTTACAATATTTAATAAATCAGGGTAGCCAGTTTTCTCGGCAAACGCCAATAAAAGTTTTCCGATTTTCGCGAACATCACTAACTCGAGAACGATTCATCTTAGAACAAGTTGTTTTTCTCCAAACTTTGATGAACTTTTCTCAAAACTTAGTAAAAAATGAAATTTAAAAAAATAACAAACCTAAAATATTTTCATCAGTGAAGGGTTCTTATTACAAAAGCCAGAAAACCCATTTTTTGAGTCATGAAAAAATTTGAAAAAATATTTTTTTGATTATTATTTCATAAGCTTACATTTGTGAAATTTTGGCGATGAGCCTTAGTTTTGTTTTTGAGTAATGCTCGAAAACAATGGGCGTCACTCGTTTTCATACAAAAATGGGGATTGTTTTTACTATCGTACAGGCTTTGGCCGAAGGGTCTCAGATTTCTACGAAACTTTGTCCACGCGCAAATTTCTACCTAGCAGCTACCTTGAACAAAATTAACACTCTACATACTTACCTTTAAAGCTTACGTTAGGTACTTATAAGCAAATTAGAAGACGAGATTTCTGGGATTGTTTATTATTTTTGTATGGAGACGAGTGACGAGCCTATAGTTTTTTGAGCATTATTCAAAAACAAAAACAAAACCATGGCCGAAATTTTACAAATGTAGGCTTATGAACTAATAAACAAGAAAATATTTTTTTCTAAAATTTCCATGACTCAGACATGGTTTTCCCGGCTTTCCCAAGAAACTTTCCTTCATTGTGGAAATTTTCATAGGAAAACTGGCAATCCTGGATTTTTTAATATTATTTTTTGGTCATATATCCATAAACCCTACGCGTGGACAAAGTTACGTAACAATCTGAGACCCTTCGGCCCAAAACTGCACGATAATTAAAAAAAATCTCCATATTTTAACATTTCTATTATTCCAGCGGCAGACAATTCTCTTGTAGCACAATTGTTGCAAATAAGTCAAAATAACTGAAATATGACTCAATTAAGTCACAATCAAGTTGCTGCAACCAATTATGACAAAGATGTGTTGCTCGAATCAGGTACTAGGTTGCCACTCTGGATTGCCGAAAAAACATTTTCTCGCTAGCCAAGGAAAAGTAAATAATTTCAAATATTATACTGTTTTCTTCTTTCTGGCATTATATCCTCATTGTTAATTAGAGTAACCCTCAAGTCGTTCATCCAACAACCAACAATCTGAATTCTATAGAATAACTTCGATTAATCGGGTATGGGAATCTAATGTTTCAAAGCCTTCCGAACGACTTTATAAACCCTTTATATGAAAATATAATCAACAACAACAGATTAACTTCCTGCACTACTCACATAAGCATTGTAAGAACAACATTTTTTCTTACATCCCTTAAAATCGACTTAAACTAACACAGCTATTGTGATTCGATAATGTCAACTATTTTAAGTTGCTGCAATATTCATTTTGGATGTTTCAATAACTAATTCCCAGACATTAAATAGATACAATCCTTAGTTTGTACGAATAAATGTTTCAAGACTGTAATTTTCTTAACTTTTTAGCAAGATTATACATTTTAACTGTACTTGCCACATATGAACCTACTTTATCAAAATAATTATCGATGGGTAATTTATTATCAAACAACGTGGGAAGCGCATAGGCGTTCAAGTTCCAAATTCCCCGAACTAGCTGGAATTAAATACTGTCCCATCTTTCACTCTTTCGACATTCGAAAGTACCGTTTCTCAAAGTTCAAAGTATCTTCAGTTTTAACCACATTATGCCACCGCTTGATCTTGTGTGTTCCGTCGGCCCATAGCCATGAATGGTGGGTGTACGGGATGGACTTGGACTGACAACCGGGAGCCACCGGCCGCCAGCACCGACCGCCGCACGACACACGGAGGGGCCAAAGGATTACGACGTGAGTGACGGGTGTCGGAAAGGTTATGATTTTACGCTCATTTTCTTTTTATGGTTCGGGGGATTACTGCTGGCTTTTGCCATTCTTCTCTCCATTCGGCGTTGACCTGACGTGTCGTGCCAGCCAGAGCAGTCTAGAGTGATGATGGTATTCCAAACCGAAAAGGGAGGATTAAAGGAAAATCTACCTTTTTCACACCGTTGCTGGATAGTCGTCTCCTTTTTTTTCAATGCTGCTATCCTTGGGCACATAAAATATCCTTAGCTTCTTCTGTAATTTTACCAAGTCCACAAGCACCCTAAATCCTCGCAGAGCACTTTTTGACTGTCACCACCGACTACACTAGATCAAAGTTTTTCTTTAAACCTCAGAACAACAGCCCACTACACACACGTGTTTCGAATTCAAACTTTGGCCTTAGCTCTAACACCGCAACCGGTTGAGAGTTTCCTCGAGGAAAGCGTGCGAACGTTCCGATGCCGTACCACAGACTGCTGTCTGTTATTGTACCACAGTTCTGGGTCTGGCTGGCTGGCAATGGCAAACGGTAGCAGCCAGGAAATCCTTCGAATTGGTTGGCCAGAAAGAGAAAAATGAGAAATTGGCACGCGCACACGAGAGAGAAAATTTATGTTACGTGAGAGAGTGCCAAAGCGATTATCAGGCACAAGGCACAAGTCGCCACAGAGTAGAGGCCAAAAAGGTCCTCACACCATGTCCCTGCGGGGGTGTGGGTGGTTGGACGCTGCTCGCTAGCGATGACTGATGAATGTAGGTAGGTAGGTATATACAGATGAGTGCCAACAGCACGAGCCAGACTCGGAGTATGCAGGAAGAAGGATTTCACGCGTGGTGTAATGTTCAGACGGCACGCGCGGTTCGGATGGGATGCACGCGCGTCGGAATGGAGTGAGACTAAATGTGGTGGCTGATGGGAAGAGGGTTTCGCGCTGATGATTTTATAATACAATTTCGCAACTTGACTTTCACAATCCCCTACTGTCTCTGGTATCCGTCGTGGTACCGGTGGGCCGATACGGAAGGAACGATTATCGTGCTGCTTGTACGAAGCTTCTATCCTTCGTCAACACGAGAAGACCTTCTATGTTGATCAACAGTGAGTGTTTATAGTCTTGCTGTTATTCCCTCGGAACTGTATAACAAGATGTGGACGCTCGCTTGGATTCGGGAAAAGTGGTAGACTGGGAATTATGGTGGGAAATTAAAGATGCAGAACCATGGGGTACAATCTATGGAGCAAAACATATCGACTGACTGCGGGATTTTATCGCCTTTCCTCGTATATTTTTGTTCGTGCCTACGGAAGTGGATAAATCGTTTTATGCTATTAGATAGATGAGCGCGCTGGCGACCTTATTAGGCATAGGACCTTGTTTCAATTTCCGAGAAACACGAATTACCTGAGTATCTCAAATTTGTTGGGTAGGTGTTAATACTGTTTAATCTTGATTTTTTTTCTTTAATTATTAGCTGTTCTTTATCTTTAGATTCTCGATGCTTCTCAATTGATCGGCGATGCTAAGGTAAAATTACTTTTTTTGTATTGAATGTGTAGAGGAGAAGGGGTAGGAAAAAATCAGTTTACTAATTATTTGTAAACAAAAAATGGAGTGAAGTTGCGAAGTGATATAGTTGCAAATGAAGTTTTGTTGCATGGAAAAAGTGAACTTTACCAGATAAAGTGGGACAGAATGAAGCCAAATAATTGCTGCTTCAACTAATGTGTAAGATATGATAACGATTGGTTGTAGCCCTACTTTCCGTGACTATTGAGAGAAGCTATTTTCACTCATGAAATAAAGCTTGCTTCAGATAGAATTGGAACAAAAACAATTGTCTGTATTTCAGTTATTTATTATTGAATTCAAGATCTTTTTTATACAAATGTAGCTTTTTCTTCATACTTTAAAGAAAAAATACGTATAAAATTATTCGTCACGGTTTCGAAGGAATTCTCGAATTTTTCCTGTAACACGGCTCATTAGGCGGCGCACACCTTCTTCGTCCATCGTTTTAGCTATCTTATTCCACCAGGTCTTCACCTGATTGATGTCTTTGACAACCTTTCCTTTTGCCTTGAGTTTCCCCTTCATGATTGCCCAGTATTTCTCAATAGGGCGGAACTGGGGGCAGTTGGGTGGGTTAAGGTTTTTCGGAACAATCTGGACCCCTTTCTCTGCATACCATTCTTGAACGACTTTGCTGTAATGACAGCTTGCCAAATCTGGCCAAAACATTACGGGATGGTCGTGGGATCGAATGAACGGCAAAATTCGTTTTTGGAGACACTCTTTTTGGTATAGTTCCGACGTCATTGCCTTATTTATAACGAAAACTTTCGTTTTTTTACCACAGCTGCAAATGCCCTGCCAAATCATGAATTTTCGTGCAAATTTGTCGGCAAAAACAAATTTAAATTTGGCTGGAACATCCTCAAGAGCCGTTGCCAAGTAAAATTTTTGACCTGGGATTTGCCCGAAGTCAGCCTTGACATAGGTTTCATCGTCCATCAGAAGACACCAGTCGAACTTGGTCAGCACCTGGTCGTATAGCTTCCGAGCACGGATTTTGGCCACACTATTCTGTTTTATGGTCCGATTTGGCTGTTTGCTAGCTCGATACGACTTGATTCCTTCCCGGAGTCGACTTCTCCTCACGGTACTATGGGCAGCACTGAATTTTCTGGCCAAATCACGGTCCGACAGATTGGGATTCCTTTTAATCGTCTTCAAAATCTTACCACGCAGTTTCCGGTCGACAGTTCCACTCCGACGATTGGCTCGAGGCTTCCGAATCGTCGTCAATGTTTCCTTATACCGTTTGATAACGCGCCATACGGTATTTCTGGGCAATTTCAGCTGTTTAGCTAGCCTAGATGCAGACCACAATGGATTTTCCAAATAACTGTGCACATTTTTTTCCCTTCTTTCGGCTTCCATGTTGATTGTTTACAAAGTACAGTCGATTTGCGGAATGTCAAAAATACATACGTGAAGCTGACAAAATTCCCGACACGTGGGCACCAAGAACTTCCAAATCCGTCCACCAGGAGCGCCACAATATGAGCAAAAGTTTGTTCCAATTCTAAATGAAGCAAGCCTTAGAAGACGATGGGAAACTTGCATTCCTCGACCTTCTATTAATAAGAGAATCATTGTCATCAGCGCCTTTGGAGTTTGAACTCTTCAAAAAACCCACAAACACCCAAAGAGTCATCCCTTACACGTCAAACCACTTATTTCAGCATGTTTTAGCATGTTTTCGAATTCGGTGACTAACCATTTAGCTATTTTATGGGTTGGGGATCCAACAGCTGAGATGATTTCACGCATTTCATTGCCAGGTTTGTTCTTTAAGATTACTGATTTTATTTTAAAAAAAATTAACATTCTTCAAGGGTTTTTTTTCACACGTTTTACCATCCCTGGAAGAGAGTCTTTTCGCTGTTTTCAAAAGGGTCCGTTGGGAATTTTTTCCCACATAATTTTATCTGTTTTGTCCATTATAACTGTAGAATTGCCTTTATCTGATTTTAAGTAATAAACTGGTTTATTTTTTAGTTCTTTTGTGTTTTTGTTTGTTGTTTGTTATGAGTTGTGTTTGTGTTTTCGAGGATCTGTTTGTGTTTTTATTTCTTGGATTTTTGATATGTGTAAGGGGGTAGTATTAATTGCTGATACTAAATCGATGATTATTTGAGTTTTGTCAGGGTTTGAATGTATTTCGTAATTCAGTCCTTTGTTTAGTAAATTCAACTGTTCTGCTGAAAATGGTTCAGGAGAACGGTTTATAACTTAACCTGGTAAATTTTGAACTACATTTAATTTCATGCATTCATAAGAGATTCATAAGATTTTTTAATTTATTGTTGACTTATTTTCACTTTCTCTAAGATTCGCAGCGTTCGGCTACCGTTTCTTTTGTGAGGAACATTGAAAAGTTTTCTGGATATTGTTTAGCTATTTTTGAATTTCATTACATTCATAACATTCATAGTACTCTAAAGTTTTAAAGTTGAGTTTACTGTATCACGACTTGATACTATTACGCAATAAATCCATCTCCACGTTTTTTATTAATTTGAGATTCATAGCTGTTTTTACCTATACCTTGTGGCATCGTGTAATACAGAAGTTAATACGGACCGGAACAATCGGCAAAGACCTAGGCGACGAATTAAGGACTACGATTTCATGGAACATGGAACTGCAAATCGCTCTGCTTCCCTGGCTGCGATAGGATAATCTACGACGAACTTCAACCACGTAACTTCGAAGTCGTAGCACTGCAGGAGGTTTGCTGGACAGGACAGAAAGTATGGAAAAGCGGGCATCGAGCGGCTACTTTCTACCAGAGCTGTGGTATCACAAACGAGCTGGGCACCGGCTTTGTAGTGCTGCGCAAAATGTGTCAACGCGTGATTGGATGGTTTCCGATCAACGCTAGAATGTGCAAGCGGAGGATCAAGGGTCGATTCTTCAACTATAGCATCATCAACGTACACTGCCCACACGACGGGAGACCCGATGACGAAAAAGAAGCGTTCTACGCGCAGCTAGAGTAAGTGTATGATGGCTGCCACAAAGGGACGTAAAAGTCGTCATTGGTGATATGAACGCTCAGCTAGGGAGGCAATGTACAGACTGGTAATAGGGCCTATCAGTCTGCATACAGTATCGAACGATAATGGCCAACGATGCGTGAACTTTGCGGCCTTCCGTGGTTTAGTAGTTCGAAGCACCTTCTTCCCCCGTAAAGACATCCACAAAGCCACTTGGAGATCACCTGACCAACAAACAGAGAATCAAATCGACCATGTTCTAATCTACGGAAAATTCTTCTCCGATATCATCAACGTTCGCACTTACCGCAGTGCGAATAAAGACTAGGACCACTACCTAGTTGCAGTATGTATGCGCTCAAAACTGTCGACGGTGTACAACACGCGTCGAATTCGGACGCGACGACCTAACATTGAGCTACTACGGGAGTTGCCCAGGAATACGCGCAACAGCTAAAAGCAGCCCTACCAACGGAAGAGCAGCTTGGCTACTCTTGAGGATGGCTGGAGAGATATTCGAACCGGCATTGGTAGAACTGCGTTAGTGACACTAGGTACTTCTGCACCGAATCGAAAAAATGACTGGTTTGATGGCGAATGCAAGCAGTTAGTAGAGGAGAAGAATGCAGCACGGGCGAGAATGCTGCAACATCGTACGAGAGCGAATGTGCAACGGTATAGACAGGCACGGAACAGACAAAAATCTATTCTTCGAAGGAAAAAGCACCAGAGGGAAGATCGAGACCGCGAAGAAATGGAAACACTGTACCGTGCTAACGACACACGCAAATTCTATGAGAAGTTGAACAGCTCGCGCAAAGGCTACGTACCACAAGCTGATATGTGCAGAGACCTGTATTACAACCATCTCACAGGAGAGTGTGAGGTGATTGAAAGGTGGAATCTGTACTTCAACGAGCACCTGAACGGTAATGTTACAGCGAACGAAAGTGGCACGGTAATAAATCTAGGTACACGTGCAAAAGATGATAGGACCCCGACCCAAACCCTTCAGGAAGTTGAGGAGGAAATTAATCGGTTGAAAAACAACAAAGCCGCTGGTGTTGACCTACTCCCAAGCGAGCTATTGAAATACGGTGGTGAAGCACTGGCCAGAGCGCTGCAATGGGTAATTAACAAGATTTGGGACGAGGAATGTTTACCGGAGGATTGGATGGAGGAAATAGTGTGTCCCATCTATAAAAAGGGCGACAAGCTGGATTGCTGCAATTATCGTGCGACCACGCTACTGAGCGCTGTCTACAAGTTGCTCTCCCAAATGTTATGCCGCCTACTGTCATCAATTGCAAAGGAGTTCGTGGGGCAATACCAAGCGGGATTCATGGGTGCCCTTGCTACTACGGACCAGATTTTCGCGATTCGGCAAGTACTGCAGAAATGTCGCGAATACAACGTGCTCATACATCATCTTTTCATCGCTTTCAAATCAGCGTATGATACAATCGATCAAGACCAGCTAAGGCAAATCATGCACGAATATGGATTTCCGGAAAAACTGACGCGGTTGATCAAAGCAACGATGGATGGAGTGATATGTGTCGTCCGATCAGGGTATCAGGGACGCCCTCGGTTCCTTTCGAATCTCGGAGAGGTCTATGGCAAGGTGATGGATTGTCGTGTTTGTTGTTTAAAATTGCACTGGAGGGTGTGATTCGAAAAGCTGGGATAGACACGAGTGGCACGATCTTCAGGAAGTCTGTCCAACTATTTTACTTCGCCGACGATGTTGATATCGTAACACGTAACTTTGAGAAAAAATATATAGCTTGTAGTATCTGAAATGCAGATTAAGCGTAGATTTACTGCATACACTAATGCTTGCTGCATAGACTAATGCACTAATGCCTGAACCATAAATGCCGCAGAGAAGATTCCAAAAAATAGAGATCTTTCTCTCTTTCTCTCTCTCTCTCTCTCTCTCTCTCTTTCTCTCTCTCTCTCTCTCTTTCTCTTTCTCTTTCTCTTTCTCTTTCTCTTTCTCTCTCTCTCTCTCTTTCTCTCTTTCTCTCTCTGTTTCTCTTTCTCTCGCTCTTTTTTTCTCTCTCTCTCTCTCCCTCTATTCACAAACTGTTAGCAATGGGGAGTTGGCATTCCCACTCTCCCCATCCAGAGTGCTTCAATCGGGTGCCCTGATGGTCCCTCCCAGACCCATGAAATATTTACATTAAAGTGTATGTATTTATGTAAATAAAAAATACTGCAATCACTCGTATCTATTATATATGATCTCCATTCGGTTGATCCTGAAATGCAATAAATGTTGTAAATTGTTAAAGTGTAGAGTTCTGTACTTTGCGAAAGGATCAAACTCAAACAGCTTTTTCCTGCTTTCTCAAAAAATATAATACAATTCAAAAACTAACATTTTTTATAATCGTTTATTTTCTATTTCACAGACATGAAGATCATTTATGTGTCCAGCAAGAGTAATCGTTAAATTAAAATTTCCATTTTTTTTGTATAGATTTATTAAGTTTCCGTTTCTGGCCTATTCATACACATATGACATTTATTATCTCCATGATCTTCGAATGATCTAAATTCGGCTAAATTGAACCGATAAACCGAATAATGCCGCATAGCTGTACAGAAAGTATGTAGTCACACGTAACAAACTAACAATTCACACAGATAAAATGACAATGATTTATCGAGAAAACCGTAGATCCAATATTATGGACACATTTTTTTTTCTTTGTTCTCAACTATGGCCTGTTGTCTGAAAAACTTATTAAAAATGTTGAGATTAGTAAAATTTTCAAAGGAAATGTATGAGTTTCGTTTGTATATTTTCCAAATGGCTCATCTAAGCACAAACCGAGGGAACAAAACCTGTGCTGAGTGAATTAAAATGTTTTCACTATCGGAGGGCCACTAAATCATATGTGAAAATCTCTTAAGTATTTCAAAACAGTTTTAGTTAAGTTTGTTCTGTGAAATTTTATGTTGGGTAAAGCGAACACAGCTGGCAATGTCGTAAATCATAAAATCAAGAAAAAAAACTGCACGAAGACTGCATTTAATAAAAAATCGATCGAATGGGACGAAGTTACATCCATTAATAGACCCAATTTGATACTTGTAGACCGACATTAAATCCACATCCTTCGAAGGTTTCTGACTTTATAAAATTTTGTTTTCTAGCTTTTCACGATACACAGAACCAAAAGTCTTATTAAATGTATCTGAGCAAATGTGTAAAAAGCTAAATGTTGCTTCAAGCTAAAATCGTGTATGAGTATATCAATGTTATCGATCCTTGCTTTGCAGGCTGAGTTAAGGGACACATACCCTATATTATTCATATTTATATTAAATTTTCAGGATGCAGAGTTTCATCTGTTATAAACATGTACATTATTTTTTACATATTTAAATATTGTTATGTATTTCATGTATAACTATTCATATACCTTATATTAGACTTAGGTCTTTTTAGATTAAACAAGGACTGTTCAGAAGGTTTCTGTCATTTCAGGATCAATAAATTAAACATATATATATTACCTTTCTCTTGTATAAATACAAATATAACCATATAAACAATCAATGGAAATAGAAAGGACCATCAGGGCACCCGATTGAAGCACTTTGAGCTGAGGACAGTGGGAACGCCAACTCCCCATTGCTAATACAGGTAACCTCGATAGTACGTACATCAACATGCTGTCTTCAAATAGCAATTGCACAAAAACTACAGATTGATCTGAAATCGAATGCAACCATAAGAAAGGGCAAAAGGTTGCTCTTCCTTTTGATTGTATTAGATTTCAGATAGAACCAGCAGTTTTTATGCAATTGCGATTTAAAGTGAGAAAGTTGATGTACGTACTATCGAGATTGTTCAATCTTGTTGTTGGAAGGAGATTCTGTATATCCCTGTGAATACGTATAAGTGATGTTGCCTATCGATCTACCCAACCCCGTTTTGGCCCTACATACAATGGCATGATTAGGATATTTAATCAGTGTTTGTTAAAGCTTGATCACGTCTAACAGAGAGGAGAGTCCATTGCTGTCAGCCTTAGCTTCCGTGCTGCAATGGGTGGTTGCCTATATCATACAACATTATATAATTTAATAAGTGGGAAAAATTTCAGCTCGATCGGTAAAACTATTTTTTTACGCCCGTGGTTTTAATTTTACACATGATGTTCTTTGGGGAAACTGACTGTTACATAGAAAATCTTGCGAGGTGACCCGTTGTTTTCTAAAAAGAAATCAGCCCAATCAGCTTTGGAAAATTTTCCAAGAAAACTGAAGAAAACTCAACGAAGCTAAAACTGATTACTAAAACTATGTCCATTTAGAATCCGGAAAAATAAAATCATCTGTACCTCGGTGACGGATTGACGTAAAAATAAGTTTAAGACATCAAAGGTACAAAGGTAATTCACTGTACTTTAAGGAAAAAAATATCAATACATCAATCATTTCTCTTCGTTTCTAATGAAAATTCTCACTTTCATATTTATTGCTCTCATCAAACGCTGCAACCGGAGTTTACTTCCTTGGCACATTTGTTCTACATTTTTGTCATCTGAGTCGCGTCCCGAGCCGTTTTCAACTTTTCTTAAGCTTCCGTTTCATTATTGCCCGAAATCTCTCGATGGGCCGGAACTGCGGGTAGTTGGGTGAATTTCTGTTTTTATCGATGAAATCTACGTTATTATCGCGGTACCACTGGATGACTTCCCGGCTGTAGTGGCAAATCGCCGAATCTGGTCAAAACTTCACGGGACCTTTATGGGCTTTAATGAAAGAGAGTACGCGGTTTTTTAGGCATTCTCCCTTGTACATTGGTCTTTGCTCCGCTGCTACATATCCCTTGCCAAATCATAGGTTTTTTTGGCAACTTTGTCCATGAAGGCAAACATGAACTTCGTAGGAACATCGCCTCGTGCCGTCGCCATGTAGAATTTTTGGCCAGGAAGCTGTCCGAAATACATTTTGACGTAGGTTTCATCGTCGGTGAGCAGGGCATCTTTGGTACTTCGTCAAAACCTGCTGGTACAATTTTTCTGGCTCGATAAGAACGATATCGTGCTCGCAAACGAATTTTTCAAACGGTACTGCGAACAGCAGCGTATTTTTGGGCGATTTCATTATCTGATAGTCCAGGATTTGCTCTGACGGTTCTCAACACCTTCTGGTTCAGCTTTCGGTCATATGTTCCACTACGACGCTTACCTTGAGGCATTCGATCCACGCTCTTTCGCTCCCTGAAACGTTTGAGCACATCATACACGATTAATTTGGCGATTTTCAACGTTTTTGCGATTTTTATTGTGGACCACGTTGGATTATAAATGTGGGTGTGCAGATTTTTTTATCTCCTCTCGGCTTCCATCTGGAATAACTTTTGACTCACTGCACGAAACACCGTGAAATTTAGGTGCCTAGGTAAACAAACCGCTGTTAAATAATTCTTGCAGCGGTCACTTTCCGTGCCGGTGCAACACAATAAGTGATACCGGATTCTAACTGGACAGAACTTTAGGAGCACTTTCAAACCAAGTACCTTTTTCCATTCATACAAAATTTATCGAAAAGTTCTGTGTGATAAGGGGATAATTCATTTTTCGAGGTCGTAAATTACCACACCATAAATCACACAAATATCCATGAAATAAAAAAAAATCTTGTGGAAAATGAAGCACGCGTGTCCGGAAGACTGTAATGGTCAATAACAAATATTATTTGAAGAAAAAAACGAGACCTGCAATTTTTGATGGTCGCACAGTGGTTCAACCATTGTTTAGCTAGATTGAAAGTGCGGACTTTTGTAATTCGAAGTGTAATAAAATAAGGCTGCTTTACTTAGGAAACATGTTTAATTTACTTTTCTGTAAAATCTGCTTAAATGGTTCGGTGTTTTTGAACAATTGCATGTAATACAATTTTACCGTAGACAGCCTTCATCCTTTATCGTTTTATAACACTTAGAAGTGATTTATTCTGGTAATGTATTAATATAATCTGTTTCGAGTGTAAGATGATGTAAATGTAATCTGTTCAAAATATTAATACCTTTGTGTAAATAGACTACCCTTTTCTTCTTCGTCTTCTTAAGCATTGCATTGCTTTCAAAATTCGCTTATTGCTTGCTCTCAACTTAGTGTTCTAAATGCACTTCCACAGTTATTAATTGAGAGCTTTCGATGGCAGGTACCATTTTTGCATTAGAATGATTGTGCGGCAAGTTCAATCATACCCTATGCCCAGGGAGCCGAGAAATTTTCTTTAACGAAAAATACCTAGACAAGACCAGGAATTCAACCCAGCCACCTTCGACATGGTGTTGATTTGTAGCCGTGTTTACCGACTGAGCTAAAGGAGAACCCAATTCAGTGCATTCAGACACATCTGTTGAATAACTTGTTCTGTAAAAAAATTGGTATAAGCATTTTTACGTACAAATTTCAGCCTTATTCGTGGGACAATCAAGGAAAGGATTTTAAGAATCTCAAAGTGTGAAATTTGGGCACTTCTGAGTTGCTTACCCTCACAAATTTTCCTATCTCTTTTCCTCACTTTGTTTAGCACGGTACAACATTTAACCGCCACTTGGAAAGAAAACGGAAGTTTTTGCAAATATTTTACATTTGAGCTCCTCAACTTTTCACTCGGTCATATCAATGTTTGTCTTGGAATTATCAAGAACAATTTCAAATGTGGCTAGCATGAACTATCAGACAGAGATATAAAACAAGTCAAAAAACATAACATACCTTAACTAGAAAGACCAGCGCTTGCATAAGAGAATAACAATCTTAGCAAATCTTAGATGTATCATAATAACCTACAAGAATAGCTTATGTTTAAGAGAAGGACAAATTTCTTAGTGGAATATAAATTCATGAAGTACGAATTATCAGCATAAAGGGTGTATTCGATAAAAATGGCACATACATATATACTCATCAAAATTAAACTGATTATCGGATTTTCCTGAAACTTTCAGGGAATGAAGAACTACTAATGAGTTTTGATTTACAATGCGAAGTTCCGTTTTCCACCTAATTTCGACCAGCAATTTTTCAAAGTTGTAAGTACGAAGTTCCGCGCTGAATTTTGGATGTGGGTTCATATCCTTTGGCACAAAATTGACTCTGTTGGCTCGGTACCACTCCAATACGTTTCGAGCGTAGTGGCAGGATGCTAGATCAGGCCAAAACAGAGTTGATCCTTTGTGCTTCTTAATGAATGGCAAGAGACGCTTCATAAGGCACTCTTCCGTGTAAATCGCACCGTTTATTGTTCCGGAAGTGATGAAGGGAGCACTTATTACACCACATCCGCAAATCGCCTGCCAGATTAGAAACTTCTTTGCAAATTTCGATAGTTTCTTCTTTCGAACATCCTCCGGAACATCGAACTTCGACTTGGCAACGAAATATTCTTGCCCTGGAAGTTGACGGAAGTCGGCCTTGACGTATGTTTCGTCATCCATCACGATGCAACCGGATTTGGTGAGCAGCTTCGTGTAAAGTTGGCGTGGGTTTTCGCAGTGATGTTATGTTTTTCATTCCGGTTTGGGGCTTTTTGCACTTTGTAAACATGTAACCCAGCACGCTTCATGGTTTTCTGCACAAAACCGACTGACACCTTAGACTTTTTAGCGACATCTCGAATTGACATGTTCTTGAATTGTTGTACGACTTTCCTGGCCATTTTACTGTCCATTGGACCACTTTTACGACCACTCCCTTCCTTCCTTTGGACACTCAGACGCTCCTTGAAGGTTCTTATTACACAAGACACAGTTGTATTTGCAATTGCAAGCCTTTTAGCAATCCACCGGTGGGACGCCCCTGGATTTTGATTGTGAGTGCACAAAATTTTCTCACGGACAATTTCTTGTTTCGACGACATGACTCGAACTACTGAATGTATAACTATGAAACTTGGCAGATGTAAATAATACACTATGGATAAGATCTACTCAAATTTCTAGGTTTTTTACTCATACGATTCAAAAGTTACAGAAGATTTTCTGTGTGCCATTTTTATCGAATACACCCTTTAACAATATAATCCAAATTGTATAAGATAGGTGTCATTCAATTAGCATAAAATGCCGCAAGAGTGGTGGAGAGGGATTTTTATATTTTTAAATTCTACCGTTACGTAATATATGAACGATACAATACTAGCGTTTTGAAACGGTCTACATTCAAACTCTAAAAAGATCATTTGGGGTAATGGTATTCGGAATATGTCTTAGAGCCGTTAAAATAAGAATGTAAATTTAAATCTGCTTAAATTATTGAGCTCAAAGCTAGTTTTCACTCATTATACGATAATTTTTATACGCCAAATTCTCGGTCGATGAATAGCACACAATGCTATTTATGCTACAAAGGATACGGAACATGAGAAACGTCAGAAGTTTTGCCAAGCAATAGATGATGATGGATAAGGCATCCACTGGGTGGTGGCACGTGTGATGTTCGAATAAGAACGCACCAGATACTCTCACGTGTAACCTCTTGGCTGCGATGCGACACACTCCGTTCGATCCGCACTAGTTTACCCTGTCTATGATGTTGGGTGTTCTATCAAAACGGTGCTATCATCACCCCCACAGTTAGCTTGCACAGCAAGAGCATCATCGGGACAGGACCAAATCTTTTCCCAGGGGATTCTGAAATGGCGAATGGAGAAATAAAACGAAGTGCAAAAACAAAATCCGTAAAACCTACATCGCCATACACCGTAGGACCGAGTATGAGATATAGTCAGTCAGCCATCCAGCCAGTTACTAGTCGAAATGGCATCCATCCGGTCCATGGACGGTACTACCCGGAGGAACGGCAAGTGACTGTGTTCGGAAGCGTAAAAAGGAAAAGTAAGAAATACTAACGGAAGAAGCGGATACCAAACGAGTAGGTATGATCAGTCCGTTGCCGGAACAGCACACCATACCACCAAGACAGCACAAACACACGCAGATATATTTTGCTTGCGCCATGCCATAGGGCACACAGTTCAATAGGCAGCAGGGTATCCTAAAACGAAGTTTGAGCCATCATCCGCACATATGCTCTCTTGGAAAAGTATCCGTCCGACCCAAACCTAGCAGTTCCACACATTGCAGTGACGACGACGACGACGACGACGACGTCAGTGCGATGTCATGCCATGCTGTCTCACAGCTTAATGCCATCCTGTAAAACCAGCAGTTGTGAACTTTTGAATCACCGCCACTCCTGTGCTGGAAGGAGTGGGTGGATGGACCGAAAAGTCTTTCGGAGAAACTCGACATCAACCGTAGAAAAAGGTGCGTTTGAGTAGTTCAAGGGGAAATTTGACTGAAAATGTCCTTTTTGAAAGATTCTAGTAAGAATCTACACCAAGGCACGGTAGCTTTGGTTGGGTTTATCCAGTGTGGCAATAGCAGATTGAAGGAACAAGGGATAGTATATCTGCTGCCGTCAGTCATCAGTCACCCTAGGAATTTGGCCAGCTGAAAATGGTGACCGGGAACGTATGAATCTGACAGGATGTTGTTGATGATGAAAACACGAGGAATATACTGAAAATGTCTTTCATTCTGCTGTAAAGTAAAAAGTCTTGGTAGTAGTTAGTTTCTAAATCGATAAGCAAAAAAAAAAATAATTATAGGCGCGCATAATGCCAAGGGTAGCGCGTTACTTCGGTAGCCTTCCAGTTATATTCAATCAAATTGACTTGATTTTTTGTATGTGATTTATATTCGGAACAAGTCACTTGATTTGAACTCAGCTAAGTAATAGCAATGGGTGGTGGAATTACTCTATGTAAAACTAAAGTTGATTTGTCTGGTACTTTCGAAGCGTTTAACTACTGATTCATTTATACAAGCACATTGAGAAAGTCATATTAGATTAACTATTTTGTGTTGAATTCAACTATGTTATATAGTATAAATATTATCAGCGTTTCAAATCTAATGATTCGTGAAAAGTACCGTAAAATGATTTTTTTGATATCTTTGATAGTGCAGAAAACTCTGAGTTTCATGATTTAAAAAAAAATATTTTCGGATTAAAACTACACAGAAAAGTATGATTAATTCTAACAAGCGCGTAAAACCTCCCCTCATTTAATTCCAAACCAAAGGAGGCGTAAACAACGAAATTGTTTGCAATCTTTCATGCGACATACAACAATGTTTGCAGTCTTTCATACGACAGGGTAGATTCGGGCGTTATCTGGCTTAAATTTACATGAAATATCCCATTATTTTCTGCCAAACCTAGCATTCCCTTCATGTGCATTAGATAACGAAGAAAATTAAATGTTTCTTTTTATCTTAAACACATCCTTAACTTAAACCAACGTATGTAAGCTGCAATACATACATATGAAGAATTACTGTTATTTTTTGTTTCATTTCGATAACTATAGCCATTTTACCAATCAATCCAAAGTGCCGCAATAATTATCGACTCACCATATAATCGAGGAGTTCGTTTTTTTTCCTAATAAAATCCTACTCTGGACCTGTAGCCAATATAAACAGATAAAAAGATACATTGAATTTTCTGCATTATCTAATAAAGAGAATGCTGGATTTGGCAGAAAATATTTGGATATTTCATGTAAACTTAAACCAGATAATGCCTGAATCCAGCATGTTGTATGAAAGATTGCAAACATTGTTGTATGGCGCATGAAACATTGAAAATCATTTAGTGGTTTACGCGTTCTTTAAAATTAAGTATTTGTTTCTGTGTATATTTGTTTTTCTCGTAGTTATGATACATTTTCTTAATTTTCAAGTTCATAATGGATACGCAAATCCGCCAACAACTTTAACAGAAAAACAACCTGCAGACATGTAATTTCAAATATAATTGTTAACATCATTTTGTGGTAAGATCCCTTCATTATATTTTATATGTGTGGTGTAAGATCCCTTCACTATATTTTACATGAAATTTTATATCAAATTTTCAGCTCCACATTTATGCAACTTTATAAGTTTGCTACACGCTACATATGTGGTATGCATGTTGATGCTGATTGTTACTGAGTTTACGTGTTTTACAACAACTATCATTTTTAAAATTTTCAATAATTACCCTTAGCTCATTTTTATTTTACAGGTAACGTTTATTTGACTGGTAACGTTTGTTATTTAATTATTTAAAATAAATAAATAATTAGGTAGGTCCAATCGTCATTTAAATTCCCATGCTTTCTAATGTGCTCCCTATTATTTTTCATTCTTTGCAAAATATCTAGTAGCTTTCTCATCACATGAACTTGTTTACTCATTACTTATTTTCAACTGGGTTTTAAATCTTTAAGATTTCTTAAAGTCTATTTTTTCTTTTTTTCAGTTGGATATTGAATTGTTTTCTGGTTTTTGTTTCTATTTTTCTTATTTTCCAGGGCGCTTGGGGCAATGTTGTGGAGGTGTTTTCGTTGTTTGTTACTTGCCAACCGGAACACCCCCAGTAACACATCTTAATGATTTTATGTTGAGTAAGCTTCTTTATAACTAAATCTAGTCATATAAAAGTATTCTCAACCGTTATAAAACTTGTGTGTTGCTTGGGACAGTAAACACATCTTCATCGACAGAATTTCAGTTTTGGGCAGGGGAACTGCTTTTAGATTTTCAATGCTGGTGAAATGATGATGGCTCCTTTAATCCTTCAATCTTTTAATTCAAGCTGAAACTGGACGATGCACTGTGGGACGAAACGCCAGGCACATAACCCTTTGTCATACTACCCCATGCAGGATAGGCAAGGGGGGAAAGGGTTATGTGCCTGATCGGATGCTACCGTTCAAATGCCCTCTGCTCGTTTTCAATCTTGTATCTTTCAACTTCAAAGCCTGCCATTGCCCTATACGGAACTATCAATACACTTTCTCTTCATGTCTATTCGTTCTAGCAATAAAATTACTGTCCGCTCCTAGCGCTTCGTATTATTATTTGCAAAAATACCTTTATTTCTTTCATAATTTAAATACAGGTATCGAAGGGATCATACCAGAAAACAATCCAGAACAGCTGTGAATCTAGATTGACTGCACCGGCTCCTAGAGTCTTCTGATCCGTACCTTACAAGCTTGAGAAATGATTGTTCCAAGCCTGACATTGAACTCTCTGAGGACGCTAAAGATCTGATGGTTTTCAAAGATCAATTTGAGGAAGAAAGCAGTGATGAAGATCAAGACTAAAGATCTTTGAAAATTGAGCTCTGAATGAATCAAGTTTCATTTTTGAATATGCATTAATAAACCATTGTTATACAAACTAAGAATAATTCACTTTTTCACTCATTTGAGCAATGACTACTAAGACCATGACTTTTGCTGAACAACATTGAGAACTTTTTTGATTGATTAAAAAATGTTTTTCTTTATATAGGAAAATAATTTCCTTGAATCGGTCCTGAATAGTAGTGTGTTTCGAATAATGTTTAATAAATAATAAAAATACTAGAATTAGATTCTAGTATTTTTATTATTTATTAAACATTAGATTAGATTTCTGCACGATAATAGGGTTCTCAATTGGGAATATTAGCATTTATGATAGTTTTAATGGTATATTCGCTTCTTCATAGAACACTGGTTCACCCTTGGGGATAATCATGGATACACATGAAACCAACATAATATGATTTAATACATCCTATATTTTGAACCCTATGAGGTTTCATGTGCATCCACTTGGATCCCCGCCAGCTAAAGGGCTATGAAAAACGTATATTTTTCACAATAAAACTACTATAACTTCTCCCTTAAAGGTTTTAGACGGTAGAAGGTGAGTACAGAGAAAATTTATATTTTGTTTATTTGTACAACTTTGTAGAACATTATTTTGACCTAAAACTGCACATTTACTAGAAAACTAGTTTCCAAGGCCCGTTATTTAAAAAAACACATACCTCGGCACAGTGACCAGATAGAAGGTTGATGTTTTGAGCAATGTTGTTTGTATTAAAATTATCTACAACTTTGCCCAAGTCACTAACTCTTTATCTCATCATTTAAAAAAATCAAGTTTGCAGCGGCGCCTGTGGTGGAGCTGCGAACTAAGATTTGTCAACTTTAAATGGGTTATATTTTTTGAAAATTTTCATCTAAAAACACCAAAATGTTAAGAACACGGTTTTACGAGTTATTGTAAAAAGTTCATGTTTTTGGCGTTTCGTCCCACAGTGCGATGGTTTGATTGACTGCTTGAGTCTACACAGATAATGAATAATGAATAATGAATTTTAAACAACGAAATTGTTTACAGCATACAAAATATTTGCAATCTTCCATTCAACATACCTGATTCCGGCGATATCTGGCTTAAATTTACATGAAAGATCCCATTATTTTATGCCAAATCTACAGCGATGGCCCTTCATACAGCGATATTGTGAATTCAGATCGGTGGCTCAATCTGATCTTGCTATTATGTGGAGCTGCATACAAGCCAAGCGCTTGAAGGGATGTTGGCTACCATACATACATACAGACAACAAATAAGGAACCTTGTAAGTCTAAGAATTTGTCCTTCTTTTCTTTTCAGAAAGCGAGTAACGGCGCTATAACCATAAGCCATATAAATCGAGGACAAGAGTTAGTGCTCATGTCCGAACCGACAGATAACTTCTCATGCAAGAAAAGGAACCACACCCTTAGCTTTGGAGCCTGTATACAACTAGGAAACGCCCGTGTTCTAGCCCAAAATAGCAGATAACAAAGGAGTGCTTTAACATTCTTAGCTCCGTCAGTCCCAACGAGACTTAGAACTAGTCTCTTATCAAAGCAAACATACATGTACTTTCTAAAAAAGCCTCCCACACAATCCCATCTAATTTTCAATTCCAGATGTCTAGGAAGGTAGCATGAGTTCTCGGCATCTTCTTAAGTAGACATCTAATCAACAGTTCCCTCCAATACCTACTGATCATAAAGGCCTGGCCAGGTGTTGAGCAAAGAGAACGATGGATGAAGAGCCTGTAACACCCAAGGCAGCTCTTTTGGCGCTCTCAACGTCTCTACAGCAGTTAATCCAGGAGAGAGTATAGTCGAAGTACTCCGAGCTATTGAAAGCGATGCGCGGGGACGCTAAACTAGCGAGCCTAGCCGCCGATGTGCGGAGTATACGACGTACTTTCACCGGCGAGATGCTCCTGGAGCCCAGAAAGACGACAATATGGCTCGGCTTACAGATACCTGGCAAAACAGGCCTTAGGAGAGGGTGTGGAGGTTCGCGTCTTCGTCTCACAAGTGACGATCCAGTGTAAAAACCTGGATGAGATCACCGAGGTAGACGACATCTCCACTGCACTGAAGGAACAGAGCAAGGTCGAGGTAGCCACCGCAGACATACATACGTGGAGACCATGAGGTTTGCGGCAGCTAACGCGGACGTGGCGTTGAAATTGCCGAAGATGAAAGGGGGATGGTTTATATGCCCATTTAGCCTACACCAGCCGCCGAAGGCATGCTTTAAATGCCTAGAGACCGGGTTCATGTCCTGGAAGTGCAGAGGCCCAGATAAGAGTAACATGTGTAGAAGGTGTGGCAGCACAAGCTACAACGGGCGGGACTGCAAAGTTCCCCCAAATGCTTGATGTGCGCCGGGAAACCAGGCAGTATTCCAACGAGCCAATCGTAATGCATGTAACCCTCACTAAACCTGAACCATTATGAGGCGCTCAGCAGTTGCTGTATCAGACAGTTCGCGAGTCGGAATCGGATTTCGCCATAATTTCCGACCCATACTGCATCCCAGCCGGCAGCGGCAACTGGGATGTGGACAGGTCCAATAAGGCGGACGACGGGCAAGTACCCGGGTTGTGTCTACCACAAACGAAGGCTTCACGGTTGTAAAAGTAAATGGCGTATTCTTCTGCAGCTGCTACGCATGGTCAAGTGAACAGTTTTCCAATATGCTCGTTCGTATGACAACTGAGCTAACTGGCCCAAACCCGTTGGTAATAGCAGGGAACTTAAACGCTTGGGCGCTCGAGTGGGGGGGGCAGGCGATATCCCAGGCCCGAGAGCACCACATTCCACAAGTAACATAGGTGAGCAACTCCTTAACCATTGATAGTCTCACTAAAAACTTGATCCGTCTACGTAACACCACTCACAGACAGTATCAAGGTGCTAATCTGCCTGCCTTAAAATCAGAGTGCAATCGACTGAATAAAATAATCAAGGCTAGAATGGTGGATCTCAGAAAAAAAAAATGCCAACAAAATCCACGCCCTCTCAGATTGTGCAAAGCCGTTCTGAATATCAACAAAAACTTTAAAAACCAAACGTAGGCCCATTCCGCCGTTGATCCCACTAGACAACAATGACTCTAAGGATCGTTTGATTACTGCCGCTGAGAAGGCTGCTTAGATAGGTCGACATTTTGTCAGCTCCCACAATCTTGGTCAGAACATCATCAGTCCTCGCGAAGCTGCCGTTAACGAGCATGCAAATAACATCCATCCATCCCGCTGCTTTACTGCAATGCTATCATAATGCTTCATAAATTCAAGAATTCGAAACCGTCACAGGCGGCACGCACGACTTCTATCGGCATTTTGTCCAAAAATCGTTTTATTACGGTTTTGAATTGGTTCATATTAGACGCCCTGAGGTCATTTACCGTCGCCAGCATGTATGACCATACGAAATAATCCAAGGGATTTAGATTTGGTGAACAAGGAGGTCATTCATTCTTGTCCAAAAAGTCGATCAAATTTGGCCCAAAACTTTTCGATCGGTCGAAGTTTTGGTGTATTTGGTGGGTTCGCCTCCTTCGGGACCACATTAACGCCCTTCGCTTCGTACCAATCGATTACATACTTGGCGTAATGGCACGAAGCGAGATCCAGCCAGCATGGGACCATGGTGAGAGCGGAGGAAGGGCAGCAAGCGCTTCTGCAAGCATTCTTCTCGATAAATCTACCCATTAATGGTGCCGGTTGTAACACACGGCTTGCTGTACCGTCTGCACTCGCAGATCATCTGCCACAACAGGTACTTCTTCGCGAATTTGTCGATCTTTCTCTTCCGGAACTTTTCCGGAACCTCCATGCGGGACGTACCGACAAAAAACTCGATGCCGGGGATTTGTTTGGTGTCCGCCTTGATATATGTCTCGTCGTCCATTACGAGAACGCCTGGCTTGACCAGCCACTCACGGTACAGCTTCCGCGCACGCAATTTGGCCACCGTGTTTTGCTTGTCAGTCCGGTTTGGCGCCATCCTGACCTTAAAAACACGTAGCCCATCCCGCTTCATGGTCTGCTGGACGAACCATTTCGACGAATTGACCTTTTTGGCCACGTCTCGGGTGGAAAGGTTCGGTTTATTCTTAAAGTACTGCCTTATCTTCCGCTCCTTCTCTGGGTATTCTGTTTTCGGTTTTCAGGCACCTCCAGCGTACCGCTCGATGGTCTTTGTCTCCTTAAACATCTTTACAACGCGGGACACGGTGAAATGGTGGATTCCAAGCCTTTTGCCGATCCATCTGTGCGACTGACCAGCATTATCGATCACCGCGCCCAAGAATTGCTGGCGTAGCTCTTCTTGTTTCAAATGCATCTTGAAAACTAGTTAACAGATCGGAGTGCACACATTAACATTACACTCTAAACTAGTATTACCCAAAATTTCATTAATTTGGGTAAAAGTTATACACCCAAGGTAAAAAGATACACCCAAAACAAAGTGTCGCATTTTTTCCGAGTCCAATCTTTAATTCAAAAACTGAACATGAAATATTGCCCGAAGAGCTTATTCAGTAACGTTGAAACTAAATTCAGATCGCAAATTTTTCATCAATGATTTGTGACGTAATCCGATGTTCTGTAAATAAGTTAATAGCTTTTCTTCCTACACAAATTCCTTTTCTGATAAATTACTAGCCATTCCCTTTCTTTTAACCTCAAATACGTTATTGATAATTTTATAAAACATTCAGATTTATGCTTATAGGTATTCGAATTTCTTTGCCATCAAAATTAAAAAAAAATGTACTAAATAAATTACACCAGGACTGATCAAAGTTGGCAGTATAGAATTTTTAAGTAGATTAATACTCACGTAAAAGTGTATTGGTAATCGTCACAAGGGTGATAATTGATTTTTGATTTTTGAATTGAAGTTCTTTAAACTATTTAACATTTTTAAACTGACCAAATCGATCATATCTAAAGTTCATCGGTCGGCGTCGGTGGTGTAGTGGTAAGCGTGACTGCTATTCGCACCCCAGTGGGTCTGGGTTTAATCCCAGTCGACGTCGGTGGTTTTTCTGAGGCGAAAAAGTCTTCTCACATCTTCCTTCGGAAGGGAAGTAAAGCCGTTGGTCCCGGTTCATAGTCATGAGTCAGTAGGTAGGGTCCAGGTGGTGGAGTGGTCTCCCTGGCGTCGGTGATTGTCACCATGTATGTGAGGAAATAGGCCGACGGAAAATAAATAAAATTTAAAAAAAAAATTAAAGGAGATTGGGCAAAAGTGGGCCTGGAATGTACAGCAATTTATTATACCTTATTTGAAAGGTCTCAGTGAGACTAGAAAAATACTGTGGAGGTGTTTTCGTTGTTTGTTACTTGCCAACCGGAACACCCCCAGTAACACATCTTAATGATTTTATGTTGAGTAAGCTTCTTTATAACTAAATCTAGTCATATAAAAGTATTCTTAACCGTTATAAAACTTGTGTGTTGCTTGGGACAGTAAACACATCTTCATCGACAGAATTTCAGTTTTGGGCAGGGGAACTGCTTTTCGATTTTCAATGCTGGTGAAATGATGATGGCTCCTTTAATCCTTCAATCTTTTAATTCAAGCTGAAACTGGACGATGCACTGTGGGACGAAACGCCAGGCACATAACCCTTTGTCATACTACCCCATGCAGAATAGGCAAGGGGGGAAAGGGTTATGTGCCTGATCGGATGCTACCGTTCAAATGCCCTCTGCTCGTTTTCAATCTTGTATCTTTCAACTTCAAAGCCTGCCATTGCCCTATACGGAACTATCAATACACTTTCTCTTCATGTCTATTCGTTCTAGCAATAAAATTACTGTCCGCTCCTAGCGCTTCGTATTATTATTTGCAAAAATACCTTTATTTCTTCCATAATTTAAATACAGGTATCGAAGGGATCATACCAGAAAACAATCCAGAACAGCTGTGAATCTAGATTGACTGCACCGGCTCCTAGAGTCCCGTACCTTACAAGCTTGAGAAATGATTGTTCCAAGCCTGACATTGAACTCTCTGAGGACGCTAAAGATCTGATGGTTTTCAAAGATCAATTTGAGGAAGAAAGCAGTGATGAAGATCAAGACTAAAGATCTTTGAAAATTGAGCTCTGAATGAATCAAGTTTCATTTTTGAATATGCATTAATAAACCATTGTTATACAAACTAAGAATAATTCACTTTTTCACTCATTTGAGCAATGACTACTAAGACCATGACTTTTGCTGAACAACATTGAGAACTTTTTTGATTGATTAAAAAATGTTTTTCTTTATATAGGAAAATAATTTCCTTGAATCGGTCCTGAATAGTAGTGTGTTTCGAATAATGTTTAATAAATAATAAAAATACTAGAATTAGATCAGTTTCTGCACGATAATAGGGTTCTCAATTGGGAATATTAGCATTTATGATAGTTTTAATGGTATATTCGCTACTTCATAGAACCCTGGTTCACCCTTGGGGATAATCATGGATACACATGAAACCAACATAATATGATTTAATACATCCTATATTTTGAACCCTATGAGGTTTCATGTGCATCCACTTGCATCCCCGCCAGCTAAAGGGCTATGAAAAACGTATATTTTTCACAATAAAACTACTATAACTTCTCCCTTAAAGGTTTTAGACGGTAGAAGGTGAGTACAGAGAAAATTTATATTTTGTTTATTTGTACAACTTTGTAGAACATTATTTTGACCTAAAACTGCACATTTACTAGAAAACTAGTTTCCAAGGCCCGTTATTTAAAAAAACACATACCTCGGCACAGTGACCAGATAGAAGGTTGATGTTTTGAGCAATGTTGTTTGTATTAAAATTATCTACAACTTTGCCCAAGTCACTAACTCTTTATCTCATCATTTAAAAAAATCAAGTTTGCAGCGGCGCCTGTGATGGAGCTGCGAACTAAGATTTGTCAACTTTAAATGGGTTATATTTTTTGAAAATTTTCATCTAAAAACACCAAAATGTTAAGAACACGGTTTTACGAGTTATTGTAAAAAGTTCATGTTTTTGGCGTTTCGTCCCACAGTGCGATGGTTTGATTGACTGCTTGAGTCTACACAGATAATGAATAATGAATAATGAATTTTAAACAACGAAATTGTTTACAGCATACAAAATATTCGCAATCTTCCATTCAACATACCTGATTCCGGCGATATCTGGCTTAAATTTACATGAAAGATCCCATTATTTTATGCCAAATCTACAGCGATGGCCCTTCATACAGCGATATTGTGAATTCAGATCGGTGGCTCAATCTGATCTTGCTATTATGTGAAGCTGCATACAAGCCAAGCGCTTGAAGGGATGTTGGCTACCATACATACATACAGACAACAAATAAGGAACCTTGTAAGTCTAAGAATTTGTCCTTCTTTTCTTTTCAGAAAGCGAGTAACGGCGCTATAACCATAAGCCATATAAATCGAGGACAACAGTTAGTGCTCATGTCCGAACCGACAGATAACTTCTCATGCAAGAAAAGGAACCACACCCTTAGCTTTGGAGCCTGTATACAACTAGGAAACGCCCGTGTTCTAGCCCAAAATAGCAGATAACAAAGGAGTGCTTTAACATTCTTAGCTCCGTCAGTCCCAACGAGACTTAGAACTAGTCTCTTATCAAAGCAAACATACATGTACTTTCTAAAAAAGCCTCCCACACAATCCCATCTAATTTTCAATTCCAGATGTCTAGGAAGGTAGCATGAGTTCTCGGCATCTTCTTAAGTAGACATCTAATCAACAGTTCCCTCCAAAGGCCTGGCCAGGTGTTGAGCAAAGAGAACGATGGATGAAGAGCCTGTCACACCCAAGGCAGCTCTTTTGGCGCTCTCAACGTCTCTACAGCAGTTAATCCAGGAGAGAGTATAGTCGAAGTACTCCGAGCTATTGAAAGCGATGCGCGGAGACGCTAAACTAGCGAGCCTAGCCGCCGATGTGCGGAGTATACGACGTACTTTCACCGGCGAGATGCTCCTGGAGCCCAGAAAGACGACAATATGGCTCGGCTTACAGATACCTGGCAAAACAGGCCTTAGGAGAGGGTGTGGAGGTTCGCGTCTTCGTCTCACAAGTGACGATCCAGTGTAAAAACCTGGATGAGATCACCGAGGTAGACGACATCTCCACTGCACTGAAGGAACAGAGCAAGGTCGAGGTAGCCACCGCAGACATACATACGTGGAGACCATGAGGTTTGCGGCAGCTAACGCGGACGTGGCGTTGAAATTGCCGAAGATGAAAGGGGGATGGTTTATATGCCCATTTAGCCTACACCAGCCGCCGAAGGCATGCTTTAAATGCCTAGAGACCGGGTTCATGTCCTGGGAGTGCAAAGGCCCAGATAAGAGTAACATGTGTAGAAGGTGTGGCAGCACAAGCTACAACGGGCGGGACTGCAAAGTTCCCCCAAATGCTTGATGTGCGCCGGGAAACCAGGCAGTATTCCAACGAGCCAATCGTAATGCATGTAACCCTCACTAAACCTGAACCATTATGAGGCCGCTCAGCAGCTGCTGTATCAGACAGTTCGCGAGTCGGAATCGGATTTCGCCATAATTTCCGACCCATACTGCATCCCAGCCGGCAGCGGCAACTGGGATGTGGACAGGTCCAATAAGGCGGACGACGGGCAAGTACCCGGGTTGTGTCTACCACAAACGAAGGCTTCACGGTTGTAAAAGTAAATGGCGTATTCTTCTGCAGCTGCTACGCACCGCCAAGATGGTCAATTGAACAGTTTTCCAATATGCTCGATCGTATGAAAACTGAGCTAACTTGCCCAAACCCGTTGGTAATAGCAGGGGACTTAAACGCTTAGGCGCTCAAGTGAGGTAGCCGCCTTATCAACCCCAGGGGCCAAATTCGTCGTTCTCCATTTTTGTTGGAGATCGAGGACGATCTGGGAGGCTACTACGCATACGGCGTCCCAGACGTCCCGGTCCTGGCACATTCTCTGGACCAAATTATCCGAAGTCGTGTCATGACCGCTTACCGCAATCATACTGAATCTCACGCCATCAAAGCGAGGACATGCGAAGAACACATGTTCCGCAGTTTCTTCGACTCCCGCGCACTCGCTGCATGCGGAGGACTGTACACGCCCATATTTGTGCAGGTATTGTCTAAAACAGCCGTGGCCAGCCAATGTCTGCGTTATGTGGAAGTTCACTTCACCGTGTCGCCTACTAACCCACCCGGTTAATTCCGGGATTAGTCGGTGCGTCCACCGACCTTTGGTGGAGTTGTTCCATTCCCTTTGCCACTTAAGCATGGGTGCGACTCTAGTAGTCTTCCGAATACCTCTTGTTCCACGTTGTTCGAAGCACTCTACGTCCTCTTTTATGACCATGCCTATCGGCATTATCCCCGCTAGGACGCAGACCGCGTCGCGTGATAGCGTTCGGTATGCATTAACCACTCTTAGGCCCATAAGCCTGTGCGTACTCTCTGGCTTACTACCGTAGCTCTTGGAATTAAGGCGGTGATCCATGCCGGCCCACCGTACCTAAGTATGGACAGGGCGACACTGGCCAGGATTTTACGCTTGCTCCCTTGCACAGCCGAGCTATTCGACATCATGCAGGGTAATGCCGATATAGCCATAGAGGATTTCTTGCAGGCGAAATCGACGTGACTGACAAAGGGCAGCTTATCGTCGATCATGACCCCAAGATACCTCAAGAACCTCTTCGATTCTATTGTGCAGTTACCTGCACTGATTGTCGCATGTTCCTCCGATTTCCGATAGAGTGAGAGGCCGTTAACTCGACCTCTTCGATGGATTCACCACATATCTCCAGGGTGATTTCATCCGCGAACCCGACTATCTTCACCCCGTTCGGGAACTCAAGCCGCAGTACCTCATCGTACATCGTGTTCCATAACACCGGACCGAGGATCGAACCTTGTGGGACGCCTGCGGTGATCTGGACACGTTTCTGGCCTGCCTTTGTGTTGTATACCAGAATGCGATTCTGGAACTTAAAGGCGTTGGAGCGAGTTGGCGATAGCCATCCAACTAGCGCTATTGAACGCATTTCTCACGTCAAAGGTGACCACTGCACAATAGCGTGCTCCTCGCCTCTTTAGCTGGTTTGCCAGTTCAGCCGTATTGGCGACGGACAGAATGGCATCCACCGTCGACTTCCCTTAACGGAAGCCAAACTGGTTGTTAGGCAGACCGCCTATACTCTCCGTGTATTTTGTCAGTCTGTTGATGAATACCCTCTCAAGCACCTTACCCGCTGTATCAAACAGACATATAGGTCTATGCTCGGCTGAGCCGCCTACCCTTCCGTCGCTATGACTGCGTTAAGGTCTGGGATACTGGAACGCTGGCCATGGGACAAATCTACGGCGACGGGGGGCCATGCACTCGGGTCGCGGTTGTGAAGAGTCAGTAAACGATCACCTGCAGCAGCTCTGGTAATTGCTCGGTTGGAGACGCCGTCCCTTCGGTTTTGGCCATTACTAACCGATAGGCGTCACCCGACGAATTTGTATTAGCCTTCTGACACAGGCCCACCCGAAAGGAGGTTCCGGGGAGGGTCCAGGACTTAAGGCACGGGTAGGTTTTTAGTGCGTCGAGGAGTTGGTACCCTCATCCCTACACCCTGCGTTCTTCAGGAGTCTGGTTGCAGATTCGCCATCCCGTCTGAAAAAAGGGTATAAATTGAAAATGTTATGCTATGCTATTGTTTTCGGATTTAAAATATCGGTACCTGTTGGGTTACGGGCGACGACGGCAGTTGTTCGAACCCGGAAACAGGACCATCGTACAGGAAAGGGATAAATCGGGATGGAACTGGTACGATAAAACAATCGCCTTTCTTTCAGAACATTTAGTAAAACGCACCTTACTTTCGATAGTGGCCATCCTACGTTGCTGTGTATTGTTTGTCTGAGAGAATACATGTAATTGTATTATAAATTCCAATGGATGCGTACGGGATGAGCGGAAACTGAAATATACGGAATACAGTAACGATTCGATTTTAAACCTAACATTACCTACGTACCTTTTTAACGCGAGTTTTCAAAAATAATTTGCGGCTGCTTCTTCATTATCACAATACAATCGTGAGCTCAATCTTCGATGGTACACTCTAACGGGCAAATCTTACGCCACCGCTCGCTTGAAGATCCCAGAGGGGGTGCGTAGGGTCACCACTCGGGCTATTCCGTCGGATCAGGATGAAGTTCGATGATGCCGGGCAATGGCCAGCGGGCCAGGAGAAGAGATTCATCCTTTAAGATGACAACATCGCAACATTGAGCTGATGACGTTTGAGTTGGTTCGATGCCTGTAAGTTTAATTGCTTCAAGTATTCGTTACGCCAACGATGCCAAAAAACTTGTGCGTGCTTCTGCAGTTTTGGTACTGGCTGAGACGGTTCAACGGCACGCCTGGACGTCAGCTTCGGGAAGAGGGCGAATCATATTTCTACCAGGAAATGTGCTGGGGTGAGTGCGGCAAGATCATTCGGGTCGCTCGAAAGGGGCACTAGAGGGCGTGAATTCATACACCCTTCGATTTTTATTAAAACCGTGGACAGCTCTTCAAACGACAGCAATGAAGAACCGAGGTTGACGAACGAGATGTGTCTTGGCAAACCTTAACGGCTGCCCAGAGTCCACCGGTTAAGGGCTCGAGGAGGATCGAGTCTCACTGGATACTTTCCTCAGCGAGATGTTTTGCGATCTTATCGCTTTCGAGATTGTTGAGGTTGAAGCATGGTGTAAAGGGCGTGCAGGTCATTCTTTGCACCGATGAAATTTGTACCGTTATCCGAATACAGGTGTTGGGGCTTATTTCTTCTATACTCAGGTGAAACGATCGAGCGACATCAGGAAAGAGGCTGTGCTGAGGTCACTTACGAGCTCAAATGAACCGCTTTTGTGCTCAAGCAGACGAAAATACAAATATAGGATTTTCCGGAGGCAGCTTTACGATGGGTGGAGCTGAAAAATTGGACCGCCAGTAATCTACGCCGGTGCAGCAAAGGCGTCGTTAGCAGTGACGAGCGATGGGAGTTATGCTTATTGTTCTGCTGAATGGGACGCGGATTTGCTGCTGCACTGGTAACACTTTCGTATGGTACTTCAACGGCTTTCCGACCATTGAGCGGCAGAATTCATCACGGACGACTGCCGGATTCTTTTTCAATTCCACCGTGGATGAGTTTTTGGTGATAGTGCTTCAAAAGACTTTGTGTGAAGGGGGTGGGAATCGGGTATGACAATCTGATGCTTGACGCTGTATGGTGCCTCGGATAGCCGCAACCGGCCACCAACGCGGATTAATCCATCAGCATCAAAGAACGGGCTCAGCAGACGAAGAGAAGATTTGTTAGAAACCATATGTTAAGAATTAACTTGGCGTGCTGCAATTCGGCTACGGAAAGAATTCTACTGGAGGGTCGGGGGTCGTGGTTGCGAGCATTGTAGTAGAACCGAAAGCAATATCCAATTACGCCAAGGAGGGTCTGGAACGATGAAAATTTTTCGAATAGCGGATTCGGGTGAGGCACTTGGGTGGTCAGGATCAGATTCTTCTTCATCTCCAACTGCTACGGTGAACACTCTCAGGCCGGTTTGAACAATGCCGAGATTTTCTTCGCGTAGCCACCTTGGCCCGTACTTCCATAGATCAC
The DNA here is from genome assembly GCA_034211315.2 of Aedes japonicus. NCBI lineage: Eukaryota > Metazoa > Arthropoda > Insecta > Diptera > Culicidae > Aedes > Aedes japonicus. Next base: position 14,621 of record JASCZW010001035.1, on the reverse strand, counting down.
TGCTTACGAAGGTTTCGGCGGAGACTCTCGCGATATCATATCAGCGGGGTTTTCCGGAAATATGATGCCGAAAACGAACCGTGAGAGACGGCTTGAATTTCGGCGACACGATTCATACGAAAGTCTTCGTCCGTGGTGGGGCTTTCAGCCACTGAAGAACGATTGTCGAATCAGACCAGAAAAAGCTTCTAGTGAGTGCCATATCCAACGCTACAATGACCTTTTCGAACAAGCGGGAGGCAATAAGAGCTGCACACAGCTCCAGACGCGGGATGCTGAGCGGTTTCAGAGGGCTACCTTTGATTTTGGAGGCGGAAGTAAACTCACTTGTACACGCCCATCAGAAGTTTCCGGAGCGAACATATATGCATGCGCCATAACCTACTTCCTGACGCGTCAGCAGCAATTGCAACTCTGCGACGCAACTGGGGATAAACGCAAATCTTTCGATCTACAGAAAATTGGAAAGGTTTGGAAGTTGCGCCCGCAAAATTGACTCCATTTACGTTGCAGGTCCGGGTGACACTTCGTCGTCCCAGTCTAATGATAAATCCACAGCTGTTTATAATTAGTTTGGCCTGAATTACGACGGGTGCTATGATTCCGAGGATCGTATAACTTTATTGATAAGCTGACAAAATATTGCGCTTGGTTGATGTTTGGCTTTTTACGGTGATCGATACATCGAAGCGAAACACGTCCGCATTTAGATCCCAGCGTATTCCAAGAGTCTTGATTATCTCACCGGGGTCGAATCTCAGCGACGACTGAGTCGAGAAAGTTCGAGAGGAAGGTCAGAGAACGGGAAGTGAGTTGGAGCACCATTTTTCGGAGACGGAACCCACCCTTCTGTAACATCTTATTCAGCTCTTCGCGCGCAGATTGGATTGCACCTCTTCGATGCTGTCCAGCCCCTGCGAGAATATCATCTACGTATAGGTGTTCTTTTTGATAACCGTACTTGCTTTTGGGAACGGAATGCCTTCATCTTCGACGAGCTTCAAAAGTGTTCGTGTGGCGAGGAACGATGACGGGGCGAGGCCGTATGTTACAGTGCACAGCTCATACTCCTGAATCGGCTGCGTGCTATCAAAGCGCCACAAAATTCTTTGCAGATGGCGATCATGTATGTGCATCAGAATCTGGCGATACATTTTCTCGATATCCGCCACTAAGGCGATCAAGAATTTCCGAAATCGTAGAATGAGACTGAATAGCTCATCCTGAACGATGGGTCCGACTAGCAAAGATCGTTCAATGAATGGCCGGAGCTCGTATTAGCAGATCCATCGAAAACAACTCACCTTTGTGGTGGAGCTTGAGTCCTTGAGAACTGGATGGTGGGGAAGGTAGCAAGCTTTTGGATCGTCTTCTTCAGTTACAGGAACTAGAGCCATATGGCCAAGGGACAAATACTCTCGGATGAAGTCATGGTACTGCGCTTTCAAATTGTCATCTTTCAATAACCTGTTTTCCAACAACTTGAATCTACGCAGCGCAGCCGGCTTCGATGCTCCAATCATCTGTTCATGTTCAGGGTGCTTTGGCATTCGTACGATGTATCGTCCAGTAGGGTTACGGGAAGTGGTTTCTCTGTAGTAATCTTCACATGTCTGCTCGTCAGTGGAATAATTCGAACCCTTAACCTCTTCAACTTGCCAAAAACGTTCTAACTGCTCACTTATAGAATCAACGGTCGCCACATGACACGCAACTGCAGACTGTGAACTCGACGTTAACGTCATCAAATCTTCCGGCTACTATCAGCCAGACACCGTCTCGACGAGCAATGGACCATGGCCAGAGGCGGAACCGCCCATCTCGCAAGAATGAGTAAGCAGGCGCCAATAATCATATCGACCCTTCGAAAGTGTGGAAGTCGGGATTGACAGGTGGAAGATTAAGCAAATTCCACTGAACGAAGAAGAGGCAGATGGTGTATCACGTGTTGTGCTGCCAGCGCAAGAAAATCCAGCGATTCATTGAAGTCAATACACGGGAACGGATCTCTGCTCGAACTTCGTGCTTCGTTCGTGATGATACATCACCCCAGCAATCGTTACATTGACAACCTTCTGGGAAGATGCAGCTGCTGACACAGTCGCTCGCTGATTGCGTTGGGTTCGAACCTGTGTCCAATAATTGCACGAGCGATATGCTCTTGACCATAGACGTCAACGATGATCAGAACCACGGTGGTAAGCAGAACGTTGGTGTTAGAAGATTCTACCGTTGACCAGTCTCTGCATGGGGTGTTGTTACTACAGCTGGTGATACGGGAAGTACCAGGTAAAGCGTGTTGCTGGGCGGGGCAGTGCCATCGAAAGGGACTTATCCATCTCGAAAGGACCGGATGAATCATCGAGTGATGTCGCCTCGAACAGTGTTTGCCTTGAAATTTTGAGCGACAGTGATGAGCAAGGGAAGTGGTCATTGCGAAACAATTGCTGCCAGAGTCTTTTTGTCCATAACGACCTTCAAGCGGCCTTTTGTGTCTAGGCCGTTGAATATGGAGCAATCGAAGAGCGAGTGTTTCTCCTTGTCACAGGCTGGGCAGATCGCGGAAATGTCTTCGACGGGACCTCAGCCGCCGCGATGAGTGTTTATGCAGGGCTGATTTGACTTCTTCATTTGGTGATGGTTGGCGGGCTTGGAACTGGCATGCTGCAGCCTATTTATGGCAATAGTCTCCAAAATGCGGGCACGTCTCTGAAGGAAATCGACCATCTTTTCGTAGGTGGGATGTTCATCAACAGCAATCGATTCCTCCCAAGCAGTAAGCGAGGCATCGTCCAGCTTATCCTCTAACAGCTCGATGAAATAGAACTGAACTGTTCCACCGGTTCACCAAGCTGCTCTAGAACCTTAATTGTGACGCTGAAATTCATCTACGATCTTATGAAGAATCGACATTGTTGTTCGGGATCTTGGGGTACTTGAGAAGGGCTCTTATGTGCTTTTTCCGAAGAATGGCTTTGTTAGAATGCGGTTAACAACGTCTGCCGGGCGGCAGCGTGAAGTTGTTCGCCGTTATGGTGATTGACTGTAACAAACTGGCTGCTTCACCTTTCAAAGCAGCTCGGAGGTAGTGGAACTTCTGAACCTGGGATATTTCTGTCGATGAATGGATCATCGACAAGAAAGTGTCGTGGAATGTCAGCCAGGTATTAAAATCACCATCGAACTCGGGGAGTGAAATGGTCGGCAATTTGACGTTGGTGAGTGCAGACGGAGTGGATGGCGCAGCAGAAGGTCTAGAAACAACCGGAACGGGAGGAGTTGGCAACTTATTGACTAGCCCAGCCTTCACACGAAAAATACAACTGCTCCCTTGTCCTCATAACTCTAGATTTTTCTTAATGAATTCACTCGAATCGTCCAATTCCTCATACTCGTCCTGAATCGTCTCATTACACCTCCCATACTTTCTCCAAACGTTTCAAACGTGTGTTAATTCACCTCTCGTGTTGCTCAGGAATGTATTTATCCTGAATTCCATCGGTTGAAGCATCGATAGCGTTTCGTCGTTTGACCTTTTTAACCATTCGCTTTTCGTCGGGCATTGTTGAGCTTTCCGCCGATGTCGTCGACCACTAGAATGGTCGAAAAAAGACCAAGAAGTACCGCAAAACGGGAGGTAAGTAAGTTGGAGAGGTACTCACCGTGTACCTCTTGAAATGAGGCCTTGTATTTTAGCAGAGTCAGGAGCCAGCAGCAAATTCCGTATAAGAATACACCGGCCCAATCGAAGCAACGATGTGGGGTTATGTCGTCTATATCACGTGGTCGGGGACGGGAAAACCAGAATCCTGGTCACGGCACCAAAATGTTGGGTTACGGGCGACGACGGCAGTTGTTCGAACCCGGGAAACGGGACCACATCAACACGGGAAAGGGATAAATCGGGATGGAACTGGTACGATAAAACAATCGCCTTTCTTTCAGGAGCATTTAGTAAAACGCACCTTCACTTTCGATAGTATCCTACGTTGTGTATTGTTTGTCTGAGAGAATACATGTAATTGTATTATAAATTCAATGGATGCGTACGGGACGGTGGAAACTGAAATATACGGGATACAGTAACGATTCGATTTTAAACCTAACAGTACCTATTTGTGTATGTATGGGTTGAACAATTTCGTTGATTAAAAATCCTTAACAGTTACTTTTCAGACGTTTTCTGAATATCTCAATATCAATATCAATATCTCAATAGCTATAACTCTTTTCTATATCGGGTGTCATTTGGAAATGTTCAAAAATGAGAGCGTTTCGCTTAAGTGTATGGTTTTTGAACGTTATAACTCTCGTTCGACTGAACAGAATGACTTATTTTTTACACCATTTTTCGAGTACTTCTTCAAATGGACGTAAGTAACATTTGGACGAAAATGAGAAAATCAGTATTGACATTTTTTGAATTTATTTTTAATCCTTTTTGAAAACCAGACATGTTTATCCCAATTAAATTCCACTGAATGACACATTGGTTAAAGATATTACATCACTGTGCATAAAAATTCCACTAGGAGTGAAAATTCATGTTTCCTTTAGAAAATGTTTCTTACAACGGTCTGCCATAGAAAAAAATTATACGTCATTTTGATAAGTCAGTATGATAGATGGCATGTTACTTGCGTCAGATTGATACGTCATTCTGCGAATGACAATGTTGATACGTCATTCTGCGAATGACAATGTTGATACGTCGAAATGTTACGTCAAGTTGTCATAGTTCACAAAGATACGTCGAAATAATCAAAATGACGTATTAGTTTTTTCTGTAACAAAACGGTGTAAAAATATCTTTGCTAAAAATATCAATTTTTACTAAACAAAATCTAAATTTTTAACCTTGAGGTATAAAGCCGTACTTACGCGTCGTTAAGAGGCATTCAAATGATATAACACTGATTCGCAAGTTACTTTTCAACACAAGCGGCGTATGTACATTATTCCCAAAAAGTGCAAGAGTGATTTTACACCGTTTTGTAAAAAGTTAGTAAAAACTTTCAGAAATAATCCATAAGAAAGTTCATCAAATCAAGCAAAACAATGCATTAGGTCCTAAGTAACAATGAGAGATTCTCTTTGTCGACTTTCTCTTTGGTTAATCGCTTGTCTATTAAACGATTTGGTGATGTTTTCAACGTATTAAATCCCTTATCACACTTTATACTACCGTACTGTATGTTGAAAATAGTTGAACATGTTTCTACATAGCCGTAGGAGCCCAAAGAGAAAGTCGACAAAGAGAATCTCTCATTGTTACTTAGGACCTAATGCATTGTTTTGCTTGAAATGTGGGGATATATACATGATTTTTTAATAATGAACAACGCGTTTGTTTACATTTTGTTACTTACGTCCTTTTGAAAAAGTACTCGAGATTTGATCAGAAAAACTTACAGTTTTATATATTCCACTAGTATAAATAGCTCGATTGTTTACTTAAAAATGACCTACTGTTGCTGCTGTACAAATTTGCATATAAACAAGTTGAAAATTTTGTTTTCCCGAGTTGCATTTGGCGTTATTTCTGGACGCAATCGACTACTTTGATCAAACTTGCACCAGTTGTTCTCAATAGAAGTGTAAACAAACCACTGTCAAAGTTTTCGAATCGCATTACTAGAGGCGTGCTAGCGGCGCGTGAGAGGCATACCAATTCACTTTTAGTCAGCCTTTAAGTGAACCATGTGTTAGATGAATGACCACCCAGGTTCTTATAAATTCAATCCAATTCACTAAATTTCCTTCTATTTTATGTAGAAGCAACACCAAGTTCAATTACATGATCGATGAAATTGATCGAAAAGGTCTGGCATAATACACTGCTCCAAAAATGCTATACATTCAAAAAGTCAGCTATAAAAAAGAATGACTTCTTATAGTTTTCAGCAAATCGTTCTTGAACTATTTTTCAATGCTCAGTGGTGCGAAAAAACAAGAAAACAGAAATTCCACTTTCCCATTTATAATTACAAGCACGCGCCTCACGATTACGCGCACATTTCGTTGCCCAAGGCACCAGCGCCGGCAATCATCACCATCACCGTCAGCACCCCGACGACGGCGTCATCAAAGCTAATAATCAGCCAGCCAGCCAACCACCCACAAAGTATCACACGCTCAGCGTATTGCATCCCCCACTGTTTCATGGATGGTCACCGCAGGGCAAGGAGAGGAAAGGATCTAGACGCACATAAGGATGACGCTTCACCTCAAGCAGAACGGCAACGACAAGCTCAACGACGACGATGACGACGCCGACGAGAACGACGACGACTTATTTTATCAAGTCAACCGCAACTACCTACCTTCCCATATTTTGTCGAAGCAGCTCGGGGCAAAATTTTCGCAATGTGACTCACCCCAACCAACCCCATTCATGGCTTGTTGTTTGGTGGCGGTTCAGTCGTTTTTTTTGCTCCACCCGAACCCGTGTCGTTGCTAACGATTGGTGCGGTTGGGAAGATGAGCATCAAGAGAAGCATCAGGAGAAGAGGGATTCCACAAACTTTTCGTGCAACTTCACTCTGAAGGGATATGAGCTTGGTGTCGACAGTTCAGGGTAGGTATAGGACCTGCCAGTATCAGGCCAAGAGAGTGGAAAGGTCCTAAGAGGGGAAGAGGGTCGCGGAAAAGGAAAATCACCTCCAATAAAAAAGGCAAAAGCGAAAAACGAACGAAACGTTATGATGGTAAACTCTTTTTGCAGGTGGTGTTCAACCGAGGCTGCGGTACCGGAGCGGGCAGGACCGAACCGTATGTGTGCACAGGGTGGGTTCCGGCGTTGAACAGATAATTCAACGAAGGTTACTTGTGTGGACTTTTTAACTCACGATTGTGAAGTTTATGAAGCTTTTTGACAAACAGATTTATCTAAACAGAGAAAAACCTTCTCCTTCTTAGTAAACTAGAGTGAGCTGAAGGTGGAGACGCCTGGCCGTTTTCAGCATAGATACAATTTCTGAACAAGTTTGATTCATTACAATAAGATATAATCGTCCAGTTCTCAAATCCGAAAACACAATTCTAAAAATTTAAGCCCAACCTTCGCATCACACGCCTATGGTCCAAAGGCAAAGAGCGAGAAAATCTTCAATGAAGGACGACGTGATGCTCGTTCCACGACTCCGGAAAGGCTCTTGAAGGAGGAATAGGAGGACCCGCACGGGACAGGACTGGAAAGTGAAAATACCCACGGCTGCTGTTTGTGCTTCTCGTTTTGTACGTGCCGCAACCTTCCGCCTTCACCTCTTTCCCCAATCCTCAAATACCAATGCCCGCAGAAAGTTCGCCGTAAGGTTCAGGACTTGCTTCTTCTGCACGACACACTTGTGCTCTCTTCACAGCTCAAAGCCACCCACACCATTTCACTGTGGAGCTGCCATTCTGTGCCAGCAGCAAGCAAACGAAGGCGATTATCATGCTGCTACTGGTTCGGGTACGACTGCTGCATGCCTGCCTGCCAGCTTGCTTACCAGACGGACGACACCAAACTCTCGGCTGGCGTTTTGCCCACTCCAGTGCTTTCCAGTACGTATACGGAGTGTCACACACAACTCAGAGGAAAACAAGCAAGTCGGCACAAACCACCCATCTGATCGACCAACCGACCGACCGACCGACCGACCGTCAGACCGGCCAACCGACAAAATCATCCACCGCCCACCCATTGGCCTTGCTAGCAACCATCATAAGCAGAAGCATTATGCCTTTCGTTCGCTTCGTGCCAATAACGTGCGCCAACAACACCGAGAGCCCAGCAATAGCAATAATAATAGCAGCAACAGCAGGCAGGATAACCGCTCGAGCGTAAACTTTTCCTTTTCCCAGAAGAGACTTTCCGTTCCGTCGTCATCATGAAAACATGTTGGCCGCCGATCGTGTTGCCAACCGGGTAGGAAGTACGGATTCTTGCCAACTTCGGAAATAATTTGTGGTATTGTAATTTCTGGAAATGTCTGGACGAAATTAGGAAAATCAATTATGAGTAGTTTCCAAATTATTATCTTAACGTAGGACTACGTTTCTGTATTCTATACCTGATTTATTCCAAAAAATTTAAAAATGAGAGCGTTACACAAAAGTGAAAGGTTTTTAAACGCTTATAACTCTCGTTCGACTAAACAGAATGACTTCATTCATACGCCATTTGATCAGAAAAACTGACAAATGTTTTGCATTGAAATTTGAAAGGAGTTCCATTAGTATAAGTAGTTCAATTTTTCAATTAAAAATGACCTACTTTTGCTGCCATACAAATTTGCATATCAACAGGCTAAAAAATGTGTTTTCCCTAACACGGTCGTAGGAATCGAGAAGCAAATGTCTTCTTCTTCTTCAAAATAAGTTTGCTTAGATTCTTTCTTGGCTATGCTATTAACGCTAGTATAAAGCCGCGGGCGAACGAAATTGATTGGGAAACCAGGAGAATTTAAAATTAACACTTCAATTGATCACTTTTTAAAAAATAAAAGATAAAACCTTGAAACACTTATTCAAATTTTCGCTAGTAAACGCGAGCGAAATTCCTTTTAATGAGCTCATAGTAGAATTAAAAGGAATTTTGCTCGCGTTTACTAGCGAAAATTTGAATAAGTGTTTCAAGGTTTTATTTTTTATTTTTTAAAAAGTGATCAAATGAAGAGTTAATTTTAAATTCTCCTAGTTTCCCAATCACAATCGTTCTACTAATACGCTCAAAAAAGTTTTTTAAAAAAATAGTGTTTAAAAAAAGTGAAAGTGAACGAAATTGGTTCAGTGGATCCAGTTTGAACAAGCGACACGTTCGGTCGTGTTTTTCGCTTTTATTTCGTTTGCTCTTTCGTTTGGTGCGTGATGCACTGCACCATCTCGCGTTGTGTGATACACAGTCCGACCCCGATATGGGGAAGCCGCCGCGTATTGACGTCGTCACAAGCTCGTCTGGGAAAAAATGCCACCGCTGTTCGTGAAGGGATTCCCAAAAGGCTTACTGGATAAGGTGTACTACTACATCAATAAGGGCATACGATGCACAATTCAACTCTGCTCACATCGTCGTCAAGTGGGACCGCTATCAACCGATCCACCGCGATGTCATTCAGTGCCAGAACTGCCTGACGTTTGGGCATGGCACCAAAAATTGCCACATGGCGAAGCGCTGCGTCGATTGCGGCAAACACTACGGACCCGATGTTTGTTAGCAAATGGAGGGTGCTGACCCAGTGTGTGCCAACTGCGGTGCGGCACACAAAGCAACAAGCAGAGAATGCCCGAAGCGGGCTGAATTCATAGAAATTCGTAATTCGGTCCACTCAACAATAGACATCTTCCTCACTAACATGGGGAACAACATCGACCAGTCGATCGTGTACCAAGAACTCAGCTCAGACCACTATCCGGTGGTGGCTGTAGTTGGGTCGTGCGTGAACCGGCATTCGGTAACCAGGCGAAACTACCAACGCGCCAACTGGGTTCAGTTCCGTCATCAGGTCGACAACACCGTTGACAACGATAGACGCCCCGAATCAACCGATGACATCGATCGGCAACTGCAGTCGATCGAGCAGGCGATATCCCAGGCCCGAGAGCACCACATTCCAGAAGTAACATAGGTGAGCAACTCCTTAACCATTGATAGTCTCACTAAAAACTTGATCCGTCTACGTAACACCACTCACAGACAGTATCAAGGTGCTAATCTGCCTGCCTTAAAATCAGTGCAATCGACTGAATAAAATAATCAAGGCTAGAATGGTGGATCTCAGAAAAAAAAATGCCAACAAAATCCGCGCTCTCTCAGATTGTGCAAAGCCGTTCTGAATATCAACAAAAACATTAAAAACCAAACGTAGGCCCATTCCGCCGTTGATCCCACTAGACAACAATGACTCTAAGGATCGTATGATTACCACCGCTGAGAAGGCTGCTTAGATAGGTCGACATTTTGTCAGCTCCCACAATCTTGGTCAGAACATCATCAGTCCTCGCGAAGCTGCCGTTAACGAGCATGCAAATAACATCCATCCATCCCGCTGCTTTACTGCAATGCTATCATAATGCTTCATAAATTCAAGAATTCTAAACCGTCACAGGCGGCACGCACGACTTCTATCGGCATTTTGTCCAAAAATCGTTTTATTACGGTTTTGAATTGGTTCATATTAGACGCCCTGAGGTCATTTACCTTCGCCAGCATGTATGACCATACGAAATAATCCAAGGGATTTAGATTTGGTGAACTAGGAGGTCATTCATTCTTGTCCAAAAAGTCGGTCAAATTTTCTCGGCACCAGCCCTGAACGAGATTTGCAGTATGCAATGGCACTCCGTCCTGTTGAAACACATAGTGATCATCTCCAAACACCTCTTGTGCATATGGCATGACAATTTTCTCCAAAACTTCCGTTTTATAATATACGGCATTCACTTTAATCGTCTTTTTCTATGAAAAATTGGTAGTGGTAATTTGCCTCGCTTGTAAATTCCTCCCCAAACTGTCAGTGGCGCAACACTTTGGAACCGTAGAATATTTCTATCACTCTCTGGAATAGTTCTCCAAGAGAGAGCCCACAACCTGTCGTTCTGGACATTGTGGGATTGTTGAATAACTTTTCGTCGGAAAAGATAAATTCTTCCCCACCGTGCCACGACAAAAGCAGACTTGCTCTTTCGAGTCGTTTCTGCTTGGAAGGTTCCGAAACTTCGTGAACCTTACGTTTCTTGAAAGCTTGGAATCCGAGATCATTTTGCAGTATTTTGTGCATTGACGATCTCGAAACATTCAGATCTGCGGCCATTTAACGTACAGAGCGCTGTGATTTTCGTCTAATCCGTTCCCTGGCCACTTTAACAACGCACCGTTTGAGTACGACCGGATCTCTTCCGATCATCCAACGAGCAGGTGTCACGGTATCTTCGGATGGTTCGCTTTACTCCGAGATTTTTCAAATTTCTGAAAATAGTGCCCGGGCGCTCACCTCTTAAAAACTTTCTTATCAGCACAGCACGAAACTCCCTCATCGCTGGTAAGGAGTGTATCGAAAATATGCTATCCACAAACTTTCTTTCAAATTATGTTGAAAACCGATATTTTTTGGACGCTTGAGCCCAAATTTTTTTGAACTCCTGCATGTTCCCAGCTGCCTTACCAGTCTTCTTGAATACCCTCTTCACGATTGCCCAGTAACTTTCGATGGGTCGAAGCTGAGGGCAATTTGGTGGATTGATATTTTTCTCAACGAAATCTATACCCTTTTCCGCAAGCCAATTGAGAGTGGTTTTGGCATAGTGAGCCGACGCTAAATCCGTCCAAAACAGTGGAGGTGTACTATGCTTCTTATATAAAGGCAACAATCTCTTCTGGAGACACTCAGATCGATAGATTTCCGCATTTATAGTTCCGGTAGTGTGAAAAATGGTTGACTTCAAACCACAGGAACATATTGCTTACCAGTACCTTTCGACCGAATTTCTCCACTTGAATCGACCTGTCCGCATCGCTCACATCCTCCCCAACGACGGCAGTAAAGTATTGTGGACCTGGATGGGTTTTTGAGTCCTCCTTTACATAGGTCTCATCGTCCATCAAAACGCATTCATCCGGACACTGCAAAAGACGCGAATACAATTTCCGGGCCCTTGTTGCTGCTTGCTTCTTCTGTTCTGCACTGTGTTTCGAGATTGTCTGCTTCTTGTAGGTCTTCAGGTGGTTTCGCCTCTTGATACGCTGGATCATTCCGTTACTCGTTCCTGCTTTTTTGGCCAAATCACGTATTGCCATTGATTTGTTCTTCATGATTAGAGATACCACTTTCTGCTCCAGTTTCGGGTTGGAAGAACCGGGTTTTCTGCCTCTTCCTGGTAGCTCATCCAAAGAATAGTGTTCCCCAAACTTATTAATGATGGTTTTATCACTCGCATGATGAATTCCAAACCGGTTCGCCAATTTTTGCATAGTAATACCCTTCTCACTTAGCCATGTGTCCAGAACTTTAATTTACACTTCCTTTTCAATACGCGACATTTTGAAAACGCAGAATTTGAACCGCACAAACAAGTCAACAAAAGAAAGCTGACAGTCAAACGCACAGCATGCAGTGCATAAAAAACCATCACAAATACATGCGTACAACGCAAATGTATGTGGATAGCTTATATTCGATACACTCCTTAAAAGATAAACACCGAATGAAAACAATCGGGCAAAACCTTATAGCGTTTGTATGAACATAGTGCAAAACTACACCAACACATACGTGAGTAGTTGCACGAAACCAATGCAAGGAAAAAGTGTATGAGAATATATTGGACACGGTGTAAATTACTCAAAATGCCGACGTATACATAGGTGAGTTCCAGAAGATATGAGAGAAATACCATGCGCTTCCTTTCTTCAGTTCCTAACTAGAAGCTTCATTTACGTATTCTTTATTTGGCAACACTGCCCCAGCAATGTGACCGAACGACGTCGGACGGTATTCTGCTGGATATATCAAAATAACACTGAGCAGGGAGCAGAGCGCTTGGAACCGTTCCGGCATCTGAGGTATGAAAGTAGCCGTAGTTCTTTTGGCACCGGCACAAGACGAGCGTGTATAATAATAGTCGGTCGGGAATCGCGTGCTGTGTGCTTCTACCATCACCAACCGACCGGTCCAAGTGCTCCATCTCCATCCATTCCAGGGCTGTGCTGCTGCTGCTGTTGCTGCTTATGCTTTGGGATGAAACAGACGGACAGAAAAATGGACGGAAGTACGTTAACGCTCGCTCAAGCTTAGAAGGTACGGTTTGAGGGTGGGATGTGTGGCAATCGTAAACGACATCGTCCAAAAGAAGGACTTGAACCCGGACGGCCTCTGAGAGCACCGTTGTTCGTTTCTGCCTTTGGCATCACGGGGTTCGTAAGTGTAGTGTTTGTAGCATGTATATATGTATGAACAACCGAAGCAGCGCCATGTAGCGTCGGTCCGGGCATATCCTCGACCTCACCATCATCCATTCGGAACGTGAAGCTTTGTGTCCTGTGCTGCACGATTCTGTGTACGATAGTTGAGCACTCGACGATTGCCACCAGGAAAAAAAAACTTATGGAGCACATATAGAGCTCGAGAGGGATGCATGCTCATAAAATGGAATGATTTTATTTTTATACGGCTTCGGATATTATGGATGGATATGCTACGCCGGATTTCGAAATGATGACAGTTGTCGGTCGGTGCGGTGCTGTTGTTGGGATGGACGAGAGATGATTATTGTTTAATATGGGGTCAAAATTCGGTGGATTCTCTTTGGAATTGAAGTTTTGCAATGAGATGTGCTGCACAGAACCATGGCATGCTTAGCTTTATACTATATTTACTTTCATGGGTTGATTCAAATTGGGTGGAAGATTATCGCTCCCAAATGCGCCTTCCAATGATTCTTCTGTTGGTTGTAGGTTCAGGAACTATACTCCAGTTATATTTAGATAGGTCGCAAAGAGATATTTTATTGAAATTTTAACATGCATGGTACTATACTGGTGTCATGTGCACTATACGTAAATTAATCTTCTTATTCCTGATAAGCTTGCCTAACTTTGAACGATCGCAAGCGGCATACTGCGGCATTGAAAATCAAATTGTTAGCTTTACATACTTCAAAGTTAATTCAATATAATATTAAACAATACAAGATTCAAGTAACAATTTCGATTTTAACAGAGTTCGGCAGACAATGAGGATGTTTTAAAACCTCAATAAAACCTACAGTGTTGCATAGGAATGCACGACCAACTTACGTAAACTAAAAAGTCCGAAACTGTTTTTATTAAATATTCTCTGATTGATTGTTTTTCTCAGATTTCTCTCAAAAATAATTTGCTGTGTGTTTAGCTTTTTCATCAGTTCGTTTATTCTATCTTGCATTTCAGAATTGAGTTTTATTTATTTAATATTTTTTCTTACCATTATTACTCTTTTTTTTAGCTATTTCATTTATGGTAGGCTGAATGGCGTTAACTTTACGGAGCCGATATTTCATTGTTTCTGTTAATATAACGGCTTAATACTGCGATTAGTAGGATTTGGACCGTTTACTTATAGTTTACCCGAGGTTGGAATTGGTGACATTTTATGGGGATGGATTGGAAGAGGAATATGGAAATAAGATTCTGTAGTCTCATCAGATAAATGTTATTTGATAAAAGAAGAGAATTCCAACATTGTGATTGTCTGCCCAGAAAGTCGCTGCTTGGAAACGTTTCTCGAAAAATATTTTTTGCTGGAACAGAATCCGGACAGACCTTTTTCGCGAAGTCGAATATTCACGGGTAACCGCGTAAATGGTTGTCTTCTAATGAGATTAATGAATACTCCATCACTCTCATTAGAAGATGAGTGGTTACGCATGTTGCGAGCCACCCTAAGCAACACAAATCTGTCACAAATGGTTGAAGCGACTTGACTGTGACTCAGTTGAGTGACACTGAAAGTTTTCCAACTGGTTTGCAGCATGTGTGCTACTAGGGACCCTTCACATGTGTGCTACTAGGGACCAGGGCCCTACATCGTCGAGAAGCAATAAAGCTGAAAATGAATCGCTTTTGTATTCATTTCACTCCACTTCAATTAGCTTTCGTGTAGAAG
>JASCZW010001034.1:0-28462 GCA_034211315.2 Aedes japonicus | reverse complement strand
CACACTGGGAGGCAGCTCTGAAGTGCTTCCCTAAAGACTGTCAACTTTACGACAGCATCTAACCTGCGGAACAAATCAAGACTATGAAGCCCACTCAGCAATCTGACGCAGCGATGAGGGCCGTGGTGGACCACTCTATGATTCCGTCACCGGTGGGTGCCCCCCCCCCATCCCTCTCTCAGATTACAGCCTGGACCCCAGCACCCACACCCTCGGACATTGGAACCTCCAACACGCACATGGATGCCCCACGGACTTCGATCTACTCCACGCCACAATGCGGAAATTATCGACCCTACCCGCTACGATCTGGGCATGACCCTGGAACCCAAACCACCTCATCCCTAAATATATTATACCAACCTGCACACACTGACACAATCTCGAACACAGATCACCCGACCACATGAAATTGACACTTTGAGCCCGAACACCGTTAAAATTGCCCAATTAAAGATACCGGAACAATGACATCGACAGCCCTCACTAAACAACTCTACTACTTCGCTACCCTGTAATTAAACAGTATGTAAGGGTCTCCTTGGAAACCCCTCCCACTTGGCTGGACTTCTCTGGTCCATCTTCGTATCTCCCTTCTCAAGAGACGAACCAGACATCGGCTGATAGTCTCTTAAATGAAGACATCTAATCTAATCTGATTATGACTGAGGAAGAGCTTTTCATCCGAAAAATAAAATCTCGCAATCACCGTGCCTAACCAAAATATTTCTGGAGCTTGCTTTGACGGAGCGTCAACCCGTGAACCACATTGTTTCTTGTACGGCTGCATTCAGATCATGTCTGAGGAGCCTGTTCATTGAAGCAGGGGACATTTGAGAATTGTTTGCTCAATTTACGGCCAGATACGACCGGATTTACGTCTTATTCGCTCCCTCGCATATTTGATTTGTTTTTGTTCTGGCAGCTCGTCCTGGTACCTCCCTTTGTGTTGAATATGGACATTTCCAGTTTCCCAGAACCGTTTCAAGGTGCGAAAAACGAAACGCTTACTCACTCCGAACTGCTTAAGGCTATTGAATATTTGACACGGTTTGCAAATTTGGTTTTAAAACTTGCTCCCGTATGGCTTCCATGGTAGCTGATAAATATTAACAAACGGATTTGATTATTTATCTTCAGCGGTAAGCTGTCAACAGAATACATTCAAAACGGGTATTATCAATTCCGCTGTTAAATTACCCAGCTGAAATAAACTAAGACTGAAAAAAGGTGACACCTATTGTGAGACACACTGTAGAGTGAAATGTTGCAAATGTTGCATATGTAAAAAACTGTCAAGTGGTTATCAAGATGGCTTGGAAAATCCAGTCCAGTCCACAGATGGATCACAAAACAGTTGAGAATCGTTTTCGATCGTGTCCCGTGTGGTGAAATCGTTGAAGAAGACCCAGATGACCCAGCGGTGAGCTGGCAGTGGAAGGAAAGCGAAGACGACCGCGAGGTTGTTGGTGCAGCCGAAAGTGCATTGTAATTGACAACGAGACCAACATCAAAGCGGGCGACAAGCAAATTCGCGGCCTGAAGTTTATCGTCGGAAGCGGTGATGGAGTGGTACAAAACCAACGATGTTTTTGTACCGAAAGAGACAAATCTGCCAAACTCTCCAGAACTTCGCCCAATAGAAAAATTCTGGCGATTATGATGACACGCTCCGGAAAACGAGGAAGGTCTTCAAAAACGACAAAGATTTGAACATAGAGTGAATAAAAGTGTATAAGAAAGATGGCGCAAGTGTTACGCAGGATTTGATGGGCAGCGTTAAGTAACTTCATGACTTTCTTGAACTTTCTTACAAAATTTTCCTAAAATTTACTCGAAAATCCTTTAAATTTCTTCAGAACTTTTCTTTAGGAGTGTCTTGGAAATTCTACAACACAGAACGTCAAAATGTCATCTAAAACTTTGTTAAATTTCCTCAGATTTTACCTCAGCCTCCTTCGGTTTTTACCTAAAGCTCCACCTGAATCTACACAATATTTTGATTCACTTTTATAATTGGCAAATTAGCTTTTATTACTCATGAGCTAAGACATAATTTGACCATTATTAAGCTACCGACTCATTTATCCCCATCAACCCCGAGTGTGATGTAAACACCATTGGTCCTGCTCAAGCTGCAACACTAATCAACTGGTGATAAAGCAGCGACATGATATGAAACATCCTCCTGTACATTTACAAAGGAAACCCAGCGAGCTTGAGGGGTTCATGAATGTTGTTGTTGTTTATTTATTCGTTCGAAGTGAATGTTTGTTTATAGGGTTGACTTGCAGCAAAGTGGGACCAGGCAAGGAAGAGGGTGTATCAACCACATGGTTCAAAAAGTTGCGCGGAGGTTCAAGTTTGTCTTTCCAGCAAATTCAATGTTCCTAATTCAGGAAATCTCTTGTCAACATAGTTCGTTACCGAGAATGCCTAAAGCTCTGTGGCAAATTCCGGCTCGTACTGCCGGCAAGATTTGGTTTTCTTTGGTTAATTTGCATTTCCATGTTTCCTTTTCCGAAGAATCTTCAACCGCTGTGCATGAATGAAATCTCTATAGATATAGGTCCAACCCGTCCAGTACATGCTTCCTACACGAGGAATTCTTGTTTCCACTGGCTTATAAACGTGCCTGCGTTTAACCGTGTCCGTGGTCAGTGGGGAGCAATTTCATTCATAAATTTCACTCGCCCAGTTTTAATTGAGATACATGGTCCAATTGTTGGCATCGTGATATTACTGCAGACTAGAGGGGGGGCTCCTGCTTTTATACTCTGGCTTAAGGTCCTATGGCTCATCGCGTTGCAACAATTCACCTGGCCGAAGTAAAAGCATTTTACATACAATTGAGATATGTAGCCACTTTGGGACTTCTCATGAAAAGTTTTTAAATGAAGAATATAAAACGCCAAGATTCATTTGTATTGAGGCTTCATCAGTCCCGAAAGACAGGTGGGATCACTTTAGAGGCATTTTAATTTTGTCGCATAGTTTGCCATGTTTCTCAAATGATAACAATGATGGCATTGATGCTGCCTATTGATTGTACACACAACTTTAGATAATTGATAAGGACAAAAAGTAAAGATCTTCAAAATAGGGTGTCCCATGACTCAGCCTAATATGCCATGATGGATTACAGTATTAATTCTGACTCACAAGGTCATTTAGCTGGAAACGATATTCAACTAATAAAACGTTGGTTTGGATAAGCTAAATAAGGCGTTTGCTGTTCTGACCCACGAAAAGTAAAACTATCTACAGGGTGTCTCACAATAGGTGTCACTAAAACAACATGCGATTACAACAAAATAAATCAACCAAATCATAGCATTCATTTTTCATTTGAAAGATTCATGTAATAGAAATAAAACATATTCATTCAATTCGGATTTCTCGCCCTATGCCGTGATAACTTTGCGCAAACGCTTTGTAAACCCATCGCAGCTGGCACGCACGATTTCCGGAGAAATTTGGACTCAAATGTCAACCAAATGTTTCTGGAATCGATATCAAGTAAGCCCTTTCGTAGGGCCTATATGTTAAAGCATATGATCCATACCAAAGTAGTCAAGTGGGTTGAGATCTGGTGAAGGTGCAGGTCATTCTTCGGTTGTGATGAAATCGGGAAAATTTTCCGCCCATCAGGCTTGTGTCTTCTTTACCTCGTGAGCTGGAGTCCTGTTGAAAACAATATGGTGTATTCCCATACAGCATTGAAGCATGAGGAAGCAGATGGTTCTTCAAAACCTGCTCGATGAAATATTCAGTGTTGGTTTTACGTTAGGTTCTATGAAAAGAAGAGGATGTTTTCCTTTTCGTGTAACGGCGCCCATACCATGATTTTCGATACATTCTAAAAGCGTTCTACAGCTAGTTTATCTTTTGGGATATTCGCAAGACAGGCAAGCAAAGTTGATTATGACTGTCCTGAAGGAGGAAGAGCTTTTCATCCGAAAATTAAATCTCGAGGTAACCGTGCAGAACCAAAAGGTATCTGCTTTTTTGTACCGGACTTGCTTTTGACGCTCCGTCAACCCGTTTACCATTGTTTCTTGTACGGTTTGCATTCCAGATCACGTCTGAGAGCCTGTTCATCGAAGCAGGGGACATTTGAAATTGTATGCTCAACTTACGGCCAGATACGGCCGGATTATATCTTATTAGCTCCCTCACACATTTGATTTTTTTCTTCGCTCTGGCACCTCCTTTGTGTTGAATGTGGACATTTTCAGTTTCCATGAATCGTTTCAAGGCACGAAAAATAAAACGCTTACTCATTCGAACTACTTAAGACTATTAAATATCTGACACGGTCTAAGCTTTTGCTAATGAAATTTTAAAACTTGCTCCCGTATGGCTTCCATGATAGTTGATAAATATAAACAAACGGAAACGCTTATTTATGTTCCGCGAAAAGCTGTCAAAAGAATACACTCAAAACAGATATAATCAATTCCGCTGTTAAAATTACCCAACTGAAATAAACTAAGACTGCAAAAAGGTGATTGTGAGACACACTGTACATTCTAAAGACAAAAACTTTCGTTGAATTTGGATGCAATGTCCGCCGACAAGCAACATACTGGGTCTATGGGAACAACTTCATCTCATCATTTTGGTATCTTGGTAAAAACAATCATCGTAAAAATTATTTTTCCTTTTTCTTCAGGCACTCCATTTTGAGCTCTATTCGCTTTGCTCAACACATACAAAAGATCAAAAACCAATTAAAATTAAACTTTTTAAAGATCTATATAAATTTCCTATACCATTTTTTTGAAACCAATGTTTGAAAGCACCAATTTGTTCCACATTTTATGATGTATATAACCCTGTGAACAAAAAAATCAAATTATTCTCACCATGAAATTCACAGCTTTTTCTGGCAACACTTCGGTACTTTGTTTATATAACCATCAGAAAAAAATTACTTAAAATCTACATTGCAATGTATTTCTCACGATTGATTTAATCAGCCCGCTGCAAAAATCATGCCACAGGTGCAAATCGACATTGGCGAACTTCAGATGCAATCAATCAGCAGCGTTCCCTACTACGTTACCAGTCTGATCCAGTCTAACATAGATCTACGTAAGCGGCTGTACTACCAGACGGAGAATCAGCATCAAACCAAAACTGCTCCGGCGTACTTCGTGACGGACTCGTCGTCAACCCAAACAGCGAAAGGAAGATCTGGTCAAGCTGATGGCCAGTGGATGCTTTGTTGAAGAACTCAAGGTGTGGGGATGAGGGTGCCAACTCCTCAACCCACTAAGAACCCACCCGTGCCCTAAGCCCTGGACCCTCCTCGGAACCACCTTTTGGTACTAGTTTGGGGTCTGTCTAACTACTTAGGACTTTGGTAGTTAGGTGGTCCCTGCTTTAGGCTGCTACGAATACCGCGTCCCAGATGTCTCGATCTTGGCTCATGCTCTGGACCAAATTATCCGGAGTCGTGTCGTGACCGCTTACGGCTATCATGCCGGATCTTCGCGCCGTTGAAGCGAGGACAAGCGAAAAACACATGTTCCGCGGTTTTCTCTACTTCCGCGCACTTGGTGCATGCGGAGGACTGTGCATGTCTATATTTGTGCAGATAAAGTCTAAAACAGCCGTGGCCTGGCAATATCTGCGTTAAGTGTAAGTTCACTTCACCGTGTCACCTACCAACCCATCCGGTTAATTCCGGGATAAGTCGGTGGGTCCATCGACCTTTAGTGGAGTGTTTCCATTCCCTTTGCCACTTAACCATGGATACGGCTCTAGTGGTCTTCCGAATACCTCTTGTTCCACGTTGTTTGAAGCACTCTACGTCCTCTTTTATTACCATGCCTTTTGGTATCATCCCCGCTAGGACGCAGACCACGTCGCGTGATACCGTTCGGTATGCACTAACCACTCTTAGGCACATAAACCTGTGCGTACTCTCTAGCTTACTAGTGTAGCTCTTGGTACTCAAGGCGGTGATCTATGCCGGCTCGCCGTACCTAAGTATGGACAGGACGACACTAGCCAGGAGTTTACGCTTACTCCCTTGCACCGCCGAGCTATTCGACGTCATGTGGGATAATGCCAATATAGCCATAGAGGCTTTCATGCAGGCGTAATCGACGTGATTGATAAAGGATAACTTATCGCCGATCGTGACCCCAAGATACCTAAAAGATCTCTTCGATTCGATTGTACAGTTACCTGCACTGATCGTCGCATGTTGCTCCGATTTTCAATTATTCACCACCGTGACCTCAGCCTTATGTTGGGCTACCTCCAGTTGCCTGGAGCTCCACAACGCTAATGGAGTGTGAGGCCGTTAGCTCGACCTCTTCAATGGATTCATTACATATCTCCAGAGTGATGTCATCCGCAAACCCGACTATCTTCACTCCGTTCGGCTACACCAGACCCAGGATCGAAACTTGTGGGATTCCTGTGGTGATCTGGACATGTTTTTGGCCTGCCTCTGTGTTGTATAGCAGTACGTGCTTCTGGAAGTAGCCCCCAAGAATTTTGTACAGGTACCCAGAAACCTGTAGGCGTTGGAGCGAGTTAGCGATAGTCACCCAACTGGCGCTATTGAACGCATTTCTCACGTCAAGGGTAACCTCTGCACAGTGTCGTACTCCTCGCCTCTTGCGCTGGATTGCCACATCAGCTGGACCTTGGTGACGGAAATGATGGCACCCACCGTTGACTTCCCTTTACGGAAGCCAAACTGGTTGTTAGACAGACCGCCAATACCCTCCGTGTATTTTGTCAGTCTGTTGAGGATTACCCTCTCGAGCACCTTACCCGCTGTATCTCCTGGTGGCTTTCCTGTCTTTGGTAACAACACACGGGTCTGAATTTTCCAGGCGTCAAAGAAGACGTCCTCGTCCAGACACTTTTGCATCACCACCCTGAACATTTCGGAACAAGCAAGATAGCCGTCTTGATGGCCAGGTTTGGAATACCATCCGGTCCCGGCGCTTTTTTCACCTTTAGCGACTTTGCTATCGCAATGAGTTCCTCAGTCGTCACCGTCGCCTCGTTGTTGGCCCCCGTTGTGCCGTTGTCAATGCCTACGTGTTCACGGGTGTTCAGCTGAGCCGCTCACCCTATCGTCACTATGGCAGCGTTAAGGTCTGGGGCACTGGAACGCTGGTCATGGGACAAATTTACGGCGGCGGGGGGCCATGGACTGGTGTCGTGGTTCAGAAAGAGTCCTCCAATGATCACCTGCAGCAGCTCTGGTAGCGGATGCTTTTGGCCGGTGCAAAAGTATACCAGTAGTCATAATGTCAAGATCGAGTATCTGAACAAAGGGCAGGTTAGAAAGATCAAGGAGGACACGGTCGTAGTGCTTTGCACAGAGGAAATCAAACTTACTATTTTGTTTTTTGGTTGGTTTTTATCGGTGAGATGAAATCCAACCAAAAAACAAAATAGTATATACTCACGGTGATTAAACCCAGACATGAAATCAAACTTAGTTACCGATTCAACACCCTATGTCGACAATCGTAGGTACGGATTTTATCCTGCGAATTAACATAGACGTAAAGAGGCCGGACGGTGTTGACGTGTTGGAATCGTAGTTTATCAGTGATCACAACATCATCGAAAAAGCGTACATAGGTCAGCAGTGTATCGTGAAGGTCAAGACTCACAAGGGCATTCCTCTCGATTCCTATGAACATCATTCACCTTTACGTTTATCATGCTATTATTTATAGTGTATGCTAGCCTGCGCTGTTGTGTTTCGAACTATTCAAAAGAATCCATCGAAAGAATTCGGTCGAAAGTAAAATTTGTAAGCAATGACATCTCGCGCACCAGAAACAGTTACAGGAAGTTATTACCTTCCCGTCGGTAGTGGATATAGTTGTAAGCAGCCTGGAATTTCCATGAAATTCACCATTGAAGTCATTGTTTACAATTGTTATTTTCGACCTTTTGACGATTTTGTCTAGAATTGATGGTTTTTCAAGTCATGAATGAGAACGAAATCTATCTTGCACTGTAAGAATCAAATACCCATCAATAGGTATAATTGCCACCCATTTCCTCAAATAGGAAGTAAACCTATTAAATGTTTAAACTCGGCTTAAGGCTCAACAGGCAGTGTTAACGGCGAGCGGAAGAGCCCAATCTGACTAAACCTGCTTGTCGAATTGAAAACTGATTAGATCCAAGTTGATTCCAATTGGACATATCGACGTCATTTGCGACAACTGTCAAACTTGCCGTTCCCGTTCTGTTTCCGTCCACATTACGTTTGGACCTTTACCCATAAACGTCACAAAATGGGTATTTTTTTACCCATCTTTGAAAATAATAGAAAATCTTTAAAAAATGGGTAAACATAGCAATTTCCTGTAATTAGTGCAATATACTTGCAAATGTATAAATAAAATTGCTCATTTTATGAGTAGACTCTCTGTTTTGTTAAATGGGTAAAATTTTACCCAATAATGGGATTTTGAATTCTACCCATATATTTTTCAACAACAAATTGGCCAAATGGGTAACATTTCACTCATTTCGAGTTGTTTTTAACTATTTTTTGACATGTTTGAAAAATGGGTGCCATTTTAACCATCAATCGGCTTTTGATTCCTACCGTGTGTACACATCATATTGGAGAAGAGAGGGCCAAATGAGTTTTCAGAACAGTAAAATAATGGGTGAATGTAGGGTGAAATGATCATATAACAGTTATTTGCTCTTTTTTAATAGATACCGGTTTCAAAAATCATAGGTCCTACACAAAGAATAATGATTGCTAGATTTATAAAAACCATTACTGAAATAGAAAAGTTGCGTTGGTTTTTTTTTTTCGAAGAAAGCGGTTTCCTTTCACAATAAAAACGTTGAAACTGTCAAATCAAAATGTCCCTGCTTGGTATATGTAAAAGTTGAAACTTTCAAAACGAATTGTAAACTTTGGCATCGTCGTCTGGAACCGGTTTCTATCAAGTCTGATTGTTGTCTAATAGTGCCAGGTAGTGCGTATCCGGCGTCCACAAAGTGCCGCACTATGTCCGTTTTCGACGCGCACACTTCTGAACGGAGTTGCTCACTGGTTTTGTCATCACGGATAGAGTTCGACTTATAGAGCTGGAAAATTTTGTCTGCTGACTCATGCACTCCCGCTTCACTTTACTCAGTTTTTGAGTACAATTGTATGCTGTCTCTTTTTCTCTCACGGATATGTTACTCAATTTTCGATAAAAAATGGATCTACTCAAAAATTGAGTTGATCCACTTTTTAACGAAAATTGAGTAACATTTCCGTGAGAGAAAAAGAGATAGCATACAATTGTACTCAAAAATTGAGTTAAGTGAAGCGGGAGTGTGGGTTACTATGATTGATGCTGCATGGGTAGTATGGTCAGTGCGGGTGAAGGTAAACCCATGAAAAATCGGCAATTTGTGTCCATTATTTTTAATACAAACTTTATACCAGAGGAACACCTCCAGGCAGCATACATTGCGTTTTTTGATCGTATGAAGCAAGTTATTTTTCTCAAAGGTGGTCATCTTGAATTTTTCGAATCTTGAACTGTTTCAAGCGAATTGTTGTGAATTTGTAATGAAGCAATTTTATTTTGTTGAATTTACATGTTGTTTTAATAACCGTTAGTTAATCCTCAAATGCTACCAGTGGCTGAAAAATTACAACCATCTAGAATGGGATTTCTAGCAATGATTTGAAACTTTTCATTACGCAGTGAACATGACAATTTTCGTTAGCAGAAATAAAATGTAATGTTGAATGGATTTCAAGGTCTATGTTATTAGAGAATGTATTCCCAGATGCACTCACAATAACAAACCGCTACCTCTGAACACAGACAGCGTCCTTTTAGCCTTCATGGCAGGCTAGTTTTGATGATGATGATGATGATGTCTACAATGTGCTCCGGTTTGCGATGAAACGTAAAGTTTAATCCCATCAAAACAGTTGACAGTTGACGTGTTGATGGTATACATCGCCCCATTCAACGTCAACGCAGGACCGGGGTTTTCCACTGCTGCACATTTGGACATTTGGCTGGTATTATTGGCCAAAAGTTTGAAATCCGAACTGTTAAGGGATAATGATGTTTTTCTCGGATTGAGAACATATGATTGAGCCAAGTAACTACTACTCAGGATCTGAAAAATGCTTTTCTGAATTCACTTAGCCGTTATTTTAGTGAGCCAAACAAGGGGGTTTTAATTTGAAAAAAAAAATGTTTTTTTTTTCCATCTGTAACGATGATGGGTGTTCTTCCTAGCACAAAAATATTTTTTTATGAATCTCAACTATTTTTTCTCGATTTTTAAAGAAAAAAAAACTAATCATTTTTATTTTCACAAACCGACATGCAGTTTCACAAAGTGACATTTATTTTCAGTAACGGGGGCTCCCGGCACTTAAAAACGGCTCCCACTATCACATAAATGTCAATTTATGTATGCTAGAAATCAATGGTTGGTTCGTTGGTTTAGGTAGTCTGTTTTTTGTAGCATGTTTCATGGTGAAATAGGATGGTGTTGTCTTGCATTTAAAAAAATTTCATAATATTTTGAAATTGTTTTTCCAATAGTTACACTTGCCAGAATTAAAAAAAATTAACTGCCGGTATATTGTTATATTTACTATCGAACAATGTTATAATCCACATACCCCTATAATAATCCTATCCCTATTGATGTATTATTCTTGAAAGTTATAACTAACTTTTTACTAAACGGTGTAAAATTACTTTTGCACTTTTTTGGGATTAATGTAGATACGTCGCTTGTGTTGAAAAGCAACCTGCAAAACATTGTTATATCATTTGAATTCTCCTAAACGATGCGTAAGTAAAATGTTTTATACCACAAGGTAAAAAATTTAGGTTATTTCAGTAAAAATTGATTTTTGTTAGAAAAATATTTTTACAACGTTTTGTTGCAGAAAAAAAATATACATCATTTTCAAAAGTTCAACGTATCTGTGTGAAATATGACAGCTTTGCGTAACATTTCGACGTAACAACATTGGCATTCGCATAATGACGTATCATTTTGACGAAAGTAACATGCCCTCTATCATACGGACTTATCAAAATGACGTATAATCTTTTTCTATGGCACCGTTCTGACCGTTGTAAAAACATTTTTCGAAATGAATCTTGAATTTTCTCTTCTAGTGTGATTTTTAGGCACTGGGATGTAATATATTGTACCAATGAGCCGTTCAGTGGAATTGATTTTGGATAAACATGTCCGGTTTTCAAATAGAAATAAAAATAAACTCATAAAAATTCAATGTTTATTCTCTCATTTTCGTTCAAATGTCTCTCACGTCCATTTGAAAAAGTGTTCAAGAAATACTCAATAAACATGACATAAAAAGCAGCTAAATGCGTGTTAAGTTTCTCTCGTTCAAGTCCATGCCGAAGGAGGCGTAAGGAACGAAATTGTTTGCAATCTTTCATGCGCCATACAACAATGTTTGCAATCTTTCATACAACAGTCTAGATTCAGGCGTGATCTAACTTAAATTTCTATGAAGTATCTCATTATTTTCGGCAAAATCTTGCATTCTCTATGTATGCATTAGATAACGCAGAATGTTTCTTACTATCTGAGTAATTATGTCCAACTTTAAAGCACACTTAATCCAATGTAACATCGTCCTGCACTCATTTTGGCATGGCTGTCTGCAACAAAATGTGCACAACCGTGTTACGGGATCTCTGTAGATATGTAGTGCAAAATCAAGCTGAAATGGGAAAGACAACCTGTCAGCACATTCGCTTTGTCGACCGCCCGGATGGTGGAAAGCCCAAAACGGGACACACCAAGTAGAAAATACGACATTTTCCACAGTCTCAAATCCTGCCACTAGTTACGGATGTGCGGAGCCGTCAGTATCGTGTAACTGGTGAAAAGTGTTTTGTTGCCTGGAACGAGCCACACGAGTGTCACTTTCTCAATCTGGACGGAAATTAATTCCATTGCCTATTGTCAGGTTTGGTCCACCAATTCTGAGAATTTCCATTCTAAGGGAGCATACGAGAATTCAGATTCCGTGCTTTGTTGTGGCAGTTGTTTCCATTTTCCGGAGACTTTTTCCCTAACATAGTGGGAAGGTCCTATCAAAGGAGGCATTTGTGAGCTCCTTCACGCTCGATTCTAGTCACTCAATGTAAAACATAATACGTAGCTTTTGCAGTAAGCAACTTTTCAAATCGTCCACCGCGTTACGCTGCACCACTGCCTTATTTAGTGAAGGCTTTGATCGATATCAAATAGAATGGTATTTTGCTTAAAACGACTTTAAAGCTTTTCCGACATTCAAAATCCTAATCACAAAAAAAGCGGTTGTCATCTGACAATGCTGACATCATTAAGAGAACTAACCATATCCGACGAATTCAGCATTCATGATGAGTTGATAGCCTTTGACTTCACAAGCACATATTTCAGCTTCCAAAATTGAATACAACTCTACCCTCATCGGTCGTTAATTCCACGCCGCCAATCATCACTCTGCTGACAGCCAAGCTCATCAATCACGTGAATTATGTTCAAGAGCAGCCAGCCATAATAAAAATTGGCTCTGGCACATTATATCAGACTACCGTCTGCTGCCTCGAACAATAAATTAATTAAAAATCTCCATCCGGCCAATTTCTCTTAGCGTTTTGTTTACCCGATTTTGTCTATATTCCTTCAGATTGGCAGCACTCCAACCAACTGCTTCAGCATTGGCATTGAACCTGTTTGCTATGGTGCTATATATCCACTCTATTCCACCTCCTTTCCCATTCGAAGCGTGACTTCAAACTAATTGTCTAATTGTCACAGACGTTTTATAGCACACATAAAACCATTAGCAATCACATGTCCCTTTCCCAGTGTACCACCAACAAACCCGTTCTAATTATTCTAATTATCCCCAGTTACAATTGTCACATTTCTCTCTCTCTCTCTCAATCCCATTTCAGCACTGGCAGGCTCGTCACAGGCAACGACACAGGCCCGGCGGTGTTATGTCTGCGGCGAAGGAGCCGATACACCCTTCCGGTTAGCCAGGTCTCAGGCGGCGGACGAAACAGCTTCCTCCCGCCATCCCCGGCCGGTCGGCAGTTTGCCAAATATTGTAACCACCTGCGAGGACTTTGAACGGGATCGAGACGAGCTGGACAAATACGTGCTCGAGTGTCCCCCGACGTACACCAGCTGTCTAACCCAGGTCGACGGTAAGTGAACTTGATGGTTCTCGGGGAACCTCTAGGTGAATGTCTATTGATAAGGTATGATGGGGATAGAGCATCACCTCCAGGAATCTTGCTGATAAACGATCATGCAAAGTTTAAGAATATGTGAAAAATTTAATCCATCATCGAAAACAGCATTTGGAAAAGATCCTGTCATTAAGACTTCTTTTTTAGTAATTGTTTTTAAACCTACCCCATCAAGCCCTAAACCTCTATTGCCATTGGTTTCGTTTATGAACCATCTATATTGAGCACTAACTGTTGGGGGATGACATAATCGTAAAGTTGGCTTTTAACGACGATGCTCTTTCCTCGGTTATCACTTCGATCAGGGCCCGTCAAGTGCATTTTGTCAAGTTTCTTCTACTTGTCGGGTTTTATGGGCAATGATTATAATTGTCTGTTAAGAGGAAGAGGAGACGGTTTGAGTGAAGGCTGGACAGCTAGTGAAATTAACATGATCGTTTGATGCAAAACTGACAATATGTATTGTTTGTAAGGAAAAGGCAGCATCAGTCAGATTGGACTTAAAGAGCAACACTATTTCGTTGTGTGTATGCTTGATGCTACAATAGAATTTATTCATTTAGGACAGGATTTGTTTCCTCACTGCCTAAGATTAAATCGTGGAATAATTCAACTAGATTGATTCCACTTAAAACAAAAACTTACAACTTTTATATAGCTTAAGCATTATGAGCGTAAAGAGTGTCCCACATCAAAATGCATCATGGATATAACGCTATTACCCATTGGGTAAATTCTCTTGAACAGTTAGGTAGAAGTAGTTTAGAGTGATTCTTTTGTTGTTGTATTTTTATCGCTGTCAGTTTTTTGAAAATTGGAAAACAATGTGTCACCCGAAAAGCAACGTCATGAATTGATCTTGCGCACGCACCTGGAAAATCTTCAACTCTCTCATCGGAACATCGGAAAACAACTCAAAATCGTGCTGTCAACGGTGAGTCATGTGATCAAATGTTACTACGAAACACTGAGCATTGAACGGACGAAGAAATGAGGTCAGAATGGATGTTCTAATAGTGTCGTGAAAGCGATTAAGCGGAATCCCAATGCTTCGGTCAGGGATGGGGCCAAAATATTGAATTTGTCCACGTCTTTCGTCCAGAGAGCCAAGGACCGGGAGGGACTGCATACGTAAAAGTGCAGTGGCTCCAAATCGTGACGAACGGCAAAATACGGTGGATAAGTCACGGGTCTGAAAACTGTACACCCAGATGCTGACGAAGCCTCATTGACTCATCAAGGCTAATGAGACTTACGTCAAGACGGACTTCCGACAGCTTCCTGGGCTACATTTATCCGCCGTCCAGCACAAATTTGATGTTCCGGAGGAAGTAAGCAAGCAGAAACTTTCAAATTTTTCCAAGAAATACATGATTTGGCAAGCGATCTGCTCATGTGGTACACGAAGTGCGCTGTTTGTGACTACCGGGACTGTAAGCGGGGAGATCTACCTCAAGAAGTGTCAACAGAAGCGTCTGCTTCCTCTGTTGAAGTAACACGAGGGTCCTACGATCTACTGGCTGGACCTAGCTTTGTGACACTTTTCAAATGTTGTCATGAAGTGGTACGAAGCCAACGGAGCCATTTTCGTACTCAAGGATATGAACCCCTCCAACGCACCGGAACTAAGGCCCATCGAAAAATACTGGGCTATTATGAAGCAGGTACTGCGGCAGCATCCCAAGGAGGTGAAATATGAGGAAAACATAAGAAAAAAGTGGATTGCCGCACCGGAGAAGCTGCAGCCAGATGTTGTACAGCACATGATGAGTGAAGTTAAGCGTAAGGTGCGAGCGTACGTTTATGGTATTGAAGTTGAATGAAATAATTCCGCCGAAAGCATACTTATGGGTTATATTTTATTGTCTGAAGGTTTGAAAACAATCGGTTACAAGCTAATTTTCTACAGCATTTTTTTCTTGATGCAATTTGATGTGCAAACCCCCTTTTAGAATAGAAATTAATCACTTATTAGAAAAATAAATTATAGTCTTTCACTCGTTCACTCGAGGAAATAGTCTCGGTTTTTCTCTGCATTGTCTTCGTGCGGTTTCACGTTAACGTGGCTTGTCACGTTGGCGTGTCCCGCTGCCAGTTCGCTGTCAGTTAAAGCAGCGCTGCGGCGTGAATCCTGAGCTTGTCATGATATACATCCGACCCTAAACCCTGTTGAGGTTTTGGAAGCCATGAATTACCGTTACCAGTTTTACTTCTCACCTCGACCTCCAATACAGCGATTTTTACTGCTTGTCTACGCATGATTTCCGAAGATGTCTGAACCACCGCTTACTGTACTCTATCATGTCATAAAGGAAACACCTACTCAATCCGTCCCCAAATCCACTAGTTCCTCCTCGTTCCATCAGCCACCGGTATCAAGTATCCTTCCAGCAGATCCATAAACGTCCTCGTACGACTGGTATCTCCTCGTTAACGCGGGAAGATATTCCTTGAGTCACCTGCGCCAGAGATTGTCGGTTATGTACTTCGCTAGCTTCCAACTACTTCGAAACATTGACTAACTGTCTAAAAGCTCGGTCAGTAAGAACTTTGTTCCGGAAGAGTTGTCCAACAGAAATTGACTGGGCGTTAAAGAGTCCTGGTGCCCTGATTCTAAAGAGAATAACGTGAGTGGTCTAGAATTGATCAGTACCTCCGCTCCCAAGCAGATCTTTTCTGAGGTTCAGAACCGCTCTGATTGCCGGCTTGACGGAACGAACCTGTCTCACCTACGCACCTCCCATGTGAGGAGCCACTGATGGGATGAACTTCAAGCAGTTTCTGTGGACGTGAACTTCTCAGCAAGAGCCCTGTTTTTTGTTGCGGCTTCATTTTGTTGCTTATGCCTTGAAAATAGGTGACGTTATTGGAACAAGACTCACTGATACAAGACTTCCTCCATGTGCACTGTTCTGACCGTGAGACATGGGAAGAGGGCTACCCAGTGTTTTAAGTTACTTCTACCCAGCTTCTCTAGTACCGGTCCGAAGTAGTCCAATCCAGTGAAACTGAACGAGTTAACAAAGGCCATCGAGCGAATTTAGGAAAGCGGCGCCATCATTGGTGGTCTAAGGATCGCTTCCGTTAAACGGTAGACTACGCACGCCCGCTTAGTTTTGTCCATGGTCTCTCGGTTGGCGTAAAGGAAACGGCGATGATACCAGTCGCAAAAAAGAAAAGGAATTGGGTGTTGGTTGGGAAGAATGATCGGAAGCTTAGTTTCGGTTGGCGCATATAGTGCAGCACCGATTCTTCCACGGCTGCGCAGGAGGCCCTTTTCATTCAAGAATAGACGCTTAGTGTAAAAGATACTGGATTTATCCAGGACAACGTGGCGATTTTTTGACGTTCCTTGAGTCTTGACGAGGAGGGTAATTTCATCTAAAAGGAAATCACTTCGAGCCGTCTTCATCAGTGCCTCTTCAGCCCGGCGAAGTTCCTCCCTACTAAGCTGGCCGAATTTCAAATTGTTCTTGATTCGACATCTGCGGAAATTATCGATGCAGCGAAAGACCTACGCGCTGCAAACCTCTCGTTGCAATAAATAGACTGTGATGAAGTTGTTGGAGCATTCTAAAATGCTGGCTGGCATGCATCACAGTACTGGTTCAATGAATGATGGGTGTGTGAGTTTTATGTGTAGCTAGAAGCAACGGGAGTATCAGGCGAAAGCTTAATATTGAAAATGTACTTGCTTGTTTTAGCAGGCTAGAAGACCCCTTTTCCGTACCGTAGATTATCGTAACCTGGGAGGCAGATCAACTGGCAATTTCATGTTCCGAGTTTCTAATCGTGGTCCATATTTGGTCACCTAGGTCTTTGCTTTGTTCCGGTCCGTATTTACTTGTGTGCTATGTGCAACTTTAATTTTTTAAGAGCACCTTGCTGGACCTTCTCCGATCACCTGTCTTGTCGGAAAACCATCGTGCACAGCGTTATTTAGAGTCCCACGCTGTCATGAGAACGTTGATTAGTCTAACTTGCAGAACGAGAACAGACGCTATTTTGAGGCGCTCTAGACACGACAAACAGAAACATTGGTGCCATGACCAGGAGATCGGACACCCCTGAGGAACGATGTACAACGTGGATGATCGGACCGTCACCAACATCACTCGCTTTGGATCTGAGCATCCACCCGTTCGGACCGTAGAGTCCATCCGCCGGACCGTAGCGTCCACCGTTCGGACCGTAGCGTCCACTCGCCGGACCAGAGGGTCCACCCGTTAGGACCGTAGCGTCCACCCGTTAGGACAGTAGCGTCCATCCGTTTGGACCGTAGCGTCCCCCTGCCGGACCGTAGCGTCCATCTGCCGGATCGTCGCATCCACCAGCCGGACCGTAGCGTCCACCTGCCGGACCGTAGCGTCCCCCTGCCGGACCGTAGCGTCCATTTGCCGGATCGTAGCATCCACCAGCCGGATCGTAGCATCCACCCTTTTGGACCCGAGCGTCACCCATTTTGGACCCTAGCGTCATCATTGGACCCAAGCGTCATTATTTGGACCCGAGCGTCATCATTTGGACCCGAGCGTCATTCATTGCAAGCCTTGCAATTATCATCGACCGCAGCGTCGAAACCAGCACCAACAAGTTCGTTTCCATCCTGCCCGCACAACCAACAGCAAGCTACAGCCGCACGTTATTTGAAAACATTCGTTTTCGGGCGCCGGTATGTTCGATCGCAAACAGCACACAACGTGCTTGCTGTGGTTGAATAGCACCAAACACGCGTCCCCCCCGGGAGCGTGTATTGTTTCCACCCATTGCGAGCGGCTAGCATGCAATGATAGCCTGATGCTATTATTGTAGCTAAAGTGGGCAGCGTGAAACAACACTGTCGGCGCGCCGTATCTATGCGCCATTGTAGCGATGCGGTGCGCACGGCACTATTATCCGTACTTCGTGTCACCTATAAAAGCGACACATCGATGTATTTAGTTTAGTGGTGTTACAGTGGTGTTTTGTAGATGTAACGTTTCGTTTTGTACCCACCGAGCTGGCACGCTGCCTCTCGGTGGTAATAAATTATCATCGTCAAAGCAGTCTGGTTTTCTTTCGTTCGTCGTCATCGTTTCCAAGTTAGAAAAATTCACAACGTAGGGCCTGGTCAAGCCCTGGACGAAACAATATCAATGGTACGCATTGTCCAGTTATTCACCAACCGTTTATCGATGGACTGCAGTTTCTTCATGAGTTTTTTCTCCGAAGTGTTGCGAGGTTGAATCTTTGGAAACCAGGTTCAGTTGAAGCCTCTACTAGTGTTCTGCTTATACTGGAACAGATCCAGGTCAGTCGCACGTGTTTAACTTTCAATTTTCTACCGCTTCTAACAACTCCCGTGCCATAGTATTAAGACTGCGTTGATTTTCTATGGCACTAAAAAGTACTATAGGCTTAGACGTTATCAAAGACAAATGTAAAATATTCTTTAAAATATTTATTAATATTGAGGGTGTCCCACACCAAATTGCATCATGGAAAAAACACTGTAAAAAAGTACCTAGTAGACCGATCCTTTTCAATCTCTCAGTCAATAAAATATGTACGAATGTGACCCCGTTGAATAGTGGCACGGAGCTAGATCTGGCCAGAAGACCATAAGGCCCTCGTGTTGGAGAGGGAAGCAGACGCTTCTGTAGACACTCCTTGAAGTAGATCTCCCCGTTTACAGTCCCGGTACTCACGAACGGCGCACTCCGTTTACCACATGAGCAGATCGCTTGCCAAATCATGTTTTTTGGGCAAACTTTGAATGTTTCTGCTTCCTTACTTCCTCCGAAACATCTAATTTATGCTGGGCGGTGAAGAACAGAAGCCCCGGAAGCTGCCAGAAGTCCACTTTGACGTAAGTCTCATGATCCATCATGAGACACTGAGGCTTCGTCAGCATCTGGGTGTAAAGTTACCGGGCCCGAGACTTCCCCACCGTATTTTGCCGTTCGTCACGATTTGAAGCCTTCTGCACTTTGTACGCATGCAGTCCTTCCCGGTTCTTGGCCCCCTGAACGAAAGACTTGAACGGATTCCTTGATTGGGATTCCGCTCAAACGCTTTCACTGGATGCTTGTGATCCTGACTTAACTACGTCCACTATAATTTGCCGAAGCAAGTCACGTTCGCCGAAACCACCAAGACGCTGACCAAGATCTTTGGAAGGCAAACCTCCGTTTTCCACAAGCGCTATCAATGCCTGCAACTGATGAAACCGAAGTCGGACGAAATCCTCACCTATGGTGGCAAGGTCAACAGGGTGTGTGAAGAGTTCTAGTTCAGGAATTTGAAGATCAAGCAATTTAGGTACGCTACGCGAATATCCGAGCGAGACTTCTTTCCCGCATCGAAGGTGAGACAGCAGAAGCACCGGTGTCCATTCAAAATTTGATCAACGAGTTCCAGCGACTCACCAACCTCAAGTCGGACCCACGATGATCGAAAAATTCGGAGGAGAAGCCCGGCAACCAGCAACATCCACTGAAAGCGGAAAGTAAATTCATCTCTCGTACTGCCTGCTGGCAGTGTGGACAAATGCACTATGTTCACAACTGTCCATTTTCTGACCATCTATGCAAAACATGCAACCGCACCGGCCACAAAGAAGGCTACTGTGGTTGTGTTCAAAAGTCCTCAAGCGACTCTTTCACTTAACCCCGAGAGAAGAAGCAGTTCAAGAAGAAGGCCAGTTCCAGACCCAAAGCTTAAGGGATTTTCGTGAACCACGTTCCATTCAATACTATTTCGCTGGTCAATGACAAATTGATAGTCTCCATTCGCTGGGATTCATCATGTCGCTCGATTTCTCGGAGTGGGCCGCTCCGATCGTAGCAGTACGCAAGCCGAATGATAAAGTTCGTATTTGTGCGGACTATTCCACTGGAATCATCGAAGCACTGGAGGCCAATCATTATCCTCTTGCAACCTGGAGGAGATTTTCATGCAGTTCAACGAAAGTGCCGTCTTCAGCATCATTAACCTCTCCGATGTGTATCTTCAGATGGAAGTAGACGATGAATCGCGTTCCCGTTCCCGCATAAAAAGAGCCGCTCGCAGTCGAAGAATGGCCGCAAGTCTCGCTCGCAGAAGCGCGATCGCGACGTTTCCCGTTCCAGATCTCGCGAGGCCGATAACAAGTCAAAATCCCGTTCCACGAGCCGTTCCCGCTCCCGGGCACGGTCCAAGGTGGAGAAACCTCGTTCCCGCTCGGTAAGCCGTTCTCGCTCCAAGGATAATAAACCGGAACGTTCGCCAAGCCATGGCCGGGTTGATCGTTCTCGTTCCCGCCCGCGCTCTTGGTTTAAGTCCAAGGATGCACGGCCACGTTCTCATTCACGATCCTACTCCAGATCTCGATCCCGATCCCGTGACAGTCATTCCCGCTCGCCTGCAGAAAAACGTGGACGGTCCCGCTCGGCATCGGCTGGTACTGTAGAGAAAGCTTTTATTAAAGGAAGATACACACAATTTACTGATGTATAACAATACTTTGATTTGAAATTAATAATTACGATAACGACTAACAAATATGGTGTGATTATTCTGGAAGTGGTGTTGACTTTGTTTCTCCACTGCCCACTGTCGTGACCTGAACGAAGTTTTCAGCCTCGATCCTGTTGATTCACTGTTGTTGCTGCTACTATAGTCACTAGATTCATAGTCTGGCAGATACAACGACAGGAGCCAATTTGACCTGTCAGTTGGCGGAGTCAATCGAGCAAATCTCGAGTAATTTATGTTAAGGGCCTAAAAGCCATTTGTAAACAATAATTTTAAATGTTGATTTCTCACGAGTTACGAGAATCCCACCATATCCTGCTACTCCATATGGTAGAACTAACATTCTTCTACCAAATGCTGCTTTCATTTCACGAGAGGGATTTGAGATTCAAGAGAAATCGATATTGAAAGTCATTGTTTACAAATGGGTTTTAGGCGCTTAACATGAATTACTCGAGATATGCTCGATTGGCTCCGCCAAGTGACAGTTCAAATTGGCTCCCGTCATTGTATCCGCCAGACTATGAATCTAGTGACTATTGCTGCTACTAGCCCGTTGCTGTCTAAGTTCGTTGCAAGAATGAACTGAATCAGTACTAAACGAATATTGTTTTTTATTTTTCATTATTTGTTTTATATACTAAATTACAATTTCAAGGGTTTTATCCCAATTGGCTCATCAACTTTGTTTTATGTGTTTATGTAGCACGTTTGATATTTTTAATTAATTTTCCCAACCAGTCCATGGGGCATTGTTAGTTTTACAATTTGATAACCTATTTATATTAAAATTAT
The DNA here is from genome assembly GCA_034211315.2 of Aedes japonicus. NCBI lineage: Eukaryota > Metazoa > Arthropoda > Insecta > Diptera > Culicidae > Aedes > Aedes japonicus. Next base: position 6,905 of record JASCZW010001034.1, on the reverse strand, counting down.
AGTTACAATTTGAAAATCCTAGGGCTGGGAAACCAGATTCCGGATGATCTGGTGATCCGATGTCAGGCAGCGTACCCTGTACCAATTCATAGACTCATTAATGCGCTTTTCGAGCATTTTCATCTCGGCCAGGCGGTGGACCTCAGATGTTCTTGTCCTCGGAGGGGTGTTCAGGATCATCCTGAGGAACTTGTTTTGAACACGCTGAAGTTTCAGGTGATGTGTTTAAGCGCAACTCTCCCAGATTGGCATGCCGTACTCGATGACTGGAAGTATGATTTGCTTGTAGACAGCAAGCCTGTTTTTCAGGGATAATTTAGACCTTCTGTTGATCAATGGGTAAAGTGGCTTCAACAGAACGTTACACTTTGTGACAGTTTTGTCAACCTGCTCCCTGAAAATAAGCTTGCTGTCTATTGTAACGCCAAGATAGACAGCTGACATTCAGGCTTCACTGCAGTTTCGCTGTAAGCGCTCTTGTTACCCTACCATTGTGGACGACTGCGATATCATCGGAGAACAACAACAGAGATTCATTTTCAGGGAGGTGAATAGATTGAACAGAAGTGGACCTCATATACTTCCCTATGGAACACCAGCGGATATCTCCTGTGTATCGGATACTGCACTTTACAGCGAAACACGGAATGTCCTGTCCGACCAGGGAGCAAAGAAGATTGTATCTTTTTAGATTATACACCGGCCATCGTGCCTCACGTTATCGAAGGCCTTCTCGATATCGAGACTTGTACCGCCTGAGGATGTTGGTTACTCAGTTAAGTTGGTACATTGTTGAGCGACCACGTCGGAATCCGAACTGCTCGTCGAGCAAGATGTTAAGCTTGTCGGCAGACGAGAAAAGCCTACGATGGCCTATAGCTCTTAGAACATGAAGAATCTTTCCCTGGTTTCTGGATGGGGATGACTTCCCAAGCAACACAGCTTGTATTAAACAAGTTGAAAGTACTGTTAAATGACAAAAACAGGTTATAAATTTAGGTGTATAATACTTTATTTCATACTTTAATATGACGCAAAAAGCGCAAAAAGTGAAGCCTTATAAAACATAAAATGGAAAAAAATTATCCTCATACAAAAAAATAACATCGCCAAGCGTGGGATTTGAACACTAGTCCTTGGCGTGATAGGTTTGTAGCTTCTTTGCTAAGCCAACTCAGATTGTTGAAAAGTAAACTCTGAGTATCTATGATATGCTTTCCGTTGGCAGTGAAACCACAATCTTGTACAACAAATTCATCGTAATGAGAAAAAAAAACACGTTTTGCAAAACATGGTTGGTGTAATGTAATTTCAACAGTATATAGAACTGCCCATAAAATCTTGTCCTGTTTATGTATTATAAATGTATGGAACCATGTTTTTAAGAACAATAATAAAGTATTAATCACTTGCAGCAGTGAAAAAAGTATTTTTAGCTCGACCGTTTGTCAGAGTGATATATAGAATACGAGAGTTACAAACCGCTCCAAACTTGACATGTTTTGCAATACGTTTATAATACATTTATAATACAAACAATTATAAATCATTCTAAAAAGATGTTTTGTGTGTTACTTGGGTTTGGCTGACTTCCAACACGAGGGAAGAAGCCAAGTCGAGTCAGTGGTTGAAACCATCGCACCATCTGGAGGCTCAATGTTGAGTCAAGTTCATAATGTTATCAAAACCTGGGGCCTTCGTGTTGTTTGAGCCTTTGATATAAAGTCAACAATAAGTCAGGTGAATCAACTCCTTTGTGAAGTCGTTGAGGCTAGTATGGATGTTAATAATAAGCCGCGCTAACGGCAGCTTCGTGTAGACTGACGATGTTTTGTCCGAGATTGTGTGAGCTGACTAAGTGTTGACTTATCTCAGCAGCTCTTTTCTGCAGGAGTTACGGCGCGATCCTGGAGCCATTGTAGTCTAGTAAGATCAACGGTGGAAAATTTTGTCAACTTCCAGAACGACTTTGGCAGAATTTGGGAGAGAGCCTTCAGTTGCCGATCAATGTCATCAGCTTTACTCGAGGTTCACGTTGCAATCGACGGAGTCGTCGACATGTTGTTGGAACCTCTAACATCCGGCACGATGGTAGTTCTGTCTGGTAATCCGATGCCGGTTGATCGAGGACCCAACTTCGGCCACCACTGGATTGTGGTCCGAACTGAGCTCCTGGTGTACGATCGGCTGGGCAATGTTATTCCCCATGCTGGTGAGGAAGATGTCGTAATCGTATGGACCCCGGATCTGCTCAACCGGGTGGGAGTATCCGGGCCCAGGACGGCGTAATGTCCCTCTTCCAGGTCTTCCTGCAGAATTATTCCGTTCCGATTCCGCCGGGTGTTTCCCCAGGTCTCGTGTTTCGCATTTAGGTTGCCAGCGATGATAAACTTCCCCTGCCTCCGAGTTAGCTTGCAAATGTCGTTCCGTAGGACCGTTGTTGTTCCGTTAGCGGTGCTGGCTTGCTTGGAACAATAGGCCGCGATGACGATGATACGGCCGATGGTAGTTTCGATCTCGACTCCGATGGCTTCGTCACCGGAAGCAGATGGCAGTTGATGTTGTAGCGGAGGGCGATCGCTACTTCTCCTCCACTAGAGCCGCTACGATCAAGTCCCACAATCCGATATCCTGGGATGAAAACGCTGCGTTCCGGCTTGAGATGTGTCTCGGTGACGATGGCGATGTCGATGGCCTTCCGATGTCACCGTGCGCAATTGTTTTGTTCCGGTGGAACAAGCATTCCAATTGAGGATGCTGATGATACGATTATGGTCCATATTTGAAAATAAAAATTAAAATTTCATCGTCACGGATGTGGCGGCTTTGAGCTAGGAGGAACGAGCTCGAGAGGCAGGAAAGTAGTTGGCGGTAAAGATCTTGAGGAACTCAACCATTTGCTCCGACTCGTAGAGCTGTCCATCGGCCGTTGGTTGCGTGGAAGTATTGTAATCCGGATAGCACCAACCTGGATGAAGAGCCGGCGAGGGGTGGTGGCTGCCGCGAATCTTAGCTGTACGGGGGCTGATGGGCGGGATTTAATTGCAAAGGCGGTAGATTTGGCACTTGGTACCGAAGCGTTGGGAAATTTTCCTCGTCCATCGGAGGAGGAGGACGACGTTGGCGAGGTTAGGACTTGGTGGACGCCTGCTTGCGGATCACCAGAAACTCCGCACGTTTGGGACAGGTACGATTGCTGCCTTCATGATTATCACCACAGTTGGCGCAATTTGAACGGGTACCTTCGCCCATCGGGGCACAATCCTTAGTAGGCGTGTACTTCGGCACACTTGCTAAGCCACGGTTTCATGTGGCAATTTCGAGTTCCGTGGCCGAACACACAGGAAGTTGCCACACAAAACAAACAAACACACACAATGCGAAAAACACGGCCGAACGTGTCGCTTGTTCAAACTGGAATGATGATGAACTGAATCAGCACAGCTAGCTGGCATATATAGCTACCGGTCTCCCATGTCATGTTGGTTTTGTTTATTCTTACGAAAATGAGGAGATTTACGCATAGCTAAGTCTTCTAAATTAATACTCTTAAAATCCTATAAAGACGCTTTAGAAAATTAACCATTGGGTATTATATTGAAAATTTAGGTAGAAGTAGTTTAGAGTGCTTCTTTATTAATGTATTTATTTTTGCTGTCTGTTTTTCGAAAATTGGAAAAAAATTGTGTCACTCGAAAAGCAAAGTCGCGAATTGATCTTGCGCAAGCACCTGGAAAATCTTCAACTCTCTCATCGAAACATCGGAAAACAACTCGGAATCGTGCAGTCAACGGTGAGTCGAGTGATCAAATGTTACTATGGAAACTCTGAGCATCGAACGGAAGGAGAAATGCGATCAGAATGGATGTTCTATTAGTGTCGTGAAAGCGTTCTAGTAGAATCCCAATGCTTTGGACACAAAGAAAACAATGAATCATTTTAACATGCGCGTTTATTTTACCCTCAGTTAACTACAAGCCGCAGCAGGCGTAAACAACGAAATTGTTTGCAATCTTTCATGCGCCATACAACAATTTTTGAAATCTTTCATACAACAGGCTGGATTCAAGCGTTATCTGGCTAAAATTTACATGAAAATATTTGATTATTTTCTGCCAAATCTAGCATTCTATTTATGTGCATAAAATAACGCAGAAACTTCAATGTTTCTTTTTATCTGCGCAGGGATGTGGTCAATGAATCTGTCCAACTCTTTCGTCAAGAAGAGCCTAGGAATGGGAGTGGACTGCATTCGTAAAAGTGGAGAAGGCTCCAAATCACTGGTCCGGAAACTGTACACCCAGATGCTGACGAAGCCTCATCGACTCATCTTGGCTGATGAGACTTACGTCAAGGCGGACTTCCGGCAGCTTCCGAGCTACTTGCTCTTCACCGCCCAGCACAAGTTTGATGACGTGGCAGAGGCGTGAAACTTGTCGGCTTTGCGGATGATATGGTGCTTACATTTGCATTGACACAAATGGACCAAAATTAACGATTTTTCACGGGTTTACCTTCACTCGCACTAGAAGAAATTAACCATGCAGCATCAATCATAGTAACCCATGCGTCAGCAGACAGAATTTGACAGCTCTATCAGTCGAACTCTAACCGTGATGGCAATAACAGTGATGCAACTCCGTTAAAAAGTGTGCGCGTTCAAAAAACGGCACCCCGCTGCGTCAAAAAATGACATCGTGTGGCACTTTGTGGACGCCAGATACGCCCGTTCCGGCATCTACAACATCTTGGCACTATTAGACAACAATCAGAGCATCGAAAGAAAGCCCGGTTCCGGACGGCCGGTGACCCTGAGCGACAAAAAGCTCCAAAGGATGCTGAAGAGGAAGACCGAGGGAAAAGTGGCTACATCGCTGCGTACGCTTGGTCTGGAGGTCGGTCCAACCGGCTAAACGGTGAAAAAGTACCTGGCGAACATGAACATACATGTTAGGAAGCGGAAGTCGCGTCCACTGGTTTCGGAGTTGCAGGCAATGACGCAGCGTCAACGGTTGAATAAGATGGTCAACTCGATTTTCCCGGCGAATCGCGACGTGGCGGTGGTGATGGACGGCGAGACCTATCTCACCCTGGATGGCAACGACTGGCAGGGCACTTCGTATGCTACTACCCCCACGAAGGAAGTGAGGTCCAGGTGATGTTCTTTCACAACCAAGTTCCAGAAGGCGCTGCTGTGGCGACAATCAGCGAGAAGGAGATGTCAAAGCCGCTCTTCTTTCGCTCCGGATTGGCCGTGGACGTGGAGATTTATAGTTCAAAATGCCTGCCGAAAGGTTCGTCGTTCATTAAGAAATACCATAAGAGCAAAGACGCGGTGTTCGGGCCAGATCTGGCGTCGGCCCACTACTCGAAGCGATTAGTGGAGGAGATGGAGCGGCTTGAATATGGATGTGGTACCCAAGTCGGCGAACCCACCCAACGTCCCCAGCTGCGTCCCATCGAGAATTTCTGGGCCAACCTGAAGCGTTAAGATCTACTCCAACAATTTTGTCGCGAAAACTGAGGAGGAATCGATAAACTAAACGAAGCAAGAACTCAAAAACATGCCTACACGCATGTTTTCGTCCGCCGCGCCATGGCGAATGTTCCGGTTAACTGCCAGTAGGCCGCTCGCAATGGCGTAGAAGTTTTTTGCAAGTAAGCTTAAATAATTACCTTCCATGGGAAATGTATCAAAAGCAATAATCTGTCTTAGCTTTTTTTACCACCATCCGAAAAAAGTCCATTTTTTTATGCAAACGTTACATCATAGTGCAGTCATGAAATATTAGTTTTCACATATTTTTACATCATTTACTGCGTTTCCTTCATGTGCATTATTGTTGCCCAAATTTCGGCTCATTTTTAATTTTTATCTGTATACGTGGGTTTTATGTAATGATTATTTTATTTATAGAAAGTGATTAATTAATATTTGATGAACGCGGCACATTTCGACAGAACCAACATCTACGCAGGCCGAAGTCTGGTCACTTTAGATAACCATATTTCCAGAGTTTAAAATCCCCTTCCATAGCCAAGTGCTGGCAACTCCATTCCCCCGGAAGAATGGATTCAACGGTTACTACCATCATCTATTCGCGCACCTTTTCACCTCATAACGATCAGAAAATCCCGCAACAACCGTCATCGTCATTTCGCACACACAAGACCGCACAACAACCCTCTCCGAACTAGAAAATCGGTACAAACCTGGGCGCCGTGGCGTGGCAGTGGCAAGCAAACCTCTGACTCCGCTCAAATGGAAAGAGGAAAACCCTTTTCCGCTATGAATTTAATTTTAATGATGGCTCTCCAAAGTACCGCCCGGTGCGGATGGATGTGCCTTCTTCTTGTTGTCTTTTAAGTCGCTTTGCGTATCTGGTCTTTGCCGGCTCTCGACCTCCGCTGTAACCCGATGACCGCATCACAAGAGTCGAACCTGACACCTCCGGCTTGGCTATGCGATGTCTTTACCAACCAGCGGAGACCCCGCCATCGCTTACCCCTCAACACACTACTAAGATGGTTGTTTCTTTGCCAGTGACAGCCAGGCAGCGTGGTTGTCTCCTCCCACTCCTACGAACATGCGACCGTTCTCCGCTGGGCAGAGGTAAAGGTGCGGGTACTATTTTCAGCGCCGCAGATGAAGGGATGATTGAGTGGGTAAGGTTTATTGATGTCGAATTTCAGTTTCGGTCGTAGAGATATTCAGAACATGAAATTTCTTAATGATGCAGATGAGTGGTGTTTTTCGACCGAGAAGACATAAAGAAATAATTACTTAACGAAGTTGATTGCCTCGTGGTTTGATGGATTAGAAAATTGTTCGGGAAGAAAGATTCGCACATAAAACGTAGCGTGTGTAAATGTGGAGAGACTTTTGTAACATGCCAGTAATTGAT
>JASCZW010001033.1:0-15704 GCA_034211315.2 Aedes japonicus | reverse complement strand
AGCTGAAATATTTATCAGCGAGGATATTGACCATTAGCATTGACGTTTGCACACCTCGTGGATGGAGCTACGATGAGGAATAATTCGTTGAAGACATTGCATGCCACCATGAAACGAACCCAGTCGATGATACGTTTCTTCACGCAATAATCTCCACGAAGACACTCCTCAATCGCTCACCTGGCCACGTCCATGCAACCGTTGGAGATAGGGAGGATTTGGTATCTACCTTAAGAAGACACGGGGAACCCACGTAGCCTTCAGCAGACATCAAAGGAAAAAGGAAATGAATAGTCGGAGGGAATAGTTGAACAGAATGCCCAGTTTGGTGCACAGAACAAAAATTTATTCAAACATGGTCGTTGGGAGCATCCAGCCTAAGAAGATTATGTGATGCTCCATTTCTCTTCAAACGGTTGGGACTTAAGCATTAACTATAGTCCTAGCTCCCTATGGCTTATGGTTATAGCGCCATTACTTGCTCTCTGAAAAGAAAAGAATGTCTGAAAATATAAGAACGGGTAATGAAGAAGGACTTGTCAGATTTCTGAGATTGCTGCGACCACATCGCGTTACTTTAATATTCATCTTTATGTATCATTATTTAATCAGTCATCATCACAATTTGTATCAAATCACAGTTCAAAAAAGATTTGAAGCCGAAGCATTATTTTTGGATCATTATCCAAATATTAAACGGGCATCTGGACCTGTTATGTGTAAATTATGCGTTTTAAAAACGAAACAAAACATAGATGATTTTAACAGTATTGCCATATCATGTCATCCCGCAAAAATATATGTTACACGTAGTAATGCTTCATGGCAGTTTTTATATGAACTGCCAAATGATGTTTTGTTTTCGAATTTCAGTTGAAGGAAAGTTCAATTAATATGAATTCCGTTTGAAAAACTACTATGAAATGCTTATTCTACCATTAAATATCGATTAAGGGTTTGAAATGATGTGTTCAAATGCAGTTATGGTAAAAGGAACCATTTTAAGACAGGGTACTTTAATCCTATGTTTAGCAATGAAAGCAAATATGCTTACCTAATAATGGATACAGCTAAATATCTAAAAACATTTCAATCGATTGTGAAATCGTGGAAAATTGGAACCTATGATAATCATTCGAAGCAATTGAAGGTCTTCCAATTGTTGAAATTGTACCTATCGATAGTTTCCACATGCCACCGGTCTTACTATATAATATTGATGGTCATTTTTATTTTCGTTGCAAATTCAGTTGTAATACTGAATGCTAGAAAGGCGATGCATTGAAGTATGTTAACATATAGAAGTCCCAATAGGTGTAGTAGAGATGTAATATTTGAATAAATAAACTGTCAATGTCAAGCAGAACTATTGTTTGTAGATATAAATGTTTGAATATGCAATTGTAATAAAATGGTCGATTAACGAGAAATAAATAATAATAAATGATCTTGTTATGACAATGCCGCATGTTTATGAATTTTATAGATAAAACCTTCTTATTATTAAAGCAGAATCAAATACGTCCCATCATTAAGGCATAGGCAATTTCTATGATGTAGTCTATGATTTGGACCCTTCAAACATAAAACTTTTAGATTTGATGCATATACAAGTTAAATGATAATCACAATGCACTCAATCTATATGGAATGTGAAGCAGAAATAATATGGTCGTCACTCATACAAACACAAATATATGTAAAGGTACTTAGTTGAATTTAATTTGATACTGTCCAGCCTTTCCGCTTGGCGAAACGTGGTTCGAAAATGTTGCTTTTCTGCTGAAAGCCAATCCGAATCTTCCCTTCTGGTTTCAAGCCCGATCTCCAATTGGCCGCAGGAACTTGGTTAAGTAGAAGCACATACACTTCCGGCCAACGCTGGAAATTCAACTACATTCCCGGTGGCCTTCAACATACTTCAGCATACTTTTCCACTTAGAAACGGTATCAGTGCGCTAGCAACTCCTATTTATCGCAGCAAATGTTCACTCCGCGAAACTTTCTTCGGACCAATTGTAAACGTCACCAAGAGATTTTATCAAAAAACCAACCGAACTTAACGTTAAATGCATTCGAAATCGAATAATGTACACTGTTCACTGTTGTACAGACTTTAAATTAATTTAAAATCAATATAAAAATATGTATTTTCGAGAGAGAAATACTCAGCAGAAAAAAATAACAGGTCAGATTTTCAGCCCGGTTAACTACGATCATATTTATCAGCGAGGATATTGACCATCGACTCAAAACTAGTAAATTGCTCTCCGGATTCGGTGGATTTTTAAGAAGGTGAACAAAATTCAATAAATGATGTTCGTATAGTCGATCTATCAGACTGGCGCATGCTTGGTACGACCAGAGTATTTAAAGCTTATTTGACAGATTATGATAAGCGTAAGCAGCGTCGTTTAAATATTCATAAGTAGTCAGAAAAAGCAAGGAAGCTTAGAAGCAGCAATTATAAAATTTTTAACAACAATAATAACAACAACAACAACAACAATGGCCGACTTTTTGCCACCGGATCGAATACTTCTTGCAATAGCAAAGGAGAGATGCTCCAAACCACCATAGCAATCCGCATTTGTCGCACCTACTTTTCCTACTATCCATCGGCCAATACGGCCCCTTCGTTCAGGCAAGTATGCATTCGCTTTCGACAATTCTCCGCTCAATCATCCTTGGTGTTCCAGTGCCTGCAATCGACATCCATTAAGCCAACTACGACTAAGTTTTGCAAACTGGACACCGGGACGCACAATTGCCACAAGCTCTAAGAAAGCCCCTAGTCCACTCAACTCAGTCGAGCACCACCTGCCAGCGACCAGCAGCCGTCCCGGTTCTATCTTTGAGTTGAGAGACGGGGACTTCCGGTCCTCTACTTCAGGCAAGTACACTGCACTTTCGGAAAACTCGTTCCATGAATCGATGGTTGTTTCCAGTCCATCTCCAGCAAGACAGTCTCGATCTATCTCTACAAACCGATCTTTAAGACAATCGAGGCCGAATGTTGCAAACGGCAAAAAAGCCCTGCTGTGAAACGTTGTCAAGACCTCACAATTTACTACCAAAATATCGGGGGAATGAATTCTGACGTCGACAACTATCGACTGGCAGTATCGGATGACTGCTATGACTTGATTGTACTAACCGAAACTTGGCTTGATTTCCGAACGGCCTCCTCTCAAGCGTTCGAGTTACTGGTGATTTCTCGTGGCAGTTCGATCCAACTTGAAGGCAAGGGTCATAGAAAGTGAGGTGTGGAACTGTGGGGAACAAGTCTGCGTCGCCGTCATTCTGAGTGATCGCACACTGTGCCTTTGTGCTGTAAATATTGCACCTGACCGGGTTCGTGACAACGATCTAATCGAAACCCATTGCCGGTCCGTTTTCGCGATAATGGAGAATGCAACTCCTGACGAGATGATCGTCCTTGGCGACTTCAATCTAGCTGGTATAGCGTGGAAACCGTCGCACATCGGCTTTCACTATCCGGACCCAACACGCTCTGTATTTCACACAAGGTCAGTTAGTCTTCTTGATAACTAAAGCGCAGCAACGCTAACTCAAATCAACCACGTTGTAAACGAGAACAACCGAAGCTTAGACCTCTGCTTTGTAAGCGCTCAGAACACCGCTCCATTCATCTCTACGGCTCCAACTCCACTAGTAATGCTGGCCCCTCACCACCCTCATTTAATTGTCACCGTGGAAGGTAACCACGTTCGTGATTTTGACGGCACTTCTGCTACTGTCATACGATTTCCGGGTAGCCGATCACCGTAGTATCGTCGGCGTGCTGTCTAACATAGCCAGGGAGAGCATCCGCGATCCTGAATACATCGATTCCGCTGCGCAAACTTTTTTGCATGTCTTGGCACGTTCCGAAAAGAGTCCACCTAAAAGAGTCGCACCTTCCTTGGCAAACTAGCGAATTTTGAAAACTGAAATCGACTAAGAGAGCGGCTTTGAGAAAATTTACAAAATATCGTACGCTTGCGCTGAATAACCACTACGTCAGGCTCAATTATGAGTTCAAGCGAGTCAGCCATCGATGCTTCCCGTCATATTTACGAGGGATTCAGTCCAAACTCACGTCGCATCCGAAGACTTTTTGGAAGCACGTAAACGAGCAACGCAGAGAGTCTGGCCTACCATCTTCAATTGATATGCCGCCTGTTTCCCGAAAATTTTCGAGTGTTTTCTCCGGCGAGAGATTGACTGATGAACACGTTCCATCAGCATCTAACAATGTGCCACTATACGGTCAAGGTCTGCGTACAACCGATATCAACGTCGACATGATTTCAACCGCCGCAAAACAACTCAATTCGTCTTAAAATCCTGGACCCGATGATGTTCCGTCAGTATTCCTGAAGACACACATTACCTGCTTACTGACACCGTTGCTTCGTTGCTTTTCTCGTCGTCCATCACCACCGCCACGTCACGATTCGCGGGGAAAATCGAGTTGACCATCTTATTCAGCCGCTGCCGCTGCGTCAATTCCTCCGAAACCAGTGGACGCGACTTCCACTTCCTGACATGTATGTTCACCATCTCCAGGTACTTTTTAACTGTTTGGCCGGTTGAAAGCGATGTAGCAACTTTTCCCTCGGTCTTCCTTTTCAGCGTCCTTTGGAGCTTCTTGTTGCTCAGGGTCGTCGGCCGTCCAGAATCGGGCTTTCTTTCGATGCTCTGATTGTTGTCTAATAGTGCCAGTCGTATCCGGCGTCCACAAAGTGCCGCACGATGTCCGTTTTCGACGCGGCGGGATGCCTTTCTTTGAACGCACACACTTCTGACTTCTGCTTCACTGGTTTTGCCATCACGGTAAGAACTCTATTGATAGAGCTGTCAATTTTTGTCTGCTGGCTTATGGGTTACTATGATTGATGCTTGCATGGGTAGATTTGTCAGTGCGGGTGCAGGTAAACCTTTGAAAAATCGGCAATTTTTGTCCATTTTTTTTAATGCAAACGTTACCCCTTGTTCTGTCTGACGCATCTCGATAGGAGGAGTTTGGTTTCCGGCCGAGAACCCCGAATACCCGCTTGTGTTCCTTAGCATGGTATGAACGACTTTTTTCTCCAAATATTCAATAACGATCGGTAGTGAGACGTTCTTCGAACCATTTTATAACACCTGAAGCTGTAGATTGTATGGCTCTCGATTTTCTTTCGACGTCACGATTTTTGTTTTCGAAGGACGTGTGCAGATTTTTTTCGAATTCGAACCGTTATATCGTTAAAACTTATTTGATACTTGTGCAAACTGATGATAAAACCTACACATTGTAAGGAAAAAGCATTGAACAAGTTTTACACAAGATCTCAATATATTAACAATTTTATCGTGGACACCCTTTATTTATGAATCAATGAAAAATTATAAGTTCATAGTACAGTATTTATTTATTTTGTGTATTGAGCATTCGGAATTGAAGAAGTATCTGAGACGCAGACGAAATATGCCTATCTGTCAAAAAATAAGCTCCCAAGTAACACCAAACACACCTTCTTTGATAAAAACATAAGAACATTGTTATAATAAAGTCGTGAGGATGAAATACCAAAATGTCTGGCCCACAAAGAGTATTGAGGATGTTTTTTCCAAACATATTGGATTAAAACGTGGTACCAGAACAGCAAACACATTTTTTTTCTATTTGTGTTCGATCAACTTAAATTTCTTTACTAAACATCTGGTATGACTTTAAAGAAGATCAAAAATACCACATTTATTGCGCTTTTCGGTTCTATGCGTGTCTGAAATTAAGTTATTGACGTTAGAAAAAAAAAATATGTTTTGTTCAAAAGAAGTGTTTTAAACATTAATATAACAAGTAGCGTAAAAAGGGTTTTTTTTCTAGTGGAATTTAACTATTAGTAGTCTAAAAAAATGTTTAAGTGTTTTTATTTTTCTAATAGCGATAGAGTGAAGAGTCAGTTTGAATTTTCTTTGTTTTCCAACAATTGTTTTTTTTGAGGCGAAGAACCACTGCATCCTCTGAGTTGAATTTTGAGGTTAACAATTTGTGTATTGTTTATTGTCTATTGTCTATTGTCTATTGTCTATTGTCTATTGTCTATTGTCTATTGTCTATTGTCTATTGTCTATTGTCTATTGTCTATTGTCTATTGTCTATTGTCTATTGTCTATTGTCTATTGTCTATTGTCTATTGTCTATTGTCTATTGTCTATTGTCTATTGTCTATTGTCTATTGTCTATTGTCTATTGTCTATTGTCTATTGTCTATTGTCTATTGTCTATTGTCTATTGTCTATTGTCTATTGTCTATTGTCTATTGTCTATTGTCTATTGTCTATTGTCTATTGTCTATTGTCTATTGTCTATTGTCTATTGTCTATTGTCTATTGTCTATTGTCTATTGTCTATTGTCTATTGTCTATTGTCTATTGTCTCATTGTCTATTGTCTATTGTCTATTGTCTATTGTCTATTGTCTATTGTCTATTGTCTATTGTCTATTGTCTATTGTCTATTGTCTATTGTCTATTGTCTATTGTCTATTGTCTATTGTCTATTGTCTATTGTCTATTGTTCTATTGTCTATTGTCTATTGTCTATTGTCTATTGTCTATTGTCTATTGTCTATTGTCTATTGTCTATTGTCTATTGTCTATTGTCTATTGTCTATTGTCTATTGTCTATTGTCTATTGTCAATTGTTTATTGTTTATTGTTTATTGTTTATTGTTGATTGTTTATTGTTTATTGTTTATTGTTTATTGTTTATTGTTTATTGTTTATTGTTTATTGTTTATTGTTTATTGTTTATTGTTTATTGTTGATTGTTGATTGTTTATTGTTTATTGTTTATTGTTGATTGTTTATTGTTGATTGTTTATTGTTGATTGTTGCTTGTTGATTGTTGCTTGTTGATTGTTGATTGTTGATTGTTGATTGTTGATTGTTGATTGTTGATTGTTGATTGTTGATTGTTGATTGTTGATTGTTGATTGTTGATTGTTGATTGTTGATTGTTGATTGTTGATTGTTTATTGTTTATTGTTTATTGTTTATTGTTTATTGTTTATTGTTTATTGTTTATTGTTTATTGTTTATTGTTTATTGTTTATTGTTTATTGTTTATTGTTTATTGTTTATTGTTTATTGTTTATTGTTTATTGTTTATTGTTTATTGTTTATTGTTTATTGTTTATTGTTTATTGTTTATTGTTTATTGTTTATTGTTTATTGTTTATTGTTTATTGTTGATTGTTTATTGTTTTATTGTTTATTTGTTTATTGTTTATTGTTTATTGTTTATTGTTTATTGTTTATTGTTTTATTGTTTATTGTTTATTGTTTATTGTTTATTGTTTATTGTTTATTGTTTATTGTTTATTGTTTATTGTTTTATTGTTTATTGTTTTATTGTTTATTGTTTTATTGTTTATTGTTTATTGGTTTATTGTTTATTGTTTATTGTTTATTGTTTATTGTTTATTGTTTATTGTTTATTGTTTATTGTTTATTGTTTATTGTTTATTGTTTATTGTTTATTGTTTATTGTTTATTGTTTATTGTTTATTGTTTATTGTTTATTGTTTATTGTTTATTGTTTATTGTTTATTGTTTATTGTTTATTGTTTATTGTTTATTGTTTATTGTTTATTGTTTATTGTTTATTGTTTATTGTTTATTGTTTATTGTTTATTGTTTTATTGTTTATTGTTCATTGTTTATTGTTTATTGTTTATTGTTTATTGTTTATTGGTTATTGTTTATTGTTCTTTGTTTTGTTTTGTTTTACCTAAGGAGAATACCATAAAGTTTTTCCCACACGTCATGCGAATACCGAATTGAGGTAAGACAATACCAAAATAGTACCTCTCAAGATACCCAGGTATCTGAAATAACAATTTTTATATAATATTATTTTTTGATTTTTTGCCTTTTAATTCTTAGGTATTTTACCAATCTGAGCTTCCATCATCAAGGCCAGTAATCAAGATCAAAATTAGGTATTCATATATTGTTGTCTGTAGATTTGCGAATTAATCAGACCTCTTCCGAAACACTGAAGGAATTTTCCACATACTCACCCAGTGGTGTAAATGTACCCGAAAGCATGTTTCTATCACATATTTTCTGAGATTAACTCAACCAACCGATTATAAAAAATGTTCTATATTACAAATTCTAGACAAAATTTCCAACAGGTCGAGAGTAACAATTGTAAACAATGACTGAAAACGTAAATATCCTGGGAATACCAGGTTGCTAACGTCTATATTCATCACCGACGGGAAGGTAATAGCTCCCCAGTATTCGTTCCTGGTGCTATTTTGTTTGTGGGAGCAAGCAGATCCCAGAAAAATACGCTAAAAGTCATTGTTTACAAATGTTACGACCTTTGACTATTTTGGATAGAATTATGGTTGAGCCACCCAAAGAATGAACTTTACAAAAACAACAAACGTCTGCGAATAACCGTAAAACATCTAGAGCAACTATTCCACTGCATCACTGTGCAATAACAAAATAAATTTCCGTCAGCTTCAGTAAACCTGTCGGAAGCATGCAGAAGATATCTTCGTTTCTTATCATCTGCATGTACACATTGTTCATTTTCACATTGCATTTGCATTTGCACCATTGAGCGTGTCAGCAGCTAGGTTTTTCTTAGTCGCTTTACTTTAATTCCAGCGCACTTGCACGAGACAATCAATCGGTACCGATGCGATACTAATTTTATAATCGCATCTAAATAGGCAGCTTCCCAGAAAGGTCTGCACTGAGAATGAATGTGATGTCGAAAGGTGTGATGCAGCTTACGCAGCACTCGTCAAATTGAGGCTCCGCGGACAGTCCATCATGATGCTCTCGAGGGATTGCACTTATTGCAGTGCAGCTGTTTGACGGCAAGGTCATCATGTACCTACTCACCTACTTTGAGATGTTCTGCAACTCGTCAAGTACATCGGCTTGCTTATTGCACTACCAGAAGGGCTATTCGTTGTAGTTTTTTCTTCACAGCTGTGATACTTCTTATGGAATTTCAAAACTTGGCGGTTCAAATTATGCTAGCAGTAGGGAGAATAAACACAATTGTTTATATGAAAACATTCCAACTTACTGAGAGCTTATCACCAAACTCATTATGTGGAATAGAACACCGTAAGTTAGCCAATAAAACTACAGTAACCTCCATGTTTCGATATCATACTGATGTTCAAATGAAACGAGATTGCATGCGGTTGGTCTAACTGGAAAGTAGCAGTACCTTGATGATTGACTACAATTCATAGGGATCCATGAAATACAATTCATGTAATTCATGAGGGATCCAAAATTGTTGAGACCCACGCTCAAGTTGACCTGAAAAATTCTCGATAGTACGCAGCTGGGGGACGTTAGGCGGGTTCACACTGACTTGCGTACCACATCCATATTCAGCCGCTCCATTTCTCCCACGATCGCTTCGAGTAATGGGCCGAAGCCAGATCCGACTGAGAACACCGCGTCTTCGCCTTCATGGTATTTCTTGATGAACGACGCATCTTCCGGTATGTATTTTGAACTATAAATTTTCCCTCGGCCAAGCCCGAGCGAAAGAAGAGCGGCTTTGACATCCCCTTCTCGCTTGCCACAGGTCAGCCACAGCAGCACCTTGGGGAACTTGGTGTGAAATGAACTTCACCCGTAGCTCACTTCCTTCGTGGGGGAAGTAAAATACAAAGTGCCCTGCCAGTCGTTGCCATCCAGGATGAGATAGGTCTCGTCGTCCATCACCACCACCACTTCGCGATTTGTGCAGGGAAAATCGAGTAGATCAATTTATTCAGCTGCTGCCGCTGCGTCATTGTCTGCAGCTCCGAAAACCAGGCGGACGCGACTTCCGCCTCCCGACAGCGTATGTTCATGTTTGCAAGTACTTTTTTCACTGTTTGGCCGGTTGAACCGACCTCCCGGACAAGCGCACTAAGCGATGTAGCCACTTTTCCCTTGGTTCTCAGCATCCTTTGGAGTTTCTTGTCACCTGTGGGTTGCCGGCCGTCAGGAACCGGGCTTTCTTCCGATGCTCTGATTGTTGTCTAATAGCGCTGGCGCATGTTGTAGATGCTAGAACGGACGTATCCGGCGTCCACAGAGTGGCGCACGATGTCCGTTTTCGACGCGGCGGGGTGCCGTTCTTGAATGCGCACACTTTTGAACGGAGTTGCTTCAATGTATTTTGCCATCACGGTTAGAGTTCAACTGATAGAGCTGTCAAATTTTGTCTGCTGACCTGGCGAGTTACTATGATTGATGCTGCATGGGTAGTTTCTTCAGTGCGGGGAAGGTAAACCCATGAAAAATCGTGGCAATTTTGTCATTTTGTTAAGGAAACTGATAGTCCTCTTTCAGCCTTGATATGGTGCAATGACCATATAGGCCATTCCGGGACAATCCGATGCCCGGGGAACCGACTAGGAAAGGACAAACATGGCTGCTGCCGAAACCTGCCTTTCACACCAAACTTCATAATTTTTCATAAATAATCTGTTCCGATGAAAATTTGCATCTGTCACGGATCGTGGCAAAACATGCCCTTCCGACAATGATTCGTTGTGGCCAATCGGGTCAAAATGAGAAAAAAGTGAAATATTTTTACTCAATTAGTCACCAAACACAACGAATAGAGTATAACGATACACGCGAATTGACGGTTATTGTTGTTACGTTTATTTTCACCATAACTGGAACAAAAACTGTATATCAACGTTAGGCCATCTTTCAGTGGTTCATTTTTGGAACAACTTTATACTTGATTTGCATCAGAAAAACTTGCATAGAAGCAGCTAAAATAGACAAACTTTGCGTTCCTCGCACCGGTGTTTCATTTCTTGTTGTTCACCCCCAACACCTGTAATCTTGTCAACTCTAAAACATCAAAGATCAGATTTTTTTTAGAGATCACAGATTTCGCAAGAGCCTCGGATAGCGTAGTCGGTAAACGAACGGTCTACCAAGCCGGAGGCTGTTCGATTCCCGACCGGTCTAGGAATGTTTCGGGTTGGAATATTTCTCGAATTCCCTGGGTATAGAGTATAATTGTGCTCGCCACATAATATACAAATTGATGCATTGGTGTTGGCAAAGTAAGCTCTCAATTAATAACTGTGGAAGTGCGCTTAGAACACTAAGTTGAGAAGCAGGCAAAAGTTCGTTCAATGAGCGTGAAAAGAAAATCGACGTGAAATAACGTTTCACTTTTGCAAGAAGCCTGGCCATATTAAACGAAACTTCCGGAAGTCTATGGAATGGAAAGGACTCAAAGAAGACTTCAAAGGAGTGGAGAATTCTTCAAGGCCCAAGGTAGTGGTGGTGGTGGTGTGAAAGCAAAGGCTGCCAACGTTGAGCAGAAATTAGTTGCGTTCAAGGCTAGCGATGGGAAATCGTCGATGTGGCTCATCGATAGTCCAGCGAGCGCCCACATGACATCGGATCGTTCTTTCTTTACGTCACTCCGTGGGTTTACGGGAGGCTGGATAACGCTGGCAGACGGAAAGAAGACTCAAATATTGGGCGAATATATGGAATCGACGACGAAGAAAGCGTTGTGAACATTGACATAATGGAAGTGAAATATGTGCCCGGACCAGTGTGTGAAAAAATTGACAGCCCGAAATGAGTGCGAAAAACAACAGTATTCAATTCTTTGGTCTTTGCTGAACACACGAATTACTAATGAAGAGAAGAGGCAATGAACGAACGAACACAAGCATTCGGTCCCCTCCAAAAATGTGACTCGCACCGAGTTTCTTCATTCACACAGGATGCTACCGACACATTTTTCTATACAGATCTCCGGTTCAATCAGTCAAAACAAAAAGAGGAGAGCATCACAAAACACAATAATCGCAAACATTCTGACTGAATGTGTTCTTGCTATCACCGAATTTTGGCTCTTCTGAAATTCAGTTTTGCACCGAATCGGTGAATGACGAGATGGATGTTGGATAAATTCACGGGATACTGCTTATTGAATTTGAATTTTTCGCACCCTGGCCCGGACTTGCTTGGAACTTAATCTCGGTGACAAAATTGGCACAGAAGAACCTGAGTGTAGTCTTTGATAGTGATGGTTGTCGAATTGCGGATTCAAGCGGAGCTGTTGTCGCGACGGGATGTACTGCCTGAGAGTAGCAGAGTCTCCAGAATTTTTAATTTGAAATAAAACACTGTTAATAATCTCTACGGAATTGTACAATTTTTTTGCCACTCAGTGTAAGTTTTATTTTCACTTTGCTGCCTTCAGGCCAGTATCGACTCAAAAAATAGAGAGGTTATGGAATTTTGACAATTAATCTGCATGGAACGAACTGTCACGTTCACTTACGGAATAATCAAGCGGAACATTTTTTCCGAAAGTAAGATTGACAGCTCCCTTTAGTTTGAGTGGAAACCTTACGAATTCCAATTTTATTTATACTTTTTTTCAGGTGGATACTGCTGCAGAAATTTCTTTTTGATTTTTTAGTTTTCTGTTTCAGTAAACGGAATTTAACATGATTTTGGGATGGAAAAAAAATTCTTTCGATCACGATACTGACCTTTCAGAAATAGTTTGAACGAGTAACTATTTCTGTAGGAGTAAAGTGTGTATACCCGCTTCCCCACACTTTTCACTTACTCCACTGTACTTTTTAGGATGTAAAGTTGATATATAAACCATATATAAACCATAGTTAACGACAATTAGATCCATGAGAATTCTTATATATCAACATTAAATCCACATTGCTCGAGAGTTTGTTGCGTCTGCTAAAAGCTAGTTTCTGTTAAATTTTTTTCGTGGTGTTTACTAACGAACGAAATGATAAGCGGATATAATCCAGCCCATAAATGGTTAAATTCAGTTTATGACTCAATAATCTATTGATTCAGGATGATAAATATACTCAACCGCCGCAAATCATAACTAGGTATTATGTAAACCATAGCCAGAATTAAAATAGGGGGGTATGGCAATCAGAAGCCGTCATCTTGGATTTCAAAATTGTGTTGATAATCGATTCTCGATCTATAGACATTATCCAAATTCCAAAATATTGCCTATCGGTATTTAGTTTTAAACTATTCCGTGGAAAAGGCCATGTCCCTTCTTAGAGCCCATTCAAAAGACGCCATTTTCGTGAGTTAATCTTTTTCCTAGTTTTTTTTCGGTAAATTATTGCTTTCCCGTATTTTTCAGATGCTATTTCTCAAAGTCCATTTTCTAGAGGCTATTTTCCTGATATAATTTCCAAGAGGTAATTTCCTAGAGGCCATTTCCCGGAATGACATTTTTTTCGGGAGATGATTGCGTTTCCGAATCCATTTCACAAAGGTTAAATTTGATTGCACAGTCAGGGAGGCAGTCGCCCCCACCTGCCCTCTCCCTGGCTACGCCTATGGCGTCAACATTTGATTCGGGCGAATCTGTGTTTGTAAATAAACACTTTGTCTGCTAATTTATCGGAAGTTAAATACAATTCCTTCAAATTGAATATATCAGCGTATAGAGAAAAAGCTCTTCTACCTTAAACAGTGCTTAATCTGTATTTTTTCAAGAAATAATGACTACGAAAAAAGAATCATTAGATTTTTTGGTTTAAAAATCGAGAAAAATAGTTGAGACCTGAAAAAATATGTTTGCGATTGTAAGATGTGATTAAATAAATACTTTCGAGACACCCTGTTTTACTCACTCAGTTACTCATTATCAACTTTTATGGTAGTTGTGACACCGAGTCTATAAAACTGCATTGCAGCCTTGTCTCTCTCTCTCTTTCTCTGTCAAACCTTCGAGCAGTGAACATCGTTGAGGGTGAGTAAATTAACTTCTGCAGCGATAGTAATAGAGCCGGTATCGATATACATGAAAAAAAAAACATTTATTTTTATATTAAAACCCCCCCATTATGCATAATGGTATGCGTAATGGGCATAAAAGGTTTTGTGCAAAAATGCCTTAAGAAGTTATACTTCAAAAAGTTAATAAATTTTAGGCCCTTTGTAGCATATGAAAAAGATAAGAAACTATGAATTTTTAGAATGTGATTCTGTTAAGAAACCAGTCACTTTATAAAATTAAGATTAGATAATCTCAACACCAATATGGGCCTGTTCATAAACCACGAAGACTCATTTTTGAAAATCTTAGACCCCTCCCCTCGTAGACTTAATTTTTTTTTTAAATAAATTTTGTATGGAGTGTAGACTTTGGTCAAACACCCCCACCCTCACCCATGAATAGCCACTATCTCAAAAGTTTGGATCTGCTTTTTTTCAATCAACGACAGTCCCTATCGATTTATCGCAAAAATCCTCACATGCAAATAAAATACACCATAAGGTAGGAAAATGTTTCTCTTTGCATTTGGGATTGTTGATTTGCAGGAGAAAATTTTCATTCTCAAGAAAGCGACCATTATAGTAATTGTTGACAGCAGATCTACACTATTGAAATGTTGGCACTTAACTGGTCTAAGTAAATGACTATATAGATTCAGGTCAAAGTGTATTTAAAACTTAAAAATACATTCTTTAATAATGATCAACCTGAATGATCTAATTAATGCTTGTAATAACTATTTTTTTTTAATTTTCTCTTTTTATTTCAGGTGAAGCCAGTCAACTAAAACAAATTGATATTTTCTCTTTTTTGATGGCGTTGATTTTAGGCATTTTTATATCACACATAAAATTAAAATTTTATGGAAGGAATTAAAATGATTCATATTTTGGAATTAAAGAGTACGCATTTTTAAACGTATGGAGGAATGTAGGAATGTGGAGGAATGCATAGAATTTAGTCAAAAAATGACTACCTCAGAATTACCGTACAGCAAGAACAAAAAACTAAAAATTTAGTTTGAAACAGACTTTTTTTGAATTAATTCATTTTTTTCCGACGGCCTATTTCCTCACATGGTGACAATTACCGACACCAGGGAGGCGACTCCACCACCTGGACCCTACCTAACGACTCATGAATATAAGCCGGGACCAACGGCGTTACTTCCCTCAGAAAAACCAACGACGTCGACTGGGATTGAACCCAGACCCACTGGGGTGCTAAGCAGGGTTGCCACATTATTTTCCGTTCTCATGTTTATTTTTTGTCAAAAAAATCTTTTTTAACTGTGTTTAACTGCAGAAAATCTTGGCAAAATCATTGCATAAAACTTTGTGTTATAAAAATGGAATGGAAACTTTCTTCAAATGTCTGAATGCCAAAAGTCTTCTATTTTATATGAACATACATATGGAACGGTATACATATGAACAGGTTCTTGATAGATTGAAACCCATTATTACTGATGCTCCCATCTGATCCAAAACCCTCAAGCTCTTTTTTTGACAGTCGATGCCATCGATAGCAAACGACATTTTGTGCGCTAAATAGACGGTTTTCTCACTGCTAAATTAAGATTAAACAAAACGTTATAGAGAACAGTTTTCTAACTTTGGGTTCATTTCTGCGTGAATGCATGAAAATATTTCTAAATTGAATGGATAGTTTATTTTTGGCGGGTATTTCTCACCGGGGAATTCTGCCGGATGACGACCGATCTCTCGAACTTTGATGCCAGTACTTCTGCAGCGGAGTACTTGAAGAAATTTTGATGTGGCTTCTGAAGAACTTGTATAAAGTCGCCTGAACATCTAGATAAGATTTAGAGCAATATTACACCATCCCCT
>JASCZW010001032.1:0-164402 GCA_034211315.2 Aedes japonicus | reverse complement strand
CTCGGGAATAAATTGTAACTAAACCGGATTTTATTCAAGCAATTTTACCAGTATTAACATGTAGTAACAATTTTTATCTTCCATCACTCGTCGGCACCTTCCTCTTCTTCGTCGAACTCTCCTTCCTCGTCGGCCGTCGCCTCCTGGTACTGCTGGTACTCCGACACCAGATCGTTCATGTTGCTCTCAGCTTCGGTGAATTCCATCTCGTCCATTCCCTCGCCGGTGTACCAGTGCAAGAAGGCCTTCCTGCGGAACATGGCCGTGAATTGTTCGGAGATGCGCTTGAATATTTCCTGTATCGCCGTCGAGTTTCCGATGAAGGTGGACGACATCTTCAAACCTCGTGGCGGAATATCGCACACGGCCGTTTTCACGTTGCTGGGAATCCATTCTACGAAATAGCTGCTGTTTTTGTTCTGCATGTTCAACATCTGCTCGTCGACTTCCTTCATGGACATTCGTCCTCGGAAGATGGCCGCCACCGTAAGGTATCGACCGTGCCGAGGATCGCAAGCAGCCATCATATTTTTGGCATCAAATAGTTGCTGTGTTAGTTCCGGCACCGAAAGTGCACGATATTGTTGCGACCCCTAGATGTCAACGGAGCAAATCCGGTCAAGAAGAAGTGTAATCGTGGAAATGGGACCATGTTGACTGCCAATTTGCGAAGATCTGCATTCAATTGACCCGGGAAGCGCAAACACGTGGTAACGCCAGACATTGTAGCCGAAACCAGATGGTTCAAATCGCCATAGGTGGGCGTGGTGAGCTTCAGCGTTCGGAAGCAAATATCGTACAAGGCCTCGTTGTCGATGCAAAAGGTTTCGTCAGTATTTTCCACTAGCTGATGAACACTGAGCGTTGCGTTGTATGGCTCCACGATTGTGTCGGACACTTTAGGCGATGGAACAACGGAGAACGTGTTCATTATGCGATCGGGATATTCTTCTATAATCTTCGAAATTAGCAATGTGCCCATGCCTGTAAACCATAACGTTAAGAGATTCCATAGACTATTTTAGAAATAAGTAATTCACCTGAGCCAGTTCCACCGCCCAGCGAGTGTGTCAGCTGAAATCCCTGCAGGCAATCGCATCCCTCGGACTCCTTACGGACCACGTCCAGCACGGAATCTACCAATTCGGCACCCTCGGTGTAGTGTCCTTTGGCCCAGTTGTTACCGGCCCCGGACTGTCCGAATACGAAATTATCCGGACGGAATAGTTGCCCAAATGGTCCCGCACGGACCGAGTCCATAGTTCCCGGTTCAAGGTCGACCAGCACCGCTCGTGGAACGTATTTGCCTCCGGTAGCCTCGTTGTAGTACACGTTGATTCGCTCAAGCTGCAGATCGCTGTCCCCACAATACGCACCGGTTGCATCGATTCCGTGTTCATCGGATATTACCTCCCAGAACTTGGCCCCGATCTGGTTCCCGCACTGGCCGGCCTGGATGTGAACGATTTCACGCATTTTGACTGACTTGATCCGATTCGGTTCTTTTCTTGAAAACTTGAGGGAACTGTTTCAAGACACGTCCACTTCTGTCGGTGGTGAAAATTTTTCTACCGTTCTCCAGACCGTCAAAGCTTTCGTGACTTGCTATGATTAGTTTTGAAAAGACAGGGTTTTCGTTGCCCAACACGAAGTAGTGAAATTAAAATGTCTTGGTCGAACACGTGTCTGACGACGTTGAGAATGAAAAGAAAAAAAAAACGTTTTCGAAGACCGCGCATTTCATAGTTCAAGCTAAACAGGTCCTAAGTAACATTGGGTGATTCTGTTCGTCCACTTTCACTTTCGTTAACAGTTTGTCTATTAAACGATTTGCTGACGTGTTTGGCGTATTGGATCCTATGCAGCTCGAAAGTAATGTGCATTGGGATCAGGGCTTGGAAATCATTCATGACACTACTGAACAATAGTGTGTCAGACTGCCACCCATTCGTAAACATAGCATCGCAAATTCGTTCAGATTCAGTAACAGTAACCGAATATGAATATTCGGTGGCTGTTGCACTGTCTGAATACTCGAAGCGATGATCCATACTTGTCAGTGTGTCAAATATTCTTTTTGTGTACCTAAGAACATAACATAAACTTGACGAGTGATACACCCGTTATTCTCTCACTACGCAACAATGATATGTTGTAGCTTGAGTTTACTGCAACAAAACACGAAGAAAACAACAAAATGTTGCATCGATGATGGGAAAGAGACAAGTTGCTGTAAGAAAATGTTGTGATTCGCACACATGTTGCAACGATCTTGTTTTCCTGTAATAGCGACAAAATAACGTTTTGTCATTATTGCAACACACTACCGATAGTAATAATGCTTTATCAGCAACATGAAAAATAGCGACAATCAGTTGTTGCTGTCGAACAAATTACTGATCTGAATAATTATAAAATTTGTTCAGGATAGACTTCCACCTGAAGAAAAATGCCTGTAAAGAATGTGCACACCAAAAAGTAGTCAACGGGAAATTAGTGGTATTAAATGGAAAATATGAGAAAATCAAAAGTTAATCATTTATTTAAGACTTTATAAAAATCTATATCTATCTATATATATAAAAAATGGATTTCTGTCTGTCTGTCTGTCTGTCTGTCTGTCTGAACCTAATAGGCTCGAAAACTACTGAACCGATCAGCGTGAAATTTTGTATGGAAAAGGTTTTGGGGCCGGGGAAGGTTCTTATGATGGTTTGAGACCCCTCCCTTCTCTGGAAAGGGGGGCTCCCATACAAATGAAGCACAAATTTCTGCATAACTCGAGAACTGATCAAGCAAAGGAACCCAAATTAAGCATGCGGAAGTTTTTGGAGGCAATAAATGTTTATATGGTAGTCAGAGACCCCTCCCCTCTCTAAAAAGGGAGGCTCCCATACAAATGAAACAGAATTTTCTGCATATCTCAAGAACTAATCAAGCAAATGGAACCAAATTTTGCATGTGGGGTTTTCTGGAGACAATTTTTTTTTCTATGGTGGTTTGAGACCCCTCCCCTCTCTTAGAAGGGGTGCTGTCATACAAATGAAACTAAAATTTCTCCATAACTCTAGATCTAATAAAGCAAATGGAACCAAATTTGGCATGCGGGGATTTTAAAGGCAATGATTGTTCCTACGATAGTATGAGACCCCTCCTCTCTCTCTGGTGTCATATAAATGAAACAAAAGTTTCTATATACATCTCGAGAACTAATCAAATGGAACCAAATTTGGCATGTAGAGATTTTTGAAGGCAAGAAATATTTCTAAGGTGACTCTTCACCCCTCCGCCCTCTGTAAGAGGGGGGCTCTCATACAAATGAAACACACATTTGTGCATAACTCGAGAACTAATCAAGCATATGGAACCAAATTTGACATCTGAAGGTTTTTGGAGGAGCGAAATGTATCTATAGAGAGGTTTGATACTCCTCTGCCATCTGGAATGGGCCAAAGGGGGGGGCTTCCATACAAATGAAACACAAATTTCTGAATAACTCGAGAACTTATCAAGTTCATGGAACCAAACTTGGCGTGTGGAGTTTTTCGAAGGCAAGAAATGTTTGTATTGTGGTTTGAGACTCCTCCGCTCAATGAAAGAGGGGTCTCTAATATATATGAAACATGAATTTTTGCATAACTCAAGAACAAATCAAGAAAATGGAACCAAATTTGGCAAATGGAGGTTTTTGAAGAAAACAAATGTTTCTAAGGTGGTTGGAGACCCCTCCGCCTTTTGTAAGGAGAGACTTCCATAAAAATGAAACATAATTTTTAGCATAATTTGAGAGCCAATGAAGCAAATGAAACCAAATTTGGCATGTTGAGGTTTTTGGAGGCAAGAAATATTTCTATGGAAGTTCAATACCCCTCCCCATTTTGAAAGGGGGGGGGGCTCCCATACAAATAAAAAGCAAATTTCTGCATAACTGGAGAACTAATCAAGTAAATCAAACCACTTTTAGCATATGGAGGTTATTGGAGGCTAGATTTCTATATGCATAAAAATGAATTTCTGTCTGTCTGTTTGTTTGTCAGACCCTTATAGACTCGGAAAGTTCTGAACCGACCAACGTGAAAATTTATATGAAGGGGTTTTTGGAGCTGGAGAAGGTTCTTATGATTGTTTGAGACCCCTTCTCTTTCAGGAAGGGAGGCTCTCATACAAATGAGACACAAATTATTTCATAACTCGAGAACTAAACAAGCAAATCGAATCAAATTTGGCATGTGGGGGGTTTTGAAGGTAAAAAAAAACCATAAAGATGCCAGTTATATTAAATTTCCCTTCATTTAGTTGCAAGCGTAGCAGCGCACGCACCGGACGCAGCTATTATATGTATAACAATGAATTTCTGTCTGTCTGAACCTTATAGAATCGAAAACTACTGAACCGATCGGCGTGAAATTTAGCGTGGAGGGGTTTTGGTGTGAAGGTTCTTATGATAGTCTGGAACCCCTCCCATATCTGGAAGGGGGGGGGGCTCCCATACAAATGAAACACACATTTCTGCATAACTCGAGAACTAATCAAGCAAAGGAAACCAAATTTAGCATGTGGGAGTTTTTGGAGACAAGATATGTTTCTATGGTTTTTTGAGACCCCGCCACCCTCTGGAAAGGGGGGCTCCCATACAAATGAAACACAAATTTCAACCAAACATGAGAACTATCCCTACTGCCATGGAAATTTGTATGCAGGGGTTTATGGTTTGGAAAAGTATCCTATGATAGTTCGAGACCCCTCCCGCCTCTAGAAAAGGGGGCTCCCATGCAAATGAAAAACAAATTTCTGCATAACTCGAGAACTAATCATGCAAATGGAACCAAATTTGGTATAGGCGAGTTTTTGAAGGCGAGAAATGTTTTTATTGTAGTTTGAAGCCCCTCCTCTCTCTGAAAAGCGGGGGTCCCCATACAAATGAAACACACATTTCAAACAAACATGAGAACTATGCCTACTGCTATGCAAATTTGTATGCAGTATGGCCGGATTTTTTATGCTGGGATTTTTGGAGTCGGTGAAGGTCCTTATGATGATTCGAGACTCCTCTCTCATCTGGAAGGGGGTGCTCCCACACCAATGAAACACAAATTGCCACATCACTCGAAAACTAATCAAGCAAATGGAACCAAATTTGGCATGTGGGGAGCTTTAGACAAGATTTTTTTTCTAAGGTGGTTTGAGACCTCATCTTTCTTGTGGAAGTGGGGAGGGGGTGGTCTCTCAAACAAACGAAACAGAAATTGGAACCAAACATGAGAATTATCCATGCAACTTAAACTCAAAATGTGTATTTCTCGGGTGAGAAGCATGTACTGATAGAAGTTTGACCCCTGCTTAGCCAAGAATGGGGGATGCTTGAGTTACTCTCAGTGCTACATTATGCACAAGAAGTTGATCAAAGGTTATGCAAGGGAAAATTACATTCAAACAGACAGAATACGGCTTCGTTTGATGATACATTTTTTTGTCAATGAAATGCTTCTACGCTGAAGGAAAGACCTATAGAAACTACCGATCCAAAAGTTTAAGTAAAAACATAAATCTTTGTTTTTTTTAAGAAATTACATTAGTAAACGAAAATATTTTAACCAGATGCATTCACAAAAACAACATAAATGAGCAGGTTCTATTAAATTTTCATTCATTTTGTTGCATGCGTAGCAAGGCTCGCACCGGGTTCAGCTAGTCCTTCATAATATCTCCGACCTCGATCACCACTTCTGCTTCTTGAACGATACCGAACTGAATAACCAGGTTGCTGTTGTTCTAAATTATCGATTTTACTATTACCTAAACGGTGTTTAATAGACATTACATTTGTTCCAGGATTTGAACTTTCAACATACTCAGGGCTGGTAGCGAGTCACTTTTTAGTGACTTGGTCACTATTTTGAGTCTAGTCACTAAAAAGTCACTATTTGCATCCAAAAGTCACTAAAGTCACTATTTTTCGGAAAATGGTCACTAAAGTCACTATTTTCGCACTGCCGAATGTAAAAAGTTAAAAAAAAAACACTTGTTCATATTGTACAATAGTCAACCAAATTGGGTGATCTGGCCATACTTCATAAAAGTCGAGAAGTAAAAACTAGATGCCCTGGTGAACGCTGCCCTGCCTCTACTTCAATTGAGCTGGTCGGTCAGAGCACTCTAGATTAGCTTGAATGCGCGCACGTGGTCGCATAGTATAACATTTTTCATTGTGTTTACAATGTTCCAGCTATTTCCTAATAATTTTTCATATTTCTATACAAATAAACCCAGTGAAGTCCATGTCGAATCGAACGTGATAGGTGTGAAAACTTAAAACGTTTATCCAATATACAAATAAAATGTCCAATGAAGAATCTACATACAAGAATTAAGTCATATATGATTTACACTCACTTTTTTCAAAATTATTTGTTCGATTCAGTTTTTTCAAAAGTGGACTACCCTTTCGTTATCCAAATCGTCGAGAAAAGTGGGAACAAATTGAAAATCAGACAAAAGGTTTATTTTCGGTTATACACGTAGTAATTCTGAATCTAGATTTGATTGTTCTTATTCCGTCAGTCAAGCAAACTCAATTACATCATAGATGAATTCGGGATACACTGCAATTCGACCAGTTTATAAAAGCGTAATGATTTCAAAGTTCCAGTAAAACTCGTACACTAGAATTTTATATTTTGCTGAAATTTCTGAGACAAATAATCTTAGTTTATTATACAGCTTATTCTGACTTTGTTTGACTGCTGTTAAACCGAATATTTTTGCTCAAAGTTGTAAAACTTATTAAGGCGAAATTGATCTAAAAAATCGATAAAGTTTACAAGCTATTGTTAAGCATACTGATCTATTTCAATAATATTTTCTAAGGTTTCTTCTAGAGAGAAGAACCATTCATACATCTAATGTACGCAGATCTGGAAAGGTTGATAAAACCATAGTCGTTCGAGTTTGTAAGCCCAATTTGTGGCCTGCGAATACTTCACTTCCAGAGAACAGGAGGACTATATTAAGAACTTGCTACCTGCCCTTTCAGGCCTATTTATACAAGCAATTTCAATAACATAGAAATGATTGAATAAAGTAGGAAATATTTTTTTGAGATCTGCTGGGTCGTCCAAACTGCCCAGGTCATCAGAACTTAAGATGAACAGTTGTAACAGTAGCTCTATTCGCTTTACCATAATATGATAGGTCTTCAAATATATTCAATGAATGTCCTGGAAGATAAACTGACACTATGAGATAATAGTGGGATATTCTATGCCAAACAAACTAACTTAATTTTGTATAGCCCATAGAGCTATTGTTACAATTGTAGACCATAACTTTTGAAGGACAGTTTGAATGAACTGAAACTAGCAAGGTTATCCTTTGACGTCTTAGGACGTTTTAAAATATTAATTGAATTTGTATGAATATTTATCGTAGCCTTGTTTAGCCCAAAAGCTACGGTTGCTACTGTATATCGGAAGTTCTGAACAGAAGATCAGTTCTCAAGGTATTTCACTATATTCCAAAAGACTCATTTGATTTGGTCAAATACATATTGCTACTTTGCTAAACCCAAAACAGCTGGTGATTTTAAGCTACAATTCTAAACTCAAAATCTTCGGCTGTAGATTTTAAGTTTTGAATTCCAGGAAAGTTGGGATAACCTAGAACATCAGAAGATTATTTCATAATGTCTGTTGTTCTTCCAAAATATTCATTTTCGTTACAACTGTTGGCCCTATGTTCTCAATGATAGTTTGGATGACCTAGAACATGTCGTATAACTTTGTAATGTTTTTTTACTTTAAGAATATTTATTGAATATGTTTGAATATTTATTGTTACTTTGTATTGCTTAAAATTTACTGTTACAACCTTAAATCTTAAGTTCTGAACCCTCAGACAGTTTGGATGACCTAGACCATCCCAAGAATTTCTTCTTATGTATTTTTACGTTCGAAAATATTCACTGAATATACTTGAATACGTGACGTTACTTTGTATAGCCCAAAAAACTACTGTTACTACAGTATACTTCAACTTACGAACTCCATGACGGCTTGGATTTTCTAGAGGATCTCAAAGTTATAAAATAATGAGTGTTGCCCTTCCAAAAGATTCATTAAATATGTTTGAATGGAAGATTTGTATCAACGCAGCGAAAACCCAGGTCATCCTGTTTCCACATTCTAATTCTCCCAGACTTGTCCCGCCTGAGAATCGTAAAATAAGCCTGAACAACACAACGGTGGAATGGACCAAATCAGCTGTCTATCTTGGTGTCACTCTAGACAGCAAGCTTATTTTCAGGGATCAGGTTGACAAAACTGTCACAAAATGTAATACTCTGTTGAAACTACTGTACCCATTGATCAACAGAAGGTCTACATTATCCCTTAAAAATAAGCTTGCTGTCTACAAGCAAATTATACTTCCGGTCATCGAGTATGCAATGCCAATCTGGGAGAGTTGTGCAAAAACACATCTCCTGAAACTTCAGAGAGTACAAAACAAGTTCCTCAGGATGATAATGAACACCCCTCCGAGGACAAGAACATCTGAGAACACTCATAAGAAATGCATGGGTGAAAGTAAAGTATACTCTTTTATTCATACGGCCCATTATCTGTCGAAACTGTTAGTTTGGATGGATGAACTATTAGTTTTGAAAAATTATCATTGTTTACTGATGTTTCTTATGATTTAAATAAAATTAAACCTTTAATTTACCTGAATGCGTTATGAATAATGTGAACCACACAGGTTCCATTGTTGATCATCCCGAAACCACGATCAGCAATCAACTGATTGTTGAATTTCCGAGACAGCGATTTATTG
The DNA here is from genome assembly GCA_034211315.2 of Aedes japonicus. Taxonomy (NCBI): domain Eukaryota; kingdom Metazoa; phylum Arthropoda; class Insecta; order Diptera; family Culicidae; genus Aedes; species Aedes japonicus. Next base: position 155,573 of record JASCZW010001032.1, on the reverse strand, counting down.
ACGTTTGGACCATCGTGACCAGCCATAACTAAACGATCGGTGCTAATGTGATTATCGGCATGTGCTTTTTGAATTTTCTCCAGCAACACGTTCACGTTCGCAGTAGCTTTTCCAAGGAATACCCTTTCCAGGTGAAAGATGCTAATTTTTTGGAGCCTCTTTGAGAAGTACTTCAGTAGTATAGCCAATTATTTGTGCTTATTACTCGCTTCATATTCGTCGAACATAATTGAGTAGTATTGACCTTTGATGTCTTCCAAAAACAGGCCCTTGAAAAAGTGTCCGATTGCTTCGTTTACCAAATGAGTCATTTTCTGACGAGTCAGGGAAAATCATTTCAGGTCATTCTGAGCAATCATCTTCAGGACGCTTCCATCAGTTCCTGCTGCATAAAAGGAAATATTTTTCATGACCACATGGATCGTCCAAAGTATTTTTTTCTCCAGGATCCGTGAACTGCAGTCATGAATTTGAGAACAAGCAAAAATACACCGTGAATTGAATCACGTAATCATGAACTAAATCACGTTTTTAGGTAAAAATCCTGAAAACGTGAACTAGTTCACGGTCCGTTTTCATTTTAGTGAACGCTTTTGTTTCTGTGTGGGTATATCAATATGGTGTTGAACGAATCCGCGCCAAATCCGCGCCAGAACGAATTTTATGAACAAATCCACGCCAAATCCGCGAAATTCGCGAAATCCGCGCTGCTGTAACAACCCTGTTCTTCACAGAAGTTCAGGTAACTATCCAGAAATTCAGGGGGCTTTCAGAAGTTAAGAAAACTTATCAGATTATTTTGGGTATTTTTCAGAAGTTCATAGAACTACTCAAGATAAGCAGGGAACTTCCCAAAAATTCAAGGAACTTTCCAGAACATTAGAGAATTTCCAATAGAGAACAGTTCATGAAGCTTTTCACAGTTTGCGGATCTTCCTAGAGGTTTAGTGAACGTCTTAGAATTTCATGAAAATTGCTAGACATATACAGAACTTCTTAGAAGTTCAGCGAACATGTGTAGGAGTTCAAGAAACTTCCTTGAAGTTCAGGGTTTCTCATGAATTCAAACTTTTCAGAACTTCAGGAAATGCTCACAAAGATCATGGAACTCCCCCAAAGATCAGGAAACTTTCCAAAAGGTCAGCAAACATCTCAGACGTTCAGAGAACGTCCCAGAAATTCAGAAAATTTCCCATAAGCTAAGGGAACTTTCCAGAAGCTCGAAAAAACTCCCGGATGCTGAGGGGATTCAGCAATTCAGGAAATTTCTCAGTAGTCCTGCGATCTTCCAAGAATTTCAGAAAACTTCCTCCAAGATCGGGAAACTTTCCAGAATTTTAGAAAACGTCCCAGATAAACAGGAAACTGGATTTTTTGGGCATTCGAAAAGTTTAGGAAACATTCAAAGGATTTTTTCATAAGTTTGGGGAGCTTTCTAGAACTTCAGGGATTTTTCCAGGTGATCGAGAAACTTTCCAATCGTTCCAAAAACATCCCAAAAGTTCAGAGTATTTAAGTTTTAAGAAGAACTTAAACTTCTTACTACTCGATAATTTTTCGAACCCAACCAAAACGAGAATAAAGAAACGCACTACTTTTTAATCAATTTCATAGAATTTCCACCGATTCACAATCTTGGAGATCATAAAAAGTTCTTGTACGGTTTAACAACATCTCGGTAATGCTAACTATTCCACAGAAATTCCAGATTTGTTGTTCCAGATTTGTTTTTCAATTTCTCGTAAGTTATTTAAATATGTGTGATATTCTGCTTTTTATCACAGAATATGTACCTGCTGGAAGTTAAAACAACTTCTGGGAAGCGAAATCTGATTTTCTAAATTTCCGTCATTTCCAGAAAGTTGTTCCTATTCCATGGATGATCAGCAAACTTTCTGGAAGTTCATCCAAGTTTCCAGAAACGTTAATAATTTTTCGGCAATTCAATGAACTTCTCTAAAGTTCCACCATTTCTATTCTCGAAAGACAGCGAGCAAACTTCATGATTATCTGGAAACTTCCAATTATTTTATTCAACTGCCGAGAAGTTTAATCAACTTCTGGCATGTTCATTATAGATATTTCCACCCAATCTTCATAGATATTCCGAAGTTCATTGAATTAAATTTTTAAAGAGTGCGTTCAGTAAGAAACTTAGAAGCTTATATAATTTTTGAAATGATGCAAAATAGATCCGGTACAAAACAAAATTTACAAACACCAATTATGTAGCGATTTGTTTGCGTTTGGTCTAAACAAATAAATTCAAACCACGATTTGAACCACCGTTGAAGATGCCCTTAGGAGATCTGGCTACACAGTTGTAAAAGGTGAGGCCAGAAATGAACTTATCTTTCATGTGGTGGCGAATGTGTTTGAATTTTGGCGAATTGCGTTTGTAAGAATGTTAACACATGGTGAAAGAAGAATTTTGGGCGTCTGTGCTCAATGCCGTCTGACGGTGTTAGCCGGATTCCAGAGAAAAGAAAATAGTTGGACAAATTTTGGCTTGAACCAAGAAGGAGCTACCAAATTTGAAAACATTTGTTGAAAATTGGCTCATCCTGTCGCACAAAAAGATGTATTTTAAATAAATGGAAAGTGTCTGGTGGTAAATCAAACTGGAAAAAGTGTGGGAGCTCAGAGATTTAGCTACGAGTAATTTATATCAACTCATCTTAACAGTCGGGAAAATAAGGGAAAAATTCGGGAAATATGCGGGAATTTTTATATTAAGATTGTGTGGCCACACTGTATTTCTCTATTATACTATTATATTGAGACTTAATGGTATTTTAAAAATGACAGCAGCATTCCTACCTATTGAATTTCGGTAATGCATACAATAGCGATGCTTCAGTCAAAAGGATCACTTAAGGGCATCTTCAACGGTAGACCAAACGCAAAAACACCGCTGCACCGGTGTTGTAAATTTTAAAACTGGTATATGTTTTGATCTATTCTTGCAGCAAATTGGAACAAGAAAAACACGGTTTCAAAACGCTACACGCTGCTTGATAACGCTAATTAATAAGTAAAATTTCAGGTTTTGAGCCGAGAAGTGGCCGTGTTTGGTGTGGGTGATACTGGTGCCGGACAAAATTGCTTTTCATTTAATTCTTGAATAACAAATGGTGTTCTTAGTTGTTTACAGCGACTGAAGTTTTCGGAAAATATTGACTAGTGTAAAATGGGAAAGCTCCCGGAATTGTGACTGTTGTGGATTTTATGACTAATTTGATTCGCAAATTCCGATTCCGAATAGTATATCGATTGCTCGGAAATGAAAAGTAATGATGTCTTCAAAGGTAACAATCGGTTTATTGACGGATTGGTCGTGATTAGCGTTTTAATTAAATGCATGCATTCACACATTCACCTACAGTCAAACTAAAGAGCAAGTATTCTTCGTTGTCTGCTAAAAACATTGTGAAAAACCTTCAATCTCTGAAAAAAAAACTTCTGATTTCTGATTCTGATTTCAATGATTGACAGGATGACAGGTGTGGGCGGGTTTAACAACAAGAAATACAACACCGGTGCGGGGAACGCGAAATTTGTCTATTTAAGCTGGTTCTATTCAAGTTTTGCTGATGCAAATCAAGTATTAAGTTATTCCAAATGTACACCACTGCTGAAGATGCCCTATGGAGTTCAAATCAAGTAAAATAAACACAAAAGTAAGTCATGTGCGAAACCTCTCCTGTCACAGCCGTGGAGCCAGATTTTCTAAGCGGTACGTTTTTGAACAGGCTGTTCAAAGTCAGCAGAAAATGATTCACATGGCAATGTCAAACACTGTTTCGTTCCGTTAATGAGATCGTTGGATCGAGTATGACAAAAATGCTACTCGAATCGTTTGAAAAAGGTGTGAGTATGGTTCCTTCGATATGACAAAAATTTTCGATGATTTTGAATTCCTGCATTTCCCGATTTTCCCGAGCCTATGGCCACCCTGTGTATAGGGAGAGATTTGACTGACAGGAATCTCTACTCACCCTGTAGATGAGTTAAGTGGTGAACCTTCATTTTTTTTTTTTTGGAATCGATAATCGATCCACTGAATCTCGCGCATTTTTCACCTTTGAAAGTGGTCTCATGATGGTTTTCGCGAAAGCGCTATCAAAGTCAATTTAAACTATACCCATTTCTTCTGATCGTGCATTTACAAAGCGGAACACGGTTCATTTTGTAGGTGTAATGCCTCCATTTCGATTTCGATATTGTCTATTCCATGACGCCAAGCTACACGCTCAAAACACACTCTCTTTCATTCGTATTGCTGTCCCTTTTTTTCTCATGGACTATAATAGTTGATGTGGAATCCAAAGGGACATTTCCGTTGACCATATTCGGGGGCGTTTCAGCAGACCAAAGAAGTTGTATTTTAAATTAATTTGGACTTACTATGCTACTCAGTGTGTCGGTGGAGCTGGAATCGGTGATGTAGTAATTGGAACCGTCCCGCCGGATGTACGAAAGTGGCGCAAATTCGGCTTGATGAGTCTGAAAAATTAAGAAAAAGAAATTGTCATAAGGGTTATCGATAAAACCACATAGGATCCTGGAGAGTTTGAGCTGTTTAGTGGAATAAATGTAACCAGAAAATGAGAATAAAGATTAGTAATTTCCATTCAATTCCAACTACCTTTATTGCTTATTTTAACAGATACGTGTACCTATTCCGTTTACAGTGTACAGACTTCATCAGTGTCGTGTTCTAATACTCGAGTATTAGTACACGATACTGAAGAAGGTTGCACATGTAGACGAAATATGCGTATCTGTCAAGATAAGCAATTAAGGTAGTTGGAATTAAATGGAAATTACTAATCTTTCTAATAGGATCGTTCGATCGGGTCACCCAAAGCGATTGGCCAAGAAAATCTTTTCATCCACATCCACGCCACCCACCTGAATGTTGTTGATGTCGGAACCGTTCTTCTGGTTGAGCAGTTCATCCACGATCGACTGAAGGCACACGGACATAAGCATCGACTGCTCGCTGTAGATCGTGATCCACTTGAGCTGATTCTTCGCCATCAGATACTCGAACGATAGTTCCAGATTGTTTGCTGGGTCGCCTCGACTCTCCGACGACGAGTTGGAGGAGATTTCTTCGTTCTGCAATCGAAAAGAAGAGGATTGTAATGTGAATCTCAGAACGGTGCCCTGGTTACCTACATTGTGGATTGTCGTCACGCGCCAGCACCGGATCCGCGTCACCTTGAATTTAGTTTCCTGTATTTTTTTACCGTAGTGTGTCAGCAGGTTCAGTTCCCGGTTGCCGATGATGACCGTGGCCATCGTATTCGGTTGGGGATAGTCTACGCATACCCGCGGGAACTGCAAGCACCCATACAGAGGCAACTTGCGCACAATCTCCAGATACTCCCGTTTGTTCCCCCGGGCCTGCAGCTCGGTCAGCTGTTCATTCAGGTCCCGAGTGGTCAGGATCCAGCCCCGCTCGACGTCGCTTAGCGCCTGAATGTAGAGCAGGTTAAGCGCGATCCGGTCCCGCATCAGTTCCAGATCGTAGTTTGCGTCCCAGTAGCTGGTCCGTATCACAATCTTGCAGTCCTCCCACTGTTTCTGCGAAATATGGGGAGCCTCAAAGTCCATTAGCTTCTTGCTGATGGCCACATCGCCATTGGTTTCGTTGCGCACCAGATATAGCGAAAAGTAGTACGTGTATTCTTTGGGTAGATCTATCAACGAGCAGGCCTTTTCCAGCACCTTGCTGGAGCAGTCTGTGGTGAAGGCTTTCGTCAGTATCCGATAGCCGTTCATGAGGAACACGTCCAGGCTGACTTCGCGGCATTCGGTGAAGGAGGACTCCTGCTGGGCATTCAGCAGGAAGGCTCGGAGCAGTTCCGACCGACATAGCACCGGATCTTGGCCCACTGAAACGAACAATTGGATTAGTGAGGGATAGAGACTTTTGCTGAACAGTTGTTCAAGTTTACCTAGTTGAATGTACCGCTCGAGGCTAATCCGTCGCTGTTCAATCTGGTTGGGCGTCAGTGGGAGTAGCTTCTTGGGAGGAAAGCTCGGCAGTGCCAGCGTGGGCAGTGACCGTTTCAGCTGCTCGTGGAGGCTGTGCAGCTGTTTGTACCGGAGGCAACAGTGGAAGCTACCGTTGATGTGAATGTTGAAGCCCTGCAACGAAATGGGAAAACAATGGCCAATTAGTGTTGGGTCGTCTTCTTCTTTTGCTTGTTAATCGGCACCCTTACGTAATTAAGTAGAGAGGTGGGTATGTAAAAGTACAAAGCGGTTAGCAAATTGCGCTTGTCCAAGGGCAGCGTCGTGATTTGTTTACCGCTTCACTGTTCGTGGGCAATGAATAATGGACAAGGACGGATGCACGGAATCAAGTCAAGCCGAACGCTACCGACCGGCATTAGAGACATTCCATCCACTCGCTACGACTTTTTTTGCGGTAGGGTGGAAAAAGAAAGTGGCTTGCGATTTGATAATCGCTTTCGGGTATTTTCGCTGGTCTTATCTACTATGTACAACTGGAACTAATCACCTTCTTTTTCAGCCGATAGTTTGTTGGTTACACATGGAGGAGGAGGAGGAGGCAAACGAAAGGAATATGCGTGTAGTTCCATGGTTGAGTGAATTTCGAGAAAAACAGTTTGATGAACTCCATCATCATCCGTTGGCAGTTGTGGAGATGCTTCGCGCTTGGTTACTCAATCAGCTGCGACCGACTGTGATTGATCAACGTTGAAGGCAACAATAATAACACAACAGAAGTATAAATTACCTCAACTAGATGCCCCGTTGCGATCAAGATTGAGGCTGCCGCCAGTGGTCAGTGGATTAATTTTGTTTGCTCCCTGCGAAGTATGTACTTTCGTCGAGTCGAATTGTGAGCGCAAGACACTCTGGGATGCGGTAAGGATTTCAGTTTGTCGAAAGTGGCTCATTTGATAAGAGCTATCAAGGTTGAGTGGGAAATTGTTTACTAGAACATCAGGAGGGAATTTCCTACTTCATGAGTAAATCATTCCGATTGTTAACCGAAAGTCTCCAGTTGAAGAATCAAAAAGCAACCAAACTGTTGATGACCTAATCCAAGTTGGATTCTGAGTTCTGAGGCCACGAATGTGTTTCTAAATATTAACCAGCCGAGGCGAAAACAAACACCAACCTTTCTACTTCCCTTCATTTCCTTCGGTATGATTGATACTTATCAAGCTTCCAGTTGTAATCTCGACGTCTCAAAGCGGGCAGGGTTTGCTCGTGATGAGTTCACACCGCTGCAGCAGCACTCGTCATCAACGAATGGTAACGAAAACAAGAGTGAGAAAAATGCAGAAAATGCGATAATTAAAATGCAATTACTTCACTCAATGGCAGTCCGTGTCCGGACAGGGATGATTGTCTTCTAATCAATGCAAATTAAAAAAAACGGTAAACTCGCATCTGCAAACATTCATCGTGTCATATTGTACCCGCATTGCTTACATAACACCGTGTGAATTCCTCCAGCTTCCCGGCCAGTTAGCGTTGACCTTTATCGATCCAACGACCCATCTGGCACCGAACATCGAATCGTTTGCCAAAACTTCAGTTAATTGAAGGTAAACACGTTCACTTTCACGATAGAATGGGCCAGATGGTGGAGAAGCGAACGCCGAAAATAGAACGAATCGAAAAATCGATGTAAATTACGTTAAAACAAACGAGTAAACAACCCCCCGGCCCAGGAGCTGCGGCACAGTAAATGTATCCTGCTGTGTTCAATTTGTTTTGCTGAAGATTTCCGAAAAAAAATCCAGACAGTCTAGTGTGTGTCATCGCGCGCCGTTATCGTCCGCCGTGCGTTGTGTTTATTTCTATTTGTTTTTGGATGTAGATGAGAAAATCAAGCGTAGTAATCGTAGTAGCCTAGTTTAAAGGATGGACAGAATAAAGATGCATTATTTTCAAATGGGAGTAACTTTTTTTATGTACAGTAACCCGCGACTGACCCTAGTTACGTTCGTGACTCTCGTAAAGCTTCTTAGTTACCTAATATCGAATTCGTTCTTGAACCAAGGTTGGAACTAGTTCCAACCTGCGATTCCCGAACCTATTGTCAGTGCAAACCTCAATCCGATACGAGTTACAAATAAACCCACTAACGTTTAACACACAACAATTCGACCCAATTTTGATACCCGATAGAGTTTGGAACTGGATCAAAAACGAATTCGCTATAAGTTTGTTATGTTGGAAACTTTGTTTAATTTGTTTATTTGAAGTAGACATCAACAGACCAAGTTTAGGTCCTAATGATGTTAAAAACAAACAAAAATACAATAAGAAACGATTACATTACCTCTTAACTGGAGTCAAAACAAAAACAATAAATAATTAAAAATAAAGTAATTAAAGCCATACACTATCTTAACTACGTGCGTCAATTGTTCTAAAAACGGTAGAAAATCTCCGACGAAGTGCGTTCAGCGTCAGATGGAAATCGAAAATAGACGCCACCCTATTGAAGGTTCGCTGCAACCCGTGAATAGCGCTATTCAACCCATAGTTGGTGCGGCGAAAAGGAAGCCTGAGCATGGAGTTGTGACGCATTGGCCTTGATTGGGCGTTGATGCTAATTTGTTGAAGGATCCTTCCGCAGTCGATTCTTCTTTGTAGCACATCTGCAGCAGTTAAAGCTCTACATACATCTCTACGGACCCGCAGACGCTCCATGTCGACCAACTGACACCGACTTACGTAGCTAGGAAGACGAAAAGGGTCGCTCCAAGGAAGTCTACGAAGTGCGAACCGAAGAAACCGGCGTTGAATAGATTCGATTCGCTCGGCGCCATTATCATAGCATGGACTCCAGACCGCTGAACAGTACTCCAGTGTCGAACGAACGAGGGAGTAATAGAGCGATTTAAGGCAGTGAACATCGCTGAAGTTCTTCGCGACCTTGAATATAAAACCGAGTGTCCTTGAAGCTTTGTCAACAACATACGATAAATGTTGCGTGTACGTCAGTTTCGAATCTAGCTAAACACCTAGGTCTTTAACGCACTGCGTTCGTTCGATGGTTGTACCGAGAAGATGGTAGTTGAATAGAATTGGTTGTTTCTGACGTGAGAAGGTTATCACTGAGCACTTGGCCGGGTTGACCACCAACCGATTTAGAGTACACCAATGAGCAAAGGCATCAACCTGCGCTTGGAGGAAATGGCAATTGGCGGTTGAACAGATTCGCATAAAGATTTTCAGGTCATCAGCAAACGACAGGCGAGGCCCTCCGATAACATAGTGTGCGTCGTTGAAGTATAAGAGAAATATCAACGGTCCCAGATGGCTACCCTGTGGTATCCCGAACGTGGCGCAGAAACTCCTTGAACGAAGGTCACCCAAGGCAACTGTCAATTGACGCCCTGTGAGATATGATCGAAACTATTTTAAAAGATTACCACCAACTCCTAGTCTGTCAAGTTTAGCGATCGCGATATCATGATTCAACTTGTCGAAAGCTGCCGTTAAATCTGTGTAGATCACGTCCGTTTGGCATCGAGCGATCATACCATCAGTGATGTACGACGTAAGGCACAATAGGTTTGTAGTTGTGGAACGCCCTGGTTAAAATCCGTGCTGGTCGTCACTTAACAACTGCTTGCAATGTATAAAAAGTGAGTTCTTAACGACCAGTTCAAAAAGCTTCGATACAGCGCTTAACGATGTGATTCCTCGGTAGTTGTTCACGTCCCGCTTGCTTCCTTTTTTATATACCGGAAACATGTCCGCCATTTTCCAGCAATAAGGAAATGTACCAATAGAGAGGGACATCTGGAATATCTGATGGAGTGGATACAGAAGACAAGCCATGTTCTGTTTCAGAAAAACCGACGGAACCCCATCGGGTCCGGGCTTAAGCGATGTTTTAAGGTGTAATGCCGCGTTCGAGATTGATTCTGAATCCACATCAACTAGGCTGAGTGTTTAATTTGCCAAATCTCTCGTCTTCATAAACACTAGCAAATTTTACCGAGAACAGATCGCAAATTTCCTGTTGAGTGCCAGCAGTTTCGCCATTATAGAACATGGATGAAGGTAAGCCTACTTCCTTACGTTGTTGATTAACATAGCTCCAAAAAGATTTCGGATGAGATTTGAGACGCCGTTGAACCCCACTCAGATAACGTTGAAAATGCGCACGACTGGTCCGTTTATACTCGTAGTTGAGCCTGCTATAGTGGCGTTTAAGCGACATGGTGCGATGTTTCGTGAATCTTTTAAGAGCAGCCCTTTTAATCCGTTTTAGCGAGCGAAGAGCGTTCGTCATCCAAGGGACCCGAGAGTCAGTCTGAACAATCTTTTTTGGGACGTGTCTGTCCATGACATAAGCCAAGATGTGGGAAAAAGTTTGAGCAGCGATGTTAACGTCGGTCGAATCAAGAATGCTCTGCCAATCCAAACTAGATAAAACATCACCAATACTGCGAAAGTCGGCTCTACGGAAGTCATATGACACAGTAGCAGGAGTGTCGACGAAGTCTCGAGCTACAACGTTCTCGACAGCAACTATTAGAGAAGGATGGTGAGGGACATCCTTAACTAGAGGCACGGGAGCTGTAGAGATGACGGGAGCAATATCTCGGCCACTCACGAAGCAGAGATCTAGGGAGCGATTATTCTCATTCACTACGTTATTAACTTGGGATAGAGTTGCGGTACTGTAGCTGTCCAGAAGCTGAATTGCCCCTGCGTGGAAAGAGGAACGTTCATGGTCGGGACGGAGGAAACCGCTGTGAGTTGGAGTCCATGCAATGCCCGCTAGGTTGAAATCTCCCAAAATAATCATTTCATCATGGAGGGCGACCGTATTCGAAATAGCAGAAACAGATCGGCAATGCGCATCAATTAGGTCTAAATCCCAAGTTAGATCCGGAGGAATGTACACCGCACAAAGGAATAGATTACGGCCTCCAAGCTGAATTGCTACCCAAACTTGTTCTACGGTGATCCAGGAATCGTCATCAACTGCACTTGCTTTCAACCTGACACTAACTGCAACGAGAACACCACCGCCGGTCAATTTCCTACTGTTGTTTATGTTCCGATCGCAACGGAAAACTTCGTAACCATCTCCAAAAACATAACTAGAAACAGTCCTAGAATCCAGCCATGTCTCGGTTAAGACTATAATGTCGTGGCAATGATCCATGAACGCTAACCGATAATCATCAATAAGGCCGTTCATTCCGCCAACATTCTGGTGGTAGATTACAAGGTCCGAATTCCGACGTTCAAGGTTTGTAGCACTGGGAAAAGAAATACCATCAGAGCGGGAAGTGTCCGTTTGTTGACCATACTTGCCGTTACTTAGAATCTGGAAGACCCCGTCTCCCAACTCAACCGCAGGACCGGGACGGCTGCTGATCGCTGGCAGGTAGGGCTCGACTGCGTTGAGCGGAATAGGGGCTTCCTCAAGACTAGCGGCAATTGTGCGTCTCGGTATCCTGCTTGCAAACGTTGATCGAAGCTGGCTACTCCGATCAGAAGCAATAGAAATGTTGAAATTGGTGTTGGAGGCAGCGCTGGAACACGGAAGCAGATCAGGCACAGAATTGATACTAACAGAAGCATACTTGCCTGAAAGTGGTTGTTGGGAAATCCCACTACCAATTCCGACCGCAGGACCAGAACGACTCTGAAGGCAGGAAACAACGTCATTTTGATCACAGCAAACGCCAAGAGCGACTGGGTCAGGTGGCTTAGGGTTTCCCATAGTGCGACAGGCAGTGCGTTTTGGTTTACGATGATCCAACAAACAATCAGATCTCAGCATGCTGGATCCAGTCCGGAGATCGGAGTGGAAAATTGATGGACGGCGTATCCATACGAGGTAACCATGAGTTTTTTGGACCATTATCTACAAATTAACGGAACAGAATACCTCTCGGCCATGAATCCGAATTCAGTGCGACTTCGCGGAGTTTTGGGTCCATTCCGACTTTGTATGATATGAAGTTCATACGGCTCGTGTCGAATCCTCTTTTCACTAGCGGAACAACCTTAACCGAATCTTCACTCTGCACGCTCGTTTTGACAAGTTTTTCGATAACATCCGGTTTCACACTAGGGTGAATGCGAGATAAGTACAGCCAAAACATCTCAACAGGCTCAGGAACGGTAAGCACTGTGGAATCAGTAACCGCTTTAGTACCACCATTAAGAGGTCTACTGCTTGATAAGCCGTCTTCACGACGCCGTTTTAAAGGTGGTTGACGAGAGTGATTTCCGGGATCCATAATTGCCGGAGTGGATGGCCCGATTTTTTTTGAAAGCTGGGCAATTAGCTCACCTTGCTTTGCCATTTCGTTTCTCATTTTGGCATTCACGATCTCCTGTTTCTCAGTAATCGATTTGATCACACTACCGAAAGACGAGATTGCTGATTTAAATCTTGCACATTTTATCAATTTAACGCACTCATCGCACATCCAAAACAAGTTCGGGCTTGAATGGATTACGTTCACGAAGGCTTTGTTCAGCTTTATATTGGAGCATTTCAGATGTATCATCCGGTCACAAAAGGCCATACAAGAAACGAACTCGTCGTCACCTTTGACAGGTTTAGCGCACTTGTCACAAGCTGAACTCATGATAAATTCAGTATTAAGATTTTCACAGTGAACTTAACTTCTCACTAATGATTTTTTTTTTTACTCCGTGTAGACTAGCCGCTGGAGAAATTATTCACTTAATTATTTTTTCTTTGTGTAGATCTTCAGCGTGTATGCGATGGAGGTGGATTCTGCAATCAATTGTGCTAGTGTGCAACAATAACAACACCGCACTCTGAATAATGGATCGATATTTCAATATTTTCACAACCAAAAATATGCACAAAAACCGGATTGTCACAGCGAACTTCACTACCAACAGATAAACGGAGTGCTTATTAGACGGTACACCACAAAAAATAACGCGGAAAAGCAATTCGTGCAAAATAAACAACTTTCGATTGAATTTTAACACATACACGGATCCACACATGAAACACACGTTTTAACTCAACTCTACTGGAGGTTATGAGCCAAGACCGTAACTGGAAAATAGAAGAAGTTCAAGATGCCATCTAACGGAGAAAGTACCGGATCTCTATTAGGCGGCGGAAATGGAATTCGGACAAAAGCAGGAAGCGCTCGTGTTACGACGGGGGGATCCAAAGGGATGCCGGCCATAGAGAAGCTGAAAGCACGGAAATACTCTTCCACCTGGGCATTTGCGATGCGGATGATTCTCATCCGTGAAGGAAGTTGGAGTGCCGTTAAGCCAGATTGGCGACGATCTATTTGAGTCTGGAGACTTACAATTACACTCCAGGATTCGTCGGAAGCATGGAAGAAGCTAGAGACAGCCTTTCAAGATACCGGATTGACACGAAAGATCGGACTACTTCGGAAGCTCACATCTATTGGTTTAGAGAGCAGGTCGAGTGTGAAAGAATACGTAAACGAGCTTCAAGGTGCATGATTCGTGATTGGTGGCGTTGCTGCTGATGGCGCTTCTTGTCGAACATTTTTTATACAAATATGTGCAAACGTACAAAAAAGCTCTTTTGAATAGTTTCAAAATTTTAATCTTCATGCGTCTGTGTGTTATTTATAGATAGAGGATAATATCAGCAACAGGACCGCAGTTCATAATTACCTATATTCTCATCATGATTTTCCTCCGCATATTATATGCTGTGCGGAAATATTCAAATCAGCGGTTTATGTTGTCTTTGGAGATCATATTATTGCATGTGGACACTCAGGAGAACTAGCAATTTATGTATTAATGAAACTTTTTCCAGTTTGGGTATGAACGTACCAGTTCTACTTAAAAAGCTAACATGGAATATTAAAAACTGTTCTACACCCAAAATAAAAAAGCAAGATTGTAATGCAATTTCGCTTGATTTGGTTTCATTTCTCGTAATGGATCGCAACTTGGAGAAAAAATTCAACATTGGTCGTGGGCAAAAAAGCAACACATCAATTCGATTAGAAAAATTCAATCTGTGCGTGCGATTGTACAGTTGATTAGTAGTAGTAAATTCAATGGCTCACAAAAAAACAAAAATTACGATGCGCTACCGAGAGTCGAACCGCGACCGTCGGCATGACGGCTCTTTATTGTAACCACCCAGTCACCACACCAAGTTGAGGTGAACGGAATAAAAGCGCTACAATTGCTTCGGTTGTCGAGGCACTCAACGTTACAACAATGAAGCAAATGTCGGTCGCACACACTTACAAGGCTTCGTTTATTTCATAAAACGCATGGCGACTGGAAGAGAAGGCGATAGGAGGGTGATGACGAGTGCAAATAAAAATAGAACACTTGACAGCGGAATAGCGACAGTGGCATATGGCGTAGCGGCGTTCTGCGCCATTGTTTCACTCATATTGAGAAGTTGTTGATGGTTGAACAAAAACCCAACGGTTGCTGCGACTGTCGAGGCACTAGGCACACAGCGATAACCGCTTGCACACACTTGCATGGCTTTGTTTATACCATAAAAAGCTTTGTGGATCATGATGGGCAAAATTGCCTTTCCATAATCATGCGGATTTCTCAAGATATGATTGCAAAAACTGCAATTGCATTTTTTGCTACAATTTCAACTTTTGGGTGTACCAGTTTAGGTACAGAATTTGCGAATTAGGGAATTTGATAATGCGTATTAATCCTCTGTATCCTGTAAGAGTGTATGAAATAAATGTTAATAAAATCATCACATTTAATTTAAATTTTAAAACAATTTGCGTACTTATTTGATGTTGGAAGAAGCAAATACCTATTTAAAAAAAAATCTTAATTTAAGACCTAATTTGGGATTACACCTACCCAATAGTGACTTTTCGAGGAACAGTTTAATTTCAAGGTCGAGAGTAACAATTGTAAACAATGACTTCAAACGTAAATTACCTGGAAATGCCAGATTGCTACCATCTATATCCACTACCGACGGGAAGATTTGTCTCTGGTGCTATTTTGTTTGTGGGAGCAAGCAGATCCCAGAAAAATACGCTAGAAGTCGTTGTTTACAAATGTTACTTTCGACCTTTTGACTACATATTTTGTCTAGAAATATTCTATCAAAATAACAGCGAATCAAAACAAAGGCAAAGGTACTAGTACCGAGAGGTACTGAAAAGCGCAAGGGTGTATAGCAAAGTGCAGACTGCTAAGCGTACTAGGGGTTCTACAACAGTGAACAAATTTCACATCGCTAGTTACATATTGATTGTTGCCATTACGAACCAATGATTATGGGGCTAGAGGCTTCTGGCACGAAATTGTCGTTAGATGCGGTGAAGGCTAAGATTCTGTAAGATGTGAAGCTTTAAAGGAAACCTACAAGTGGCAGTGACGAAGGAGCTTTATACACACCGGGCGGTTGAATAATATGGTCGATTTTCCGGGCAAATCGCGACGCGTTGGACGTTGGACGACGAGACCTATCTTACCCTGGATGGCCACGACGGGCAGGGCACTTCGTATTTTACTTCCCCCACGGAGGAAGTGAGCTCCGAGGTGAAGTTCATTTCACATACCAAGTTCTCCCCGCAGGCGCTGCTGTGGCTGACAATCAGCGAAAAGGGGATGTCAAAGCCGCTCGTCTTTCGCTCCGGCTGACCGTGAAAAGGGGAAATTTATAGTACGAAATGCCTGACGATCTCTGGTGATGCTTATGCCCAAACAAAACTTTGCTTCGCCGAGATCCTTCATCTTGAATCGGCCATGAAGGAAAGATTTTAATTTCTTCTTCATTTCTCCATCGTTAGTGAACACCAGAAAATCACCAACACACACGATTACGAATGTCATTATTTCTCCTTCGATGATGAAGTACAGATACTTCATTCTTAAGCTTACCTTGCAAGAATGCTGTTAATGCGTCCATTTGCTCAATGTCCAGATGTCCAATGTCGCACAACCGGATAATATATTTCGGTGTAATCGATGCTGGGCCGCTGCTAAAGTCCCTTCACCAGGGCCAAGCTTTATATCTCTTGATCTGGCTATTAACATCACGCTTGAATATTCACTTCGTTCGAACTGCCTTCCTTCCTGGTGGTAATTCGTTCACCATGGTTACATTTCGACTAATAACTACTTCTTTCAGCTCTGGAATCCTTTTGAATTCTCGGAGTACCCAATGAAAAAATCTTCTTTAGCCATCGTGCCGAACTTTTTCCGCTTCTGCTTCGGGATATGATACATCGCCTTTGATCCAAACACCTTGAGATGACGAAGATTAGGCTTCCGTTTCGACCACGCCTCTTCTGGCGTAATTAACTCCAGAGACCTGGTCACACATCGGTTGACCAGATATGCCCCGTAGAAACATCTTCGGCCCAAAACTTCTTTAGCAAATGAACATCGTTCAACATGGGTCTTGCTTTCTCCACGAGAGTACGATTCATCCGCTCTGCTGTTCCATTTGGTTCATGCGTATCCGAACACGATGTTTGATGAACGACTCCATCTCGCTTCATGCTTCTTTTCATGGCTGCATTGACAAACTCTGTTCCGTTGTCGGTCCTTCATACTTTCAGTTTCCGTCCAGATTGACGTTCAGCCATCGCCTTAAATTCTTCGTATGTCTCGAAAACTTGCTCCATTGCTTCCAGAAAATACAAGAAGACTTTCTGGCTTGCATCATCAATGAAAGTTACAAAATAACGGCTCCCTCCAATCGATGATACCTCAAAGGAGCCACATACGTCCGAGTGCACCAGATCAAGCAGACCTTCTACTCTTGAGGAACTTGTACCGAATGAATCTCTTGCTTGCTTTCCTTTGATGCACGCTACACGCTCCAGTATAGTTTGTATCTTGATGTCCATTCCGTCGACCATAGATATTAGTTTCTGCATGCTCTGTTGATTCAGATGTCCGAGTCGCTTGTGCCAGATTCCAGTTTCCATCCTCCGCGTTGAACACCATTGTTAAACCTTTCCTGCAAATCTTACTCACCGATAACACCTGTAGGATTTTAGCCTATTAGCAGCGCAAACTAATTGAACCTGTACTGGTTGGTGGTTGACAATACAATGAAAGTTTTATTAGATTTCTAGGATACATTCATGACAGGACTAGGATGCTTAGATTCTTAATTGTTTCTCAACACCCCGCCTCAATTAAATAATAATCCTAATAAATCACGCAGCTTCCGAAATCTAGGTGCAGCAAGACCCATCGTCATTATATCGGCAGTCTGCTCCTCGGTGGGCTTGTATTGTAGTTTTACTTGGTTTTTCTGGATCAGTTCCCTCATGAAAAAGTACTGGATATCGATAAACTTAATTTTCCTGTGCTTTCGTGGTTCTACACAGATAGCGATGCAGGACTGATTATCCTCGTAGATGGTTACAGGAACTTTTACCACGACATCCAAGGATTTCAGCAAATTAACGACCCCAATTGTTTCACAGATTGATTGACACAAGGCCATCAACTCGGCTTCAGTTGTAGATAAGGCCACAGACGCTTGCTTCCTTGTGGTCCATGAAATTGTAGCTCCATACAGCTTCAGGACATATCCAGACACAGATCGTCGATCGTTCGGGTCTTTTCCCCAATCCGCATCCGCAAACGTACATAATGTTTCTGGTATAGAAGAACGGCGAAACATCAGTTTGTAATCAGCTGTCCCTCGCAGGTACATCAGGATTCGCTTTAGATAAGTCCAATGCTCATCGGTTGCACAGCACTGAAACACAGCGAAATAACTTACTGCTGCACAAATGTCCGGCATCGACGTAATCATTAAGTACATCAGACAACCAATGAGTTCCTTATAGGGCTTCTTTGTAAATTGGGATTCATCTTCACACTTCAGCAGCTTCAAATGAGGATCGATTGGAATAGCCGCTGATCGACAATCCTCCATTCGAAATCGCTCGAGAATTTTCCTCACATACTGCTTCTGATCTATCATCATCAGTCCATTCGTCCTATCTCGCTGAACGTTAAGACCAAGAAAAGTCTGCATCTCGTTCAGATCCTTCATATCGAATTACTTGGATAACTTTTTCTTCAGACTTCTGATTACAGGCAACGATGAACTGGCTATCAGAATGTCATCTACATAGATAACAAGATACACGGTGACCTGTTGATTTGACCAGTAGTACAAGCATTGATCACGTTCGCTTTGTTTGAATCCCATCTCAGTGATGAATGAGTGAAATCGCATGTTCCAGCTCCTCGATGCTTGCTTCAAACCATAAATTGCTTTATTCAGCTTGCATAGCCAACAGGTTGATGCATGTAAACCTCCCCCGCTAGGTTTCCATTCAGGAAGGCACACTTCACATCCATTTGATGTACATGCAAATTTCGCTTATTAACCAGTTCCAGCAACATCCTTAGTGTATTCATCTTCACTACGGGTGAGTAAGTTTCCGAATAATCGAACCCTTTCTCTTGCGTAAAACCCCTGGCAACTAGTCGTGCTTTGTAACGTATAACGTCTCCATTACCATCTCGCTTGATAGTGAATACCCACTTGTTGCGTACGACCTTCCGTCTAGGTGGCAGCTTCGTGAGACTCCATGTTTGATTCTTCTCCAACGATAGCAACTCTTCCTTGATGGCTTCTTTCCATAATATCCAATCATCTCGTTTCCGTAACTCAGCCATATTGCTTGGAATATTGTCGACGAATTCTTCAGCACTAAGCGCAAATGCCGAGATTCTGTAGTCTTCATGCCATGCCGGTGGACAACGATTTCTGTTACTTCGACGAACCTCACGTACTGTCTTCTCCATTCGCTTCGCCAATCAACGTACTATCCAGCTCCTCTTCAGTACTTGAATGCTCCTCAGAAAAATCTTGTTCTTCTATATTCTGCCTGCGTAACTCGAGATCTTCAATCTGGTGTATTTCCGGTTGTTCAGCAGTGTATTGCATCAGCTCACCATCGCCTTTGTGCCGTATCAAGATTAACTTGTCATCATCTTCATTTTCATCCTTCATTCCCGATTGATTCTCGTTGAAAACAACATCACGTGCAACAAATACTTTTCTGCCATTCCAAACACGATATCCATTTGGTGCGTACCCTACAAACATGGCCTTCTCAGTCTTGGCGTCTAGCTTCTTCCGTTTCTGTTTCGGGACATGCACGTAACATTCCACTCCAAAAATTCGTAGAATACTCACGTCTGGTTTCTTCTTATTCCACAGCTCGAACGGCGTTTTATTTTCAGCAATCACAACGGTAGGACTGCGGTTCGTCTGCATTGCTGTTACCTTCTCAACAATGGTTCGGTTCATGCGTTCACTAACGCCATTCTGTTGCGGCGTATATGGAACTGTCATTTCAATTCGGATGGCTTTCTGTCTACAGAACGCCTTCAATTGCTTGCTTCCGTACTCTCCGCCGTTATCGCACCTCAAACGGGATATCTTCATTCCGAAATGCGCACTCGCCATTGCTTCATAAGCCAACGAGTAGTCTATTGCTTCGTCTTTCGATTTCATTAGGTACACCACGGTCATGTGTGTGAAGTCATCGATGAATGTGATGAAATATTCCATTCCATCCACTGATACAGGCAATATGGGGCCACAGAGGTCACTGTGCACCAACTCCAACGGACGCAACGTACGTTTTCCGTCCCGAGTTTCGAACGGTTCTCGTGTTTGCTTCGCAGCCAGACATGGTTCACAGACAATATCTTCGGTGTTGTTTCCATCAGCATTCTTCAGCTCCATTCCAGCGACCATCTGGTTTCTAACAAGCTTCAACAAATTGCCATGTCCAAGGTGACCAAACCGTTGATGCCAAACCTCCAGTTGTTTGCTAACTCTGCCTGTCACCATAACACTGTTCTCCGTTGCTACGAACTCGAAATCTATAACGTACAGTACGCCGGTTTGTTTCCCGGTAGCCATGACGTACTTTTCCTCGTCTTCAACTACTACTTTTCCTTTGTGAAAAATTACCTTCTTGCCAGAATTATCCAATCTTCGAAGAGACATTAGATTCAACGCCAGTTCCGGAACAAATAGGACAGCTTCGAAACGTATCAGGATTTTTCTTCCTCCGACGTTAGAGAAGACACTGATTCTGCCCCTGTACTTCGCGATAAGATTTACTCGCTTCTTTGCTGTTGCTATGACGATAGGTTCCTTCAGCATCTCCAAATCTTCAAACAGCTCCTTTTGGTTGCACATATGGTCCGAAGCACCGCTGTCAAGATACCATAATTTCTTTTCAGCAGCCACTGAACCCGCAACAAACGAGACCGTCTTCGCAAAAGCTCCAGATCTTGAGTTTTTCTTATCCTTCGTCCTTTCAGCGTCCTGGCGAGATCCCGATTCCCGACAGTCTGCTCGTTTGTGGCCAATCTTGCCACAACCAAAGCATTTCAGTCTGAATATTTCAGATTTACCAGCAAACGCAACTTCATCTGACTCACGGCTTACTGATGCTTTTCGTCCTTTTCGCTTCGACTCGATGTCCAGATACTCCCCTT
This sequence comes from Aedes japonicus, assembly GCA_034211315.2. NCBI lineage: Eukaryota > Metazoa > Arthropoda > Insecta > Diptera > Culicidae > Aedes > Aedes japonicus. The sequence goes on along the minus strand of JASCZW010001032.1, from coordinate 135,065 downwards.
TGATGAACTCTAATGTCAGCTTCTCTGATACTGCTTCCAATGCCGTGTTCACAGAGTCATACGAGACCGGCATGGTCAGCATGAGATGGCACACGACATCCTCTTCGTCCATTTTCGCACCGGTTGACTTCAGTTCTCGAACCAGCTGGTCAAATCGAAGAAAATGAGCTTCGAGATTCATTCGATCGTCATGCTTCATCTCTAGCAGCTTCCGCTTGAGTATGAATCAATTCGTGATACTTTTTCGCAGTGGCGTCTCGTCCATATGTGCACCTCGTGCACTGCACAGTTTAAAATTGTATATTTCATGTATTATCAAATTCATCGATTTAATACTCCGTTAATACACGCAGACTGGGCATTTCAAATGGTGCACCAGATACTGTATATACCACACGTGGATCGTTTGTAGATATTTTTTTCTTCCTATAACTTGATTGCCGATGAGTTAGTGTCTGTTTTGTGCACTTTGTGGTCTGCACAGAGTAGTTTTACTCACTGGCTAGTTGCAATTTTATTCTTTTGTTTCAGGACATTGACAAGGTACTTTTTGTGGCATATCACAAGAGACTCGGCAAAGGAGGAACTATGGAGCATGATATTGTTGTTAAAATTGACGTCCTGGTTCGAAAGAAAGTGCACAACCGGTTAATTCTCTCATGAGACGCCACTGCTTTTTCGCTCAAAAACTTCGTGCAGCACATCCCAAATTTCTTTCGGAGTCTTCTTGTCCTTGATATATTCAAGGTGACTATCTGCACCAATGAGCACCGACCGGCACTTGTTATCTTCCTTCTTCCGCTTTGCCTTTTTCTGCTCTTTTTCTTGCTTGACTGCAGCCGCATCCGTCTCCAGGATTTCCCAGAAATCTTTCGCGCTAGCTTCCTTCTCGACACAGTGTTCAACTTCTAACTGCTCCAGAATCCGGAATCGCCAGTTATTGAAATTCGTACCATCGAAAGGCTTGATTCGCAGGAACTTTTCATCATCTCCCATCTTGACGACTTGTCTTGAACAGCTTCCAGAAAAAAAGACTAAGGTTTAGGTCGGTCTGGGCCCATAACCTATTAGCAGAGCAAACTAATTGAACACCTGAGTACTGGTTGGTGGTTGACAATACAATGAAAGTTTTACTAGATTTCTAGGATACATTCATGACAGGACTAGGCATGCTTAGATTCTTAATTGTTTCTCAACATAGCCTCCACAACGTCCGCTGTCAAATCCATTCCGGAGGCTTGAAGTCCCATTATCATGGGGTTTTAAGTCCGTCCTTTTATCAGTAACGAGCCAATCATTGACCTCGAAACCGATTTCGCTTAAGCTGTTCGTTGTCGTTCGTTACCAACTCGTCGACGTAGTCCTCTACTGAACCGCAATCTTCGCAACAAATCATCATCCTGGACCGCCTTCTGCAAGCAAGCCCATGCCTCTTTTGCCGCATTCGCTCGCTGAACTAGGCTTTAGTTGTTCTTCTCGATGCTCAAACATATAGTCGCCAACGCCCTCTCGTCCAAATCCGGATCGATGACTTAATTTTCAGTTGCTTTTACTGCTCGCTAGGAACCTTCTGGAATCAGCGTCATTTTCATCGCAAATGCCCATGATCCGTAGTTTTGCCGTCCTCGTAATCTCTTGCACGCACACTTCCTCCAGCTCGTCCTGCAACAGCACCAGTATTCTGGGATGTCGTCCGTGTACTTCCGCTCGCTTCACCTCCACCAGGTTCCGCACATTCCTCATCTCTTGTGATGACCATTGCTACGAATTTGAGTCCTCCAATTTCCTCAGAAATTCAAACTTCGAATCAATTTTCGATTTCTTCAGGTTTCAAGACTATGGACACTCTAGGCGCATAACCACTTGTAGTGGAAATGAAATACGTGTGTAGTGTACAAAGTCTGAACAAGGAATGATTTTATCTTTACATACTATCAACAACTTCCGGTTGTTATGGCCTGCTTACGGTGATCGTAGGTTATATCACTTCAAACCCTCCGCGTCCTACTCTTTTGATAAAACCTTAGCTTTTAATTCTTTGTCAGCGTCTGTCCTAAGTAACACTTTACGATGACCTTTGATCTGTTCGAAAGGTCTAATCCCTGGCTAAGTAAAATGTTGATAGAGTTAGTGCTTTGATCACGGTTGTCGTATAGAACGAACATTTGAATTATAATGTATATTTGAATTTTCTGCACCTGAAACATCAGGATATATTATGTGTTGCTTTTCGATAATGAAGCGAACAATAAGATTTGATACCAACTGTATAGGTATATTTAATGTTTAATCAATGAATAGAGACAAACAATGAAAGAATTGTCAAGCAACTGAAGGGTGCACTTTTTGTTGTTTCCCTAAATTATTTGATATCAGGTATTTGCTAAGAGTGAATTGCGGCTAAACCCGCCAGTATCACACCTCTTTCAGAGCCTTCAAATAAACGTACTACGACGTGGCCATTTAAAGAAAGCTGAGTGTGATACTAGCACCCTGCTGTTCATGTTCCTAGTCTCCCATGACTGCCTTTTGCATGAGATTAGCCCTCTCACCTACGACAAGGTGACAACCGTGAACTTAGAGGTGGAAGAGCACGTAATTCAAACTTTTAGGTGAATCGCTGCTCCATGTATTTTTTCCATTATTCCAGATCAATAAGGTCACAAAAAAAAAACGCAATAAATTACGACTCCATACCTCATTCGAGGGAAACAATCAAGCTTATTAGTGTAACCATCTGGGAAATTGGTAGCAAACCAGAATAATGTGCAGGATTCTTACCGTGAACGACGACCCGGAATTATCCGGACCGAACTCCTGTGTGTCCGGAATGGAGAAATGCATGATGTCTTCAAGTTCCAATACCGATTCCTTGCGTGATATTAGTACGCCTTCAATGAGAAGGGCTCAGTGCCGGAAGCTGTCACCAATTAAAGTCTGTCTCGATCCCGACGTGAGGCCAAAAGTCGATTGATATGTGTGTGTACGTATCGTTGCGATTATAATTGACACGGACGGCAGATGCACAATAGAATGCCTGTGCCCTCCTCGAGCACTACATAATAGTAATTCGTTCGTACATAAACGTATTCAAATCGCACTATTTCTTTTCATTCTTCCAATGCTCCGGTATTTACTCAATAATGGAAATTGCACTCAATTCGTCACACATCTGCCTTGCTGGAGAATCCTTACTTCCACCTCGGCGAACGGGCGATGAGAAGACTGACCGTCGTTGTTCTGCGTTATCAATCGCAGTCTGGCGACGACCAACGACGAAAAATATTTGCCACCGGAGCCGTTCCGAGTACCAACAACAAAGAGACACTACATATGCCACAAACACCACTTCCATCAGTCAGCAACACACATCGTAGATAATTGTAGGTAGGAGGATTGAGCATAGATGATAAAAACCAAATGACTTTTCGGAGTCGAAGCGACCCTTTTCTCGCAATTAACTTTACCAATGTGCAGCCTTTCCTATAACCGGATGCCTTCCGAAAGACTCAGCATTCGCTCATTAATGGAACTATCCACACACTTCAACCCCTCGAATGTTAGTAAACCTGTGCGAAATTGCCCAAATTGACGAATTAAAAACCTTCTGCAATTCATCCGACTCCGACTGGTTGGGTCCTTGTGTTTTTTTTTCCTTCAACTTATTATCAACCTACACACCACCATCAGACACTAGCTACATTACACTTATTTTTTTTTCTACGCCCCACACACCACGCCACAACGAACGAATAACATTGCACAACAAGCACGAATGAACGTCGATGAATGACTGACTCGAATGGAAATCACTGTCGCTCTACACAGCATAACTTTTGGTCTCTGCCTCTGATCTGACTGACTGACGGGAACATGTGTGAGTATGCGTCGTTTCATTACAAAAACGCACACATGTTCCCATTTTGCATTCATCTTTTTGTTTACGATGTCAAACAAAAAGGAAGAATAAACTGACAGCATAGCAAACCATGAGCACTACACACTAAATTTCCAAATGGTACTTTTTTGTTTTTCGGTCTGTAAAACGGAAGTTTCACAGAACATTTTGTAAAATATAACATACTAGCTGACCCGGCAAACTTTGTTCCGCTTTAACCGATTTTAGGATTCAAATAATTCGGAACATTCATGATTTAATTTTATTTTTAAGTGACATGGCTTGTTGTCACCGCAAGTTTTTGATTGTCTCTAGATTTTGTAGTATTGCAAGATCGAGTGTCGTCTACAATTAAATAGAATCAAATCAATACACGTTCATCAAAATGTTTTATTTCTAGGATTTTTTTTCAAAAGGGCGAATCTAACAATGAGATGCTCTCTCCTTTCTCGCTCTCTTTCATTAATTACAGCGCCATTATAAATATTTTGAGGGATTCTTTAGTACAGATAGAAACACAACAGTGCTGGCTACCATACTCTACAAATAGTTGAATGAAAACCGTAACGCTGAATGGAATATAAATGAAAGAGAATGTAATCAAAGAGAGTCTCTCAATTGCAGATTCGCCCTAATGAAAAAAAAACCATAGATTTCATGTTAACGATTTCGAAAATCACAACTTTCTAGACCCGCTGAACCATCTGAATTATGTGCATCATTTGAGGCCTGGCTAATGCCGTCTTCCTGGTCATCAAGAAAAAAAGCAACATCGCAAGCTGGTTCAATGAGAAGGTGTTTAACAATGCCTACACTGAAACCGTAGTCGTGTTGGTTCTCATGGACCTATTGTCGGTCAACAACGATTGAGCTCGAATTGGTATACGGGTCGATTTCGGGTTGCATTTCAAGCGGACTAACTGAATCCATATCAATCTCTATCCAGTGCTCTTCGAGACGAGCATCTGCATCTGATTACTTAGACCAGCGTTGCCAGGTGGATTTATACAATATCGGTATTGCTTATTGAAAAATATCGGTATTTATCGGTATAAAGTAAAATTCAGATTTTTTTCAAGTGAACTATAGTTTAATTCTGATATAAGAATACAATTTATTTTGGCGATCATTTTTCTTCTATTTTCAAATTTTATATGAACAAAGTTTGACGTAAACATAAAAAATAAAATGAAAAATGCATTAGTCATTTTTTTATTTTTATCATCTCGAGGTTGAATATGTATACTTTGAATAAATATACTTTACAATATATATTTTTCAGAATACACACTTCTTAAGATGTTATTAAGACAACAAAAATCATGTATGGCGATAAGGTTTTTGAGCCAACTCCCGTTGTGCTAAGCATCTCGCTAAGCACACCCAGACAACCCCAAGTCGTATAACAGTGTTCAAATATTATCGTATATTCCTATATTGTTAGTCAAAATCGCAATTAACTGTGGCCTTTATCGTATTATGTTTAAGTAAGTCGTAAAGAGTGCAATTTTTCTACTTGTATACGATGTGTCATTCATTCATCGTACTGCGTAACAAACTAAATCGGATATACATCGCTAACCTTTTTAAATCGAATTTGTTATCACATATACAATCGCATACGATATCAAATCAACTCGTTTAAGAAAACAATGGAATTTGCACATATATGGCCTCCACTTTTGCACGAATAAGCTATATTTTTGCATTCTATACGATTTGATTACTTACGTATATGTTTGAATATCATAAAAACAACTTTCAATATACGTGCAGTTTGGTTGTCTGGGCATCCCTTAATTTTTTAAAATAGATTTTAACACAAAAACGGAATAACTCTAGTGTATACCGCTTCCAATTTTATACACTTTTCCATACATACCACTGGATTTGTTAGTCTCGAAAAGCTAAGATGTGATCGATTATTCAACACTGCTTCTTGAGCGCATAGTGTATTTGATATTTTTGATTTTTTTTTTGCTTGATTGAACGAAAATAGGCAACTACGACAAATAAGCGCTCTACCCTATCAATAAACTGATGTTTTCTTTTAAAAATTCCATATTAAAAAGCATAAATGTATAAGGTATTGTTGCTTGTTAATATAGGACTGATGAGTTTATTTTGCTTAAAATCACAACCTGTCTTCATTTGTTAACGCATTTAATATCATAACTAAACTCGATAGTTTTATCACAGACATACAACCATAACACTCCAAATTTGTTCATCGTACGTGCATTTAAGACTAATTCAAATGTTTCTCGCGTTGAGTCTCGAACGGGCGAACTGCATATAGCGATTTCTCTTCTTTGATCCGAAAATTATTGAGAACTACAGGTAAACGAGTTGGCATATCTAACCCCCGGACAAGTTACGAAAATACCCAAATAACCCAACAAACATCGGTGTTGAATTAGAGCTTGTTCAAACAAATTTGGAGAAGCTATTCAGCTATTCTAGAAGAAACAGCTGAATAGCTTCTCCAAATTTGCTTGAACAAGCTCTAAATCAACACCGATGTTTGTTGGGAAGGTATTTGAGTGACTACGACTGGAGATGAACCAGCCCAGGGCTGAAAATCTCGATAATAAAGGAATAAAAAAACGAGTTGGCATTTCCGTTGCGATAAAGGATAACTCCGTCTTGCAGGTTAAATACTGAAACTTGCTTTGACTAAAGGTCGGTATCGTGTTCAAAAGAAATATCCTTTTTCTATCCCAAACCCATGTTAAATTCCGTTTATTGAAACGGAAAAGTAAAGAATCGAAAAGAAATTTCTGCAGCAGTATTCACCTAAAAAGAACGAAAAATAAAATTGTAATTTGTAAAGTTTCCTCGCAAACTAATGGGAGTTGTCATTTTTACTTTCAGAAAAATGTTCCGCTCGATTATTCCGTAAGTGAAGGTAATATTTCGTTCTATGCAGATCAATTGTCAAAATTCCGCTTGTTAATGTTGAACAAAATTCCGTAACCTCTTTACTCTTTAGGTCGATACTGGCTTTAAGATATTAGCTAAAAATCGACTAAAAGAAATTGATCAATGCAATTACCTCCGAATGAAACTCAAAGCGATGTTTGATAGTTGGCATTTGACGTATAAGAAATGTTAAATGTATTGTGGCTATCTGTGGTTTTATTAAATGATACAAAAATATATGCCATTGGCTAAAGGATAATGTTGAAACTTAACACTAATGAAATGTTATGTGTGACTGAATGAAGTGGATATCATCATTACTTACTTTTTTTTTCGTTTAATGCTTTTTTGTACCTTTATTTTGTTGTTTTTTATTTATTCAAATCTTGTGCAGTTTTAATTGAGAAAATATTTTCTAAAAAATAATTAATTAGGGGTAAGAAATCTAAAAAAAAACACGCTGATAAACAATAAACCAAATATAATGTTGAAATAACTTTCATAAAAAAATCGGTATTTATCGGTATACAAAGTTGGAAATCGGTATTTTCAGAGCCCTTGTCGGTATATCGGTATTGAGAATAAAAATCGGTATAAATACCGATAAATCGGTATACCTGGCAACGCTGACTTAGACTAGTTACTTAGGCTGTGAACCATTTGGCGAATATTTTTAACTTTTAGTTAAAATTTGACAGTTCGTTGGTTATTTCCCCTCAAATAGATAAAACTTAACTATGAATACGACCCATTTGAAATTTTGACAGATGCATAGTTATTTGGAATTCAACATGGAGTTTTCAAAAGGGCCAATGTCGCAAACGTATACAAAGGCTCCTTCCGCAAATTTCTCGAGAATGCCAACTTAATTAGCGAAAAGTTTTTTAATATCAATGATATTCTGTATTAAAAACAACAATAAAAATTATCATTCCCCTGTTTGTCAATTCATTCTTATGTTGAATAAAAATTAAACCCGATCAAAATCATTTGCATTAAACAAAAATAAAATTCTTCTTGTATAAAATATCAATTATAGCCTCAACATTATTTTGATTAGTTTCAAAGAAATAAATTGTTGGCAGAAACTGTTTCGTTTTTTGTTTCAAAAAGATTCTGCATTTGTAAATAAATAAAATATTGTTAATTCAACAAAATGTATTTTTCTTTGCTTTTTTGACATATTTTGAAAACAACAATATTTCGGGGAATGATAATTTTTATTGTTGTTTTTAATACAGAATATCATTGATATTAAAAAACTTTTTGCTGCCTGTATGATTAAGTTAGCATTCTCGAGAAATTTGCGGAAGGAACCTTTGTTTACGTTTGCGACATTGGCCCTTATGAAAACTCCCTGTCGAATTGAATGTTGTTGATCAGAAATTTCGCAAAGTCCTGGGAAAAATAAACCTTGAGAAAAACTCGAAACATCATGTTGTCGGAAGAAATATACATCTTTTCATTGATTTTTGTGATTTATTATTATTTTTTTAAGCCAGATGATGATTCAGCTGAAATGTTTACACATTGTATGCTTCCATCTCCAAAAATCGTAAGACTAAATATTTGGAATGCAAATTTCATGTTATAAAAATGAATTTATTTTTAAGGGAATGAGATATGCCATGAAGTGTCCTGGATCCAGGGTCATGACGGAGATATTGAATTTAAATCCGGATATTATAAAAGATCACCTAAGGGTATCAGCTGCTGTGTTCCTGAAAAACGATCTGGATGGGAAGTAGAAAAAGAAGTTGCTATCTTTCTTTTCTGGTTAGTCACAGGAACAAGCCGTCGAGTTGTTGGTGCAGTATTTGACGTCCCTAGAAACACTACAAAGAGAATCTGTGACAAGTTGCTAAATTTTACGCTTAACATTTTAATGAAACAAATCATCAAATATCCTCGTGAAGAGGAACTGGCTAATATTGCATACAAATTTTGCAACCGAGCTAGAACACCAATATTCGACAAGGCTGTAGGTGCAATTGACGGTTCCCACATTCGTATTAAATGTCCAACTTCTCTTCATGACCAATATATTAACCGTAAACTAAGTTATTCTATCCAATGCCAAGCCGTTTGTGATAGTAACTACAAATTCATTGACATATGCATAGGTTATCCCGGTAGTGTTCATGATACACGAGTAATGTACAATAGTTCACTATATTACAAGAGATTGTACCCTCCTCCTGGTTACTACTTACTGGGTGATAGTGGTTATCCATGTAGCCTGTACCCAATTGCTATAGTTACTCCATTTAAAGAAACTGTTGGTAGGAGGCTTGGCGCACTTAAAAAACGGGTTTACAATGTCCACAGTAAAGCACGAACCATTGTTGAGTGTGTCTTTGGTCAGATGGAAACGAGGTGGCGAAGTATTTTCAATAAGGAACTAGAACTGAACATACAAAACTGCATAAAAACTATTGTAGCGTGTTGTGTCTTACATAATATCTGTGTGGATATGAACGATATAATGGAAGCTGATTTGGACGTACCAGAAGAACCTACACAAAGTAATCAAAATGAAACTGAATATCAACCTGTTTCCGATACAGGGGAAGGTATTGCTTTTCGTTTGCAGCTTTTGGGTGAATTGGAAGCTATTATAAATCAACAGAACTCACGAAACAACCAATATGGAACTATAAATTAGAAGAAAAATTAGTAATCTCCATTTAATTCCAACTACCTTTGCTTATCTTCGACAGATACGCGTATTTCGTCTACAATGTGCAGACTTCTTCAGTGTCTCGTACTAATAACTCGACTGGAGTCGAGTTAGTTACAAGTATTCCACTAAACAGCTCAAACCCTCTAGGATTCAACCAATATGGAATTTAACGCATCATTCTTTGTAGTGCAATAAATGTATACAGGATAAATTGATCGTTTTTTTATTTTCCCATCAAATCGATCAAGTTGACAAAGGACAGCTTAAAATTCAGGTTGGTTTCGAATTAGCTATTGCTACGCTTCTCTCACATATTACATATCTGAATCTGATGAACTGGAATTGTCGAAAGGCACGGTAATATTCTGTGACTGAGCGATTGATTTCAAGAGCAAAAGACATTGTTTGCTTTCTTTCCTCTTCCGTTTGGATTCTTTTCGAAAATATTCAAACATGTCTTTCTGCGAGTATCGTTTCTTCCTCTTATTCTCGGATTGAATCTTGTTTTCCGTATCTTGCACACCAGGACTCTTTCGATGATGTTCGTAGTCAGCTGGACCCACAGGTGGCTGGACCCACAGGTGAAATGGTAGAATTTGGCATGGAGGCTCGATGATGCGTATCGTCGGGAGTACAGGGAAATGGTTCCGGATCGAAAACGATGTAATCGCTGACGTTGAAATCCCCAGGATCATCAATGTTACCCTGAGCAGTATCCGGAATTTTAGGTGCATTTCTGATCACGTCCCCGTTGCTGTTGACTACGAGTGGAGGATAACAGGTATGCTGCGTTGACATGAATTCATGCATTTTAATGAAGTGTACCCATTGGTCGGCTCTCTCTTCTCCGTTCTCGGTGCAAGCCTCCAGTTGAGGGAGCGATGAGTTGCTGAAATGAAAAGTGTTTTTACGGCTTTGTTTGACGATCTATAAAAGTATACTTACCTTGTATTTCTTTGCCAAATTATTCCACTTCATCTTGATCCGCTCGACAGAAAAGTGTTGCAGCCCCGATGTTTCTTGAATGGTTCTGAAAATCGTTTCAAATGGGTAAAATATCTCGCTAATGCATGAATAAAATAGTTCTTACCACCAGGCCTCCTTTTTGTCGAAAAGCTTGCTGGCAAACATTTCGTTGTGATTAATCCGAGCGTTTATTAAACTGGCCACTTCTGCCACGGTCACTGGAAAAAGATAAATATTAGCCATATAACTACAATACTCGTAATGTTATGATTTATACTTTTCTTCGCCTTTAGCTTGCCTTCCATTTCAAAGCACTAGTTTCCACCGACGACAAAAACAAACATACGCTCTCTCTGGGACGCGATGAACTCTGCTCACTCTTTCTTCGTCGAATTTATGAAAAAGGCCATTGTGCCAAATGTTAACAAGGCCAGATTATATGTGATTTAAATTTGAATTACCTTATTCTATCAGTACACGTCATGAAATGTGATTAAACCCAGGTTAAAATCCATTGCATGTAAATCAATTTATTCACAATTGTAAAAACATGTGATGTTTACATCTTTAGATTTTGACACACACGTCCTTTTAACATGCTCGACTTGAAATAGAGCTCGCTGTCAAATCACTTCGCGATCTGCAAATAACTATCGAGCTGTCAAAATTAACCATGCTCTAGAGCTGGGTTATTTTCAACCGGAGGGGAAATTACTATCGAACTGTCAAATTTTAACCAAAAGTTAAAAAATTTCGCCAAATGGTTCACAGCCTAAATATTAGATACGTCTACTTGAAAAGTTATGCTTGAATTGATCGATGTATCGCAAATACCATTTGTTTTACGACACCCCTAACGATACGAATTTAATAAACAAAACAAAGCAATCAAATTTGCATCATGCTCTTCGTTCTACGGCAAATATTGCATACATCCTGCTCGCTCTAACGTTATCTGCACCCGTTGCACTATAAGAGCAGTCAGGGGGTGCGTCACATCCAAATCTAGATTTAAGATGATCGAATAATCTCACGATAGCAAATCAATCTTCGGAAAATTGGTTTTTGAATCTTTTGAATCTGAATTCATCGACTGCCATCGGTTTCCATATTTTTGCAATAAATCTTCAAAATCTTCATCAATCTTGGCACAAAAGCACGAACGAAATTTTTTTCCCGCATCTTAGGTAGAGTCGCACCCCTCGAGGGATGCACACTGACCCAGTCATCAGCGAAAGTCTAGAAAAGTCTGGAAGGTTCGTTTCTGTTTTTGCAACAAACAGAGCTCATTCGATGGTCGGTTGTTGCCTTGCCGTATTTATTTTTCTGAATCTTCCCAAAAAGTGTTGTGCCAAAATAAGGATTAAATCCAAAGCGCATTTTGAATTGATTTTTTTCGGTGCCCGTCCAGTGATAGGAATTGTGTTTTAACTTGTAGTGTATTGATCAAACAACAGCCTAAGTTGGTCGAAAGAATTAGCGGATTGAAATATTAGTAAATAATTTGACTTATTTTCAGTTCTCCGTGGGTTAAAAAGTAAGGTAGGTACTTATGAACAAACTTATCTATTCAGTAGAATGGTTTAGATCATTGCACAATGGTGTCATTAATGCATTTCTTCAAAGTTAAGGGAGCTTGTTAACGTGGCTTTAGAAAAATTTAGCTAAGATCGGTTTGACAATATACATTCCGCTTCTTCGGTGAGGATTCTAACACCTTGTAAACAATCTCCCTGAACTGCCCAATTGCGGTTAATACAATCTGTGCAATGATCAGTTGAATCAGTTTCCATGTTTCCATTAAGATCATCGACATTCGAATTGATGTTGGTTGATTAATTTGTCCTGCTGGCATTCATTGATACCCTTGTTGTGTTCTCCCATTTCGCAGACTGCAGCAATAATATATCGCATTCGGTTCTGCAGTGGCCGCTTTTTCGGACTGAAACATGGGTGGGACAAAAGACTATGACATTGCGTCATTCAAATCTTCAGACGTATATCAGCTCGCGAAGGAAAGAATGCGGATGTTCTTCCTGCGCGGCAATAACGTTGATCCCGACTACCTGAAGACGACTGGTACGTTCAAGAAGGTGATCGAGGTGAATTCGAATGTCCAGGTTATCAACATTCTGGGATACGTGCTGAACAAACCCATTGCCAACTTTGATGACCTACCAGCTGAGAAGCTAAAAAAATTGCTTTGGACTGGCGATGTTTGCTTCATACATGAAAAATCTCGGGAGGGACTGGAGAAGGTAGTCAGGCAGATGAAGAGCTTTCGATTCGAACTAATTCCGCTGATTGTGTATAAGAACCGCAGGATTGAGGAGATGTCCGAAACGGTTCTGATTAAAGTACATGGACGGTATGATATTACATATGTCGATATTTGTGGACGGATCTACTCCAGTTTTAAAGATTTTTTGGCCACCAACGTCCTCCCGGAATCGATTCTGTGCTATCCGAAAAATGGAGTCGTCTCATTTGATGCAGACAACGAGATAGACGCTGACTGCAGTGTTGTTGGGCGGCAAAACGCATCAAAGGGTGGCTTGGATTTTGTGATCGGCATGGTCGGTGCTGTTGGTACTATCGGGTCAATATTCGCCACTGGTGGCTTGGCTTTGCCGTTTGCTTTGGTGGCGGGCGGATCTGCCGTGTACACCACCGGCCGAAGCATTGAAAAACTGGTCGATGCCGGCTCTCACGGCTTGTCGACGAATCCATTCGAGGTAAGATACGCCAGACCAACAACATATTGGTTCGATTCGAACCAAAATTGGCTGATATACTTGTTCTAGGTTATTAATCAAAAATCCAAAGTTTTAGACCAATCGGTAAACCCCTCGGCCCATGGGCTGCCCCCCTTTTTTTTCGAGATTTTTGAAAAGTCCATATTTTGTTCATTGAATATTTCGATGAATATAAGAGCTACAAACAATGTTAGATACTTTTCTTAAAGAAAGGTAAATTTGCTACCGAAAAAATAATTTTAATATTTTTTACAGTGTTGCCAACATTGTTATTTTTGTGGTTGAAGTATTAAATTTAATTTTAATAGCTCCAATGTGTTTAGCAAACTTTTTTACATAAGAAACACTTATCGGGAAAAAAACATTTGCTTCGTCATGGAGGTATTGATTTTTAAACATTTCATGTTTTATATTCAATGAATTAAAGTTAAAACATAGTGTAAATATATTCAAAGTGTTTTCTGAATATGGGTCTAATAACAATCACAATAGGTGATTGTGCCAGCAATAATTTATTGCCAGATTCCAATTCAGAATCCGCATACCAGTGGAAACCGAGGGGCACGCAAGACCATTTGAGTACAGCACACACTTGTTGAAAGTATTGAAAATACGCTTTAATACAACTAATTATTTATTTTATTTATTTATTATGTATATTTCATCTGACCTAAGGTGGTCTTAATGAATTCTCGAGTACTTTTTCAAAAGGACGTAAGTAACAAAATGTAAACAAACGCGTTGTTAATGGCATGTTATTAAAAAATCATGTATATATGCCCACATTTGATGAACTTTCTGATTGATTATTTCTGAAAGTTTTTACTAACTTTTTACAAAACGGTGTAAAATCACTTTTGCACTTTTTGGGAAAAATGTACATACGCCGCATGTGTTGAAAAGTAACTTGCGAATCATTGTTATATCATTTGAATGCCTTTTAACGACGCGTAAGTAAAAGGCTTTATACCTCAAGGTTAAAAATTTAGATTTTCTTTAGTAAAAAATGATATTTTTAGCAAAGATATTTTTACACCGTTTTGTTGCAGAAAAACTAATACGTCATTTTGATAATTTCGACGTATCTTTGTGAAATATGACAACTTGACGTAACATTTTGACGTATCAACATTGTCATTCGCAGAATGACGTATCATTTTGACGCAAGTAACATGCCATCTATCATACTGACTTATCAAAATGACGTATAATCTTTTTCTATTGCAGACCGTTGTAAGAAACATTTTTCTAAATGAAACTTAAATTTTCACTCCTGATGTAATTTTTAAGCACAGTGATGTAATATCTTTGACCAATGTGTCATTCAGTGGAATTTAATTGGGATAAACATGTCCAGTTTTCAAATAGGAATAAAAATAAACTCAAAAAAGTTCAATGCTGATTTTCTCATTTTCATCCAAATGTTACTTACGTCTATTTGAAAAAGTACTCGAGAATTTGTCTATGACGGGGAAAAGCCGTTTTAATTTGGCGTAAAAACCCCATATCTTTTGCAAAACAATACAGTAAAAAACAATACAATACAATACAAAACATTGCTTAGTTGCACATTCGTAAACATAATTAAAATAAACAGGATTACAAACGTAGAGTATGATGAAAGTATAAAACAGGGTGGCCACAGAACCGGGAAAACCGGGAATTAACCGGGAATTTTTAAAAAACCGGGAGAAACCGGGAAAAAACCGGGAATTTATGTTCACATGATTGTTCATAATTAAGATTGTGTTATTATCACCGAGCTCAAGGTATTCCTTTCTTAGCGTGTTCATCTATAACGATCCGTGAAATTTTAGAGTGTGTCAATTGATTTACCTTCTACACGCAAAAAAAAAGTCGCAGTAGAAACTACCATTTCGAGGGTTAAATTAAGCGCAATCACCAACAATTTTCAGCTGACTATAAATGCGTTTGATTTTACCATGCCTGCGATAAGATCAACCATGTTGCGGTTGATATCAATATGAGGTCTGTCAAATATACCAGAAATGTTGAAGGTTTTACTATAAACGTAGTAAATTTGACTGAAGTTTCATGGTAGTCTTAAAGATAGGCATAGTCGGTTGAAATGGTAGTTTTTACTACAAGATTTTTTCCTGTGTATAAATATCCTGCACAGAAAAAAATCTTTTAGTAGAAACTACCATTTTACCTGACTACGCCTATCTTTAAAAGTATTTTGAAATTGCAGTCAAATTTACTACGTTTATTTTTAAACCTTCAACGTGTGTGGTATATTTGACAGACCTCATGTTGATACCAACTCTACTATGGTTGATTTCAATCGCCGGCATGGTAAAATCAAACGCATTTATAGTCAGGTGAAAATTGTTGGTATTTGCGTTCAATTTGACCCTCGAAATGGAAATGTGGTTTTTTTTTGCGTGTGGGTCATTCTTGTAAGTTTGTAGCGACCAGAGTTGCCACAATATTTTTCGTTCCCATCTTTAATTTTCACCAAAAAATCTTTTTTATCTGTATTTAACAGCAGAAAATCTTGGCAAGAACCTTGCTTCAAACATTCGAATTTAGATGGTCTTATTCAGATTGTAGAAAGTTCGCAATGAACTTTCTAAGCAAGATAAAAGCCAGCTGCCCATCTGCTTGTTTGAAACACAGCAGTTTTCTCCAACAAGTTTCCAAGTCATGATCTTCGATGGCCTGTATCTCATATTTTTCGTAAAAGTACGGATATTGTTCAGAAATTGAATTGAACTCCTTCAAAGTGTACAGCTTCTTGGGTTTAACACACGATGCAGTTCCTGTTGACAACTGACTAGAACGATAGCCATTTGGTGGCAGCTCGATGCAGAACGATGCTTCAAATCCAAGATATTTTGTATCATCTGGAATTCCTTGGATCATTTGAGGCTGCATGATAAGTAACTATAAATATCTTGCATCAACTGTTCCAGTGGCAGCTTCTTGCATGTAAGGAGTGTATCGAAAAGTAGTTATAAACATTCGATGCGTTATTACGCATAAACTACTGTATATATTTTTAGCGTGTAAGCGCCATTTGCTTTGTTTACATGTCAAAAATGATTATTCGGTTCATTCATTTCCGTTGATAAAGTTGTATTCAAAATGTCGCGAATTGAATTTGAGACTAAAAAGAAAATTCTGCACACTTGGTGCACCGAAAAGGGTGTTACTTACAACCAGATTGCGAAAAGAGTAAATGTTCACCCGGCAAGTGTAAAACGCATCATCGAAAAGTTTGGTAGGAGTGCTCCCTCAAGGATTTACCAAGAAGTGGCCGGAAACCCGGCTCCAGCAACCCCGATTTGGACCAAAAAGTTGTGGATTATATTCAACGGAACAAATCTGCCTCTACTCGCGATCTAGCCAAGAAGTTCAGGACCAGCATCGGAATGATTCAACGAATCAAGCGCAGGAATGACTTGAAGACGTACGAAAAGCAGAAAGTGCCCAAACAAACTCCGGAACAAAGTCTCGTGCCAAAACCAGGGCTCGAAAGCTTTACAGCTGCATTTTGGACAATGTCGACCAGTGCATTTTGATGGATGACGAAACATACGTTAAAGAAGATTCAAGAACGCTACCGGGGCCGCAGTTTTATACTAAATCTGTTGGGGAACGTGTGCCAACCGCAGATACGACTGTTGCGATGGAGAAATTCGGTCAGAAGGTGCTCATTTGGCAAGCTATTTGCACATGTGGCTTGCGTTCTTCAATTTTCTATACAAAAGGAACTATAAATGCTGAGATTTATCAAAAGGAATGTTTGAAGAACAGGTTGCTACCATTGTATAGAAAGCACCAGTCCCCTCCTCTCTTCTGGCCAGATTTGGCATCGGCACATTACGCCAAATCCACTCTACAGTGGCTGACGGAGAATAACATCAAGTTCGTAGAAAAAGACATCAACCCACCAAACTGTCCCCAGTTGCGACCGATCGAACGCTATTGGGCAATAGTCAAGCGTATATTTAAGAAGGATGGTACAGTGTCCCAAAACATGACCGATTTTAAGAAAAATTGGGCAGCGGCATCCAGGAAGTGCACAAAGGTCACTGTGCAGAATTTGATGGCAGGTGTCAAATCAAAGGTACGGGCATTCTACAGAAATGAACATGATGACTAGTTTTTCCGTTTGGATCTTTTGTAAACATGTTAAGCTATAATAAACTGAAATAGTATGTTAATTTTAACCATGTTTTCATGCCTATTTTATTATTTGGAAGTTTATAACTACTTTTCGATACACTCCTTATAGCTTGCACAAAGAACCAAAAAGTGGCAAGTACATTTGATAATTATCAAATGAGAACTGACACGTTTCAGCAGCTTTTTGACGGATTGGTCAGAACCCATCATTACCGATGCTCCATCTGATCGACAGCCACCAAGCCTTATTTTTAATCGATGCCATCGATCTGGTATTGTTCAACAATTGCACAATATATATTGAAATGGAGTTTTCATAAGGGGACATTGGGTCGCAATCATAAACAATGGCTTCTACCGCAAATTTCTCGCGAATGCTATCTTAATCATAGGGAATTACCACGATGATTGTACAGAAGCGAATAGAAAAATAGAAGTTGTAGTTTACTTGACTTTAGAATAGAAGTTGTAGTTTACTTGAGTGAGTTTGCATTTTCAAGAAATTTGTGGAAGCAGCCATTGTTTACGTTTGGCACTTATGAAAATTCCATGGTTTTCGCACGGCAATATGATATTAAAGATAACCAAAAATTACTTTCAAAATATTATGCTTCGAATAACAAAAATAAATATCAAGAACATTCTTCTATTCGGCATGAACGCATGAAGATTTTTCTAAATTAGAAGAACAATATTTTTATAGAAATCCATGTAGGAAACTCTGTCGAATTTTGTGGAGAAATCGATTGAGGAACTTAAAAAAAAAACACCTCTCGCGGAATACTTGAAGAAACGTTTAGAGATTTATATCTAAGAATCCTTGCAAACATTCTAGACAAAACTTATAAATAATTCTACAAAACCCCTTGCAGAATATTTAAAGTGAAGAACGAGATTATGAAACTCGTGCAAACAAAATTTCTTAAAATTTCTTCAATAAATCAGGGTTTTTTTTCAAGAATTATTTCAGCAATTACCTTATAGTTTTTAGTTCTTTGAGGTGTCTTCCAGAGATTCCTTTACAATCACAAAACTTCATAAGTTCAGGGATTCCACCATAAATGTCATCACAAGAACGTTTAACAGAACAGCCTATGAACTGCCAGAAGAAACTGCTGAAAGAATCGTTGGAGGAATGGCTACAAACTCCTGAAGAATACCTATAGAAACGCCAGAAGGAATTTCTCAAGCAATAGCTGAGAACTTTTCATAGAATCTTTGGGAAAAGTTTCTTTAAAAAATTATAAAGAAATCATTTTACAATACACACACAAACTGAAACTTTCAGACTATCATCTAAATTATTTTCTTTAGCTTCATGGGCCTAAAACTGAAAGCAGGATTTGTAAATAGTTGGGTCCTAAAATGTAGTCATTTTTATATTATAAACAACGCTTATACTGAAAATATCATTTTATTAAGCTTTGGAACTCAATTCGTTCAAAATTGTTTGCTTAGAGTAATTGTTTTCTATTCGTTATTCTAGTTGATTACTACATGATCCGCGCCTTAACCCGGGAAATTTTTAACATTTGGTCCGAGAAAACCGGGAAAAAACCGGGAATTTGAAAATAAAAATTGAGTGGTCACCCTGATAAAATAAGAAACATCCATAGTTCGGAGCAGTCCTCGTCGTCAATCAATTATCCTCATCAAATATCCTTCTCGTAGGTCATACCTCGATATAACGTAACTCGATTTTAATTTCCGTTACGTTATATCGAAGCAAATTTTTTTTCCAAGAATTTTTGTTTTCGCTTTTTTTTTCTATAAAAGAATATACACCAAATCAATGTTATTCACCCAGCAGGGTGTTCCAGCCCTTCTTACATCTGTTTTAATTTCTTTTTATATTTTTTTATTCAAATTTTTTTTATTGATTCTTCAAATTCTTTAATTTTTTAAATATGTTTTCCTCATATTATCTTTTTATCTTAGAATACTCATTTTAGCAATATTCTTTTAATGTTGTATACATAAAAATGAACCTACTTCTGATTTCTGGTAAGTCTCTCGGCCGCCATGTGTTAGCACCCACAATACAATCCGACACACTTCAAACACACTCATAACCGCATGAAAGATTATATTTATATCTGGCATTACATACTGGAGTCAATTGTATGTTTTCTCACTGTTTCCTTCCCCTCTGGCTGATGTGCTTCAGATGATGTATCAATGTGCGTAGATTAAAAGTCAAAATGGTCCATGGTTGCCAGTAAGCATAAATGGATGGTAAAAATTGATCCATCGGTCGTTTTCAACTTATCTGCATTTTAATGAGCTGTTTCAATTGTCCAACTTGTGGGCGGCTCTTAGGGGAAGTCCTTTTGACTTGAGAAAGGTAGTCACTTTCGAGACGAATTCCCCAAAAAACTCTTTAAAGGGCATTAATTTTCAGTAAGCGAGTACCGTTGCGTTTTATGATTGTTTCCACAGAACCACGGCTTCCGAATTCCCCTATTCCAGCCATCTTGATTTTTTTTTTGCTTGAGCTTGCAGCATTTCTTGGTATATCGGTCACTGGTACTGTCGTTTCTACAAAAACCAGATGTAGAGAGCTTCGTCAACCTGTGGGTATCGAAGATTCTTAGAACGCTTTCGTTTTGTTATAAATTAAAATCAAAACATGTTGAATTGTTTTTACGGAATATCATTTAATAATGTGTACCTCCTTGTTAGCCAATTTTTTTTTGAGAATTTCGTTGTTTACGCCTCCTCTGGCATGGATGCTGGGCATGTGTTGTACTACTTCATTATGTTGTCGTTTTTTGTCTTGTTTACGCGACACACGATCCATTTTTCAAAAAACCTCCGACGTAGTCCAATGACGTCTATATAAGGTCTGTGGCAACGCACTGCTTGCTTGTATTGGAAGCAAAAATAATGTAAACATTGTTGAGCCGACGAGTGATGACGTAACACTATTGAACTTTCTATTGGCGGGCATATGTTCAGATTAAAAATCGATTCGAACGTTTATTATAAATGCTGAATTGTGGAAACAATCATGATACAAATGACATTTATTAAGCAGGAGCATTTCCTCCCGATGACATGGATCTTTTCTAGTGAATTTAACTGAGGTAATTGAATTTTTGCCACACAAACTTTCAAACGCTGTAGCTACATCGAGTAGCGATGTAGAGCCTATTTTCCATCATCGGTAGACTGGAATCGGTTGAAAAAATAAGTTTTCTAGCGCATACAATAAATAATTATGGAGCGAACGCATCAAAATAAATAGTATGACGTAGCACCTTCCGAGCTTTTATGTAGCGTGCGCAAGGAGTGCAGTGGTATTAGTGTCATGAGTGAATTTAGCTCATTTCACTAATGTTGTTGTGGCTACTGGGCCAGACCTTATATAGACGTCATAGGACTTAGTCGACCTTCTTGAATTAGCTTCACTACATAGGTAGGAACGGCTTAAGCTCCCAAGACCTTATTCTAGCACGGTAACGCTAACCTACAACGCTCATTTTTTTAAGTATGGTGCTTCACTACATCGAGCACCATACTGCAAAAAATGTGCGTTGTAGGTTAACGTTTACCCCGTGCTTGGAATAGGGTCTTGGGGTTCTTAAGCCGTTCCCTACCCTACATACACAAAAACAAACAATATACAGAAAACACATTTTTGACTGCATATCATAGGTGTAGCCAGAGGGGGGGTACTACCTAAATTTTTCACAGAAATACGGATTTTTGAAATTGCTATGTCCAAAAATGACTTTTTTCACATATGATATATATGATAACTTCAAATCTATAAATTTCATCAACATGAAATTTTGGTCACATAAGGTTTATACGTATTTTATAATGTTGTCAAATTTTCATTAAAAAATGTTGATAATTGACAAAGTTACAGGAGGTTGAACATGGAGTTTTTTGATAACAAAATGTTGCTCGGCTTTTTTTTGCTACTGAGTGTAGCTCCGTATTATTGAGAATATATTGAGATACATATTGAGAATATATATCTTATCTTGAAAAGTTTAATTCAATATTTTAAAATATTGTTTCCGTATCCAAGAGATTCTGATAGAGCATATGCTAGGATAATCTACGGGCGAGACGAAACGACTCATATCCGAATTTTAGAGACAAGAAAGCATGCTAATAATAGCGAAAAGTTACAGTTGTTTTATCCTATTCAAAGATTTTGTCCGTTGCTAATAATTTAATACCTAAATTTAATAATTTAATAATTTAAACTGCCAAAAATAGGGGTGAAAAAAAATCACGTTATATCGAGTTACGTTATATTGAGGTATGACCATAGACTAACTCTAAGACCAGTAGGTCCCATACAAAAACGATTTTTTTCTTGGCTCAGTCAGTACTAGAACATCGGTCCCAAGCATAATAATGCGCCCCTAATAATGAACTCACATGAACACACTCTCAAATATTCTGTCAAAATAACACAGTAAATCACAGTAAAGTGAAAAATAAATTCGACCCACTTTATCTAGTGGGGAGACAACTTAATCTTGCATTAAATGTAATTCCAATATTATGAATATTAGTGAAACTAAAAGAATTATAATGTCATTCTACGGTAGTATAATATCATAAACTGCCAATAGAATGCCATGATTTTATTGACAGTGTATAGACTGTCAAATCAACATGTGCACATCAAAACGAATTTCCTCTAAATCACATTATAGTTAAGAATAATATTTTAATCTTGAACGTAAACTTATATTTATTCAAAGAGATTAAAAAATCACTATATATGCAACATATACAATAAGAAACTTTTTTGAAAAATTAGACCCCCTTATAATTTGTACATCATTTTAAAGGGTATCCGTTATTGAATAAACTTACGTTAAGTTTAGCTGCTAATATCTGCTAACCTGTAATCTACGCATCCTCGAAGATAGCTCAAAAAAAAAATCATTAAAACCGACGTAAATCCTTGAAATGAAGAGATAATGATAAATTGTTTTCTACAAAAAAAAAATGTATTTCTGAAGTACCTTAAACTCTGTAGAACATTTTAAAAATGGGAAAATTCAAATAAAAAAGTTATGATAAAAAAAACTAGTTTTAAGGGGGTATTACATTTTGCATTTCTTTTTCACCCTACAACTTCTTCCAGTTAAGAGATAGAAAGTTTTTATCTCGTACAAAGTTTCATGAAATGACCTAATCTACAATGTTTCAATACATGGTTATCGATTTTTCTACTATGTGTAGAGTATGCTAGCCAGCACTGTTGTGTTTCGATCTGTACTAAAGAATGCCTCGTAAGTTTGATAATGGCGCTGTAATGAATGAAAGAGAGCGAGCCCGGAGAGAATCTCTCAATTGTAGATACGCCCTAATGAAAAAAAAAACCCTAGAGTTAATTTTTGAATACACCCCTTAAATTAAATTTGTTAACACAAAAATTAAGTACTCAAAAAATGTAGAAACATTGTAGAAGACATCAGTGGGCCACACCTAGTTTCGCTGCAAATATCCATGTTCCACTTTTTTTTATTTCGTCCCACTGTGCGGCCACTGCTGGGTACCGAGCGATGCTGCTAGGTGATGCCTAGCTTTTCCTCCCGCCAGGAGATCCGCGCAGCTCCAATGCTGCCGAACGAATGAGGCATTTGTTCGGAAATGTGCCTTTTATCATGGCATCGGGTACCATTGCATGAACAAAAGGGGGTATCAACTAAAGCAATGTGAATCAAATTCATTAAAACGGGAGGGGAATCAGATGTTTCACCAAACACTAACGTGAAACAGAATCTACCTCTCGAGAACAAAGAATAAGAAGAAGACGACGATGGGAGACGTCTCTTGCTTAGATTTGAAAACTGTGCTAGGAAATTTGGTTAATTTGCCCTGCGAATCGAAATTATAAGACATCACCTTACATTTACGTTATTTTTAATAAGTTAATGTTAAAAATCAATTAACTTGACTACTAAAACTGATACGTAGAATTATTTCCAATCGATTGGTGCAAACGATATGAAAATCGGTTATGCGATGACTTAGTTATTATCGCTCAAAATATCCAAAACGACCCGTAACGCGGTCGATTTCAGAAATTTTAGAATGGCGCCCCAGTATAGAAATGAAAGACGTAGTCCTACGTCAAAACTTTACCAATGGAAACTTACTAACGACGAAAACCGCCATGAATGTGGGCTGAAGGATGATATCAATCACGTCCTTTTCAATTGCACTAAATACATTGAAAATATATATAAATTCCGCTGCTTGCTCGCTGTTGACAACACCGACGATTTGCTTAAGGAAGCTGTAACAAAAACTTACCGAGAAATAGCATAAAATTAAATTAATCCTAATTCAAATTCGATAACGCGTTTGATCTTTCTCAACCTAGGGTATATGTCCCTTGACTCAGCCTATTATGTAACCATCGATCACATTTTTAATTATAACTCATAAAGTATTCAAGCTGTAAGCGAGAATCAACAAGTTATACACTTGCAAAGATAAGTTTGATAAGGCATTTGGTAGTATGTATCACGAAAAGTTACACATCTTTTTTTATAAAGTCAGAAACATTCAAGGGATATGGATTTAATGTCGGTCTATGAGCACCAAATTGGGTCTATTCGTGGATGCAACTTCGTCCCATTCGATGGATTTATTATTAAATGCAATTTTTGTAAGACTTTTTTCTCCTTATTTTATGAATTAAGGCATTGCCAGCTGTATTCGCTTTACTGAACACAAAATTTCACAAATCAAACTAAAGTAAAACTACTTCGGAACACTTGAGTGATATTCGTGTATGTTTATCAGCCATTCAATAATGAAAACATTACAATTCACTATACAGTGACTTTATTTCTTCGGTTCGTGTTTAGACGAGCCACTTGTATGTAAACAACCGGAAACTCATGCTTTTCTACTCAAATTTTACCAATAACAACCTTTTTACTACGTTATTGATACAACAAGCCATAGTTAGGAACATACAAAAAAAATATGTCCCCAACATTGGGTCTACGATTTTCGAATAAAATCATTGTAATTTCAGCTATGTGAAAAGTTAGTTTGTAACGTGTAAATATTTTCTGTACATCCAGACTGCATTACTTGCTTTATCGATTCAATTGACCCAAATTTAGATTATTTGAAACTCGTGCACATCATCTGTTCAGCTTAACCAGTGAAATCATGATGCCCCAAAAGTGCATGAAATCAAAAATTACGTGAAAGTGGACAACTATAAGTTGATTAATGTTGTCTCAATTGCTTCGGATTACGTCGGTCATGCTTATAGCAACATAATTTTGTTGATTAACGCTGTATTTATGACACTTTTGATACATAGGCCGAATGAAGGAGCTAGGCTAACACCCCGTTCGCACTACAGACTATATTACGTGATATGGAGTATCTTGATATCAGTATCTATACATCTAGTTTTCACCGGAAATAATGTACATAGCATTTGATATCAAGATACTCCATATCACGTAATATAGGTTGTAGTGCGAACGGGGTGTAACATTACATCCCGTTACCCTATATAAATAAAAAACAAACACTAATCCATGATTCGTGCTCAAT
Organism: Aedes japonicus; assembly: GCA_034211315.2. Lineage (NCBI taxonomy): Eukaryota > Metazoa > Arthropoda > Insecta > Diptera > Culicidae > Aedes > Aedes japonicus. The sequence goes on along the minus strand of JASCZW010001032.1, from coordinate 110,128 downwards.
GACGTCTATATAAGGTCTGGCGCAGTAGCCACAACAATATTAGTGAAATGAGCAAAATTCGCTCATGACACTAATATCACTGCACTCCTTGAGCACGCTACACAAAAGCTCGCAAAGTGCTACGTCATACAATTTATTTTGATTCGTTCGCTCCGTGAGTGTTTATTGTATGTGCTATTAAACTTAAGTTTTCAACCGATTCCAGTCTACCGATGATGGAAAATTGGCTCTATATCGCTACTCGATTGTCAAGTCTCAGCGTTTGAAAGTTTGTGTGGCAAAAATTCAATTACCTCAGTTAAATTCACTATAAACGATCCATGTTATCGGGAGGAAATCTTTCTGCTCAACAAATGGCATTTGTATCAAGATTATTTCCATAATTCAGCATTCATAATAAACGTTTGAACCGATTTTTTTTTATCTGAACCTATGCCCGCCAATAGAAAGTTCAATAGTGTTACGTCATCACTCGGCGGCTCAGCAATGTTTACGTTATTTTTGCTTGCAATACAAGCAAGCAGTGCGTTGCCCCAGACCTTATATAGATGTCATTGATTCGTGCTCACTGTCAATTCATGGAATAACACTGTCAAAACAAACAACGTACATCGAAACATAATAAAGGGGCGAAAATGAGGTCCAACAAAAACTTCACTTGACTTGACAATACTTGGCAGTGTAGTCCGTCAGTTGTGGACTCGCCACTAAAGGGTGAACAGAAGAAGAAGAAGAAAGTATAGGACAAAAATTTAAAATGCTTATAAAACATTCAAAGGAAATTCTTATTTAAAAGCGGTATGATGTAAGAAAAATCCAAAACTACTCAATAAAGACATTTTCAGCAAAATAAAAAAAAAATCAAAATAATGCCCCTATTTTGCAGTTTACGATTTTTCTTACATCATACAACGAACCGCTTTTAATTAAAATTTCATTTGAATTTATTAGAAGCATTTTTAAACGTTCGTCCTATACTTTAACATGGGAGCTGTCAAATTTATCACCACTCGGTGTCTTCTTCTTTTTTCAACTTGGATTCTGCTATCGAACACTTAATGTTATCGTTAACGACTGAACAACTAAACAGAGTTTATTTTGATCTCACACGATATTTATTAACAAACTTGTCAATTATCATGTAGGCCATGAAAAACTGCTATCTATTATTTGAAAATTTAAGCGGTGCTTTTCTGTTAGATCTGCCTTGACGAAGTATAACAGATTATATCGGAGTGGTTGAATAAAAAAAATTTGAAAACATGAAATCTTTAAAAATCAATACCTCCATGACGGAGTAAATTGTTTTTTCTCGATAAGTGTTTCTTATGTAAAAAAGTCTGTTGAACACATTGGAGCCTTAAATATTGAAAAAAAGTGGGGGCAAGTATCTAACATTGTTTGTAGCTCTTCTATTCATCGAGATATTCAATAAACAAAATATGAACTTTTCAAAAATCTCAAAAAAAAAGGAGGCAGCCCATGGGCCGAGGGGTTCACTGATTGGTCTAAAACTTTGGATTTGTGATTAATAGCCTAGAACAAGTATATCAGCCAATTTTGGTTCGAATCGAAGAGGGTTGATGCATTTCTCCGGTCACTTGATATGGTTAACTTCTCTACTACATAGGATGCCGAAGCCCGGAACAATTGGCTCATGATGTCGGCCAATCTCCTGACATTTGCTTCCCTGGGTGCCAGCGGTCTAGCGACGAAGCTGCAATCCACTTCGCAGGCAGGTCGACTGATGTTGGCCAATCGAATCATCCGGGGAGTCAGTGCCAGCGTCAATGCCGTCACTGTTTTGGATTCGGTTGTCTTCATGGTCAACAACTGGCACCTAATGTCCATACACGAAAAGCTTTCGGTGGCCTGTGCCGTGTGTTTCTGCTTCCGACAGGTCATCAGCTTTGCCAACGCAGAACGGCTGATCCGAAGCATCGAAATCGATGGAATATGTAAGTTCTTCAGAGGTTGTGCGGAGTCGATCGTTGGAGGTGCCAGCTTCTTGAGCGATTGGTTTATTATCAACTGCAAAAAATTGTTCAGTGAAAATGATGAATTCGCGGCCACAGGAATGCATCTGATCCGAACGATTGTTCGTGATGCATTGGATGTGACCATTAGTGATGATTTTTGGACAATTCGCCTGTTTGGCTTCGAGTTCAAAATGAGGAACGTTATCAGCATGAGCAAACCGGAGTTGAACAAATTCTTGTACATGATTCAAGGCATTACCATGGCTTTTCGTGACGGATTTTCGCTACTGAGAACAATTTGCGGCGATGGACCAATCGCGCAGCTCGCATTCAAGCGGGCTGAAGAATCGGGAGGCAATCGAGCCGACTATGGTGTAGCTATCAACGAGTTGATTGAAGTGTTTATGATCGTACGTCGAATTTCTGCCGATTTTTCCATTTTAACTGATGCAAAGTTGAGTATCGGGAGCGGCCATAACTTTACCGTGGCATCGGCCTATAGAACGTTCGTAAAGGGAAAGGGACTTTCCCTTCTCCGGACTCTCATAGAAATGAAACCCGAGGACATCCGAAGCATGAACCGCTTACGTCAAATCATCGGTGATTCTGACATTTTTGCTTTCATAACTCACTCGTCGAGCGATCACTCGAAAATGATGGTCAAAATTCGCTTCTTGCTAAATGTTTTCGACATTTGTACGGAAAAATCGCTCCGCATCACGAGTGTAAAACCGACGGAGCAAGTTCTTGAGATTGAATCAAAAATCCTAGTAGGCGTCGACCAATTCAACCGATCAGCTTACCCAAGTTACTTGATAGATCCGAAATTGTTTCAAATCTGTCGACCTGCTCTGGCGAACCATCGGGAGTTCCTTGGTACTATCTGGAACAATACATGCGTAGAATCGAAAGCTATCGACAGGGCGTTTGAGAAGCTCACAGTCATGGACAAAGCGTTCAAATCCTATTCACCAACGACAATAGAAAATGTCATCTCCTATGCTTCGTCCATGGAGTGCCCAGATTTGGCACGATTCACCAACCATGTTGTTTTTGCATTGAAAACTGTAGAAAATATGACTCGCGAGATGGGCCACGAGGCGGTTGCTGTTAACGATATTTTATTCCCGGATCCTGCTTCGCTACGATCTCGCTTCCTGGAGTTGACCATGAAAGCTGAACAACTTTCTCTCGGCGGCTACTGCCCGATGGACGAATCAGTGATCGATTATCCTTCGCAATTGATAGAGATGATCCAAGAGCTTGCTTCCAGTGCAAGGCTTCGCTTTGGAACGATCGAGAATGGTGCCTGTCATATGAACATGTACCCGATGCTTCGGATTCGTTCGGAAATCGGAAAATTCAACCGGTACATCGCGTTGAAGAAGTTCGACCAGGAGGTAGTGGAACCCATCTACGACGGTAAGTGTATGGTCTATCTCGGTAATAAACAGTTGCAGATTGTGATCGGGGTAGTTCGGGGACTCGGTGCCTACATTGATACGTTTTCTATTACTCAATCGAATTAAGTAGGTTTTAGAAGAACAAACCCAATAACAAATATTTAGACTGTTACGATGTGATACACTAGGGTGGTTTAAAGTATCGATTAAGCTCCATCCCACTCCACCTGACTCTTCTGCTGAACTGGAACTGCACTGGCCCTTTGAAGCGGTAGAAAATGATGTGAAATCGATTGAGTGGGGTGGGCAGATACTACCCTGTTGTACAGTGATCCATATCAATCGCGATGCCTTATTGCTTGTAGTCTGATTAAATGCTAATACACTTTCAGAAAATAGTCTAGTCTGTTCAGAATCATCCGAACGCTCCCGTTAGTACCTACCACAGTTACTTGACTTGTTAAATTCAAAACATAGAACAATAAAGCTTACATTAGAGAAAGAAACTGATAGAAAACTTCCCTTCCTTGATCTGACGATCAGCAGAAACATCGACAACAAATTAAAATTCGGGATCTACCGGAAACCAACTTCTACAGACCGATACATCATACCCGATTCAAACCATTTCGGTGCCCAAAAACAAGCAGCTTTCCATTCGATGGCGCACCGTCTCTTCAATATCCCCATGGAGAGAGCAGATTTTGTAACCGAACGTAATAAAATTCACCAAGCTGCGGAAGTGAATGGATACGATACAGAATTCATAAATAAAGTCCTCCGCAAAAACGAAAGGAAGAAGCACAGACAAAATGCCACAACCCTGAAACCGGAGAACGAAGAACTTCCAAAAATCAGCCTTCCGTTTTATGCCACACTGACCAAATTAAAAGTTCGTCTAAGAGAACATAAAAATGCTGTGGAGAATCGGCAAGTTAATGATTCGAGTGTGGCAGCACACGCTGTAAACCTTACCCACTGCGTGGATTGGGGAAACACCAATTTAGTAAAAAATGTAAGGAAAACCTCACAATTGAACGCGTGGGAATCAATGTACATCGCCACTACCAGTCACCCTTTGATGAATGAATACGACGCTCCGATAATATCCTCCCTGTTTCATCTGACAAAACTGGAATCCCAGTAGAATATTGTTTTACTCCACTCGACATGTATTTCAACACAATATGAATGTTTGGTGTAGTATTGTACTTCGTAACCAGTCGGACATCGTCCTGTAGATGGGCAACATCTAGCCCGAAACCGGTCGACTAAAAAGGTAAATTTAAACCCCCTTTTTACGTTTTGTAAGAACAATAAGTGTTGTGTCCTGTCTCGCGCATTGGCGGACCTAGACAATTATATTTTTTTTTCGTTTATAGGAATATTGAATAGAACGATGAAAGTAGCGTAATTGTTAGGGACAGGTTATTGTTATTGATGAATCAGCACAGGTTTAATCGAATAATTAGGTCTATTCTGCACCTCGGTGAGCCAAGATGCCTTAAGAGAATCGAGTGTGTTGAATATATACCTCGTATTATTCCGTGTGGGTCAAATGGAGAATGCAGTCACCTTAATCGATTCTCTTGAGACGACTCAACTGACACGAGGCGGAGAATAAACTTGAATCTATATATAGAGTCAAGTTTAAACTAAAAATCCCTACAACTACGAGGAACAACATTGTGCCAATGAACATTTGAAATTTAAATCAAAATTTGGAATGGTTTAAATTACGCGTTTTAAATATCTTCAAAATTGTTTCGCGTGATACTGATTCCTTCACAACTCCAAAAAATTATAAGTAATATCGACCTAAATTTCTAAAACAAGTTCAAAAAACTTGAAGGAGAATTCCGAGAATTATTTCATCAAAAACCTACTGAAAACTTCAAGGCAGCTCGAAAGAAACATCCATGTGTAATTTGAGGTTAAACTTAAGAATTGCATTGACATTGATAGTATTCCAGGGCATTAAAATTTCATAGAAATTTTTCGAAATTTTTTGAAGGTATGTAAACAATTACAGTTTTATCGAAATTAACAAATGCATCTATCGTTTTGAAACTGTGTTGAGTTTATAAATTTTCAAGTACAATCTTCAAAACGGCAGCAGATTCGCCTAGGTTTGGTAAAAAATTAGTCGTTAAGTAATTCCAAATTAAACGTTCTACAAGAATAAATTCTTCGGAAATTTTTTTCATTCATATGACATTTTTGTATTTTGTAAATGAAATGAATGTTTTTAAAATTTTCTAAAAGGTGGATGAGATGTAATTTTGAAAACTGTGTTTCAAAATTTATAAACCAACACAGTTTAAAATTCAGGTTACTTCTAAGCTACTGTCAAAATTTCAGCTCAGTCTATCCTTTGATTGCTGAAATAATGTCAAATATGACAATTTTGTATCAAAAACTGTAAATGTACCAATATCACAAAATAGGACCTTTTGATTGAAAATAAATTCATTTAAAGAAATCTTGAGAACAAATGTTAGACAACTGTTATCAGAAATGTGAAGGGTTTTTTTTTATAAAATTTCCAAGGAAATATTGAGAATCGTTTTATAAAAATAATTGGAGCTCTGTCTCTACTAAGTGAATGTCGATGGGAACACATTGTTTTTACAAACAGTATATTTCGGATATTTACCTTCGAATTTTATTCGCATGGTTTGATTCTTAGAAAATTAAAAACATTTTTTTTCGACGAGTCCTGTATTGCGGCATCACTATGATCGATCAATTCAAATATTTGTAGAAAAGAATAGATAAATAATCGTTACAACAGGTTTACAATATTTTCAATGAAAGTAGGTCTCACGTACGGCAAGATGTCCCCCTATATTAATGAATAACATTTCACAAAAAAAGTCGAGGAAATTACTAAATTTCAAAACTTCGATAAACTTTGTTATCACCAAATTCAGTGAATAGAAACACATAAAATATCATGAACAATAATGTTCATATTATTTCATTGGTAGCGTTGCGAGTAGGGTATGTACTGATTTTTTTTTGTCTGGGGTGGATGCAGGACGGCTTGTTTGTCAAGTCTGGACCCTTGCTCAACATTTCCCATTACTAGGACGAATACCATGATCACACTAGCAAATGTCGACCGCGTGAGCTCCATTTGAAGTGATAGATTTATTTTATAAAAGATGTAGAATTTTCATAGTACCCATCTCTGCAATATTGCACCCAACAACTTTGAAACAATTTCTAATTAATGAATTCTAAGTAGACTATTATATGATTACTTTGAACTCTTCCTGGAAACGACGTTTAGAATACTGTCTATGTTGACAGTGCTGAAGTCTCATCCAGAAATGACTCTTAAATTACTATATGCATTTCATCAATACTGTTTTGTGAATAGTTCAATAATAACAATTACCTTTTGGGGATGAGACACATGAGGTCCATTATGCAGCCTATGTCAACAACTAAAGGGTGTCCACGATGAAATTGCCACACTATGAAATTGCTCTAACTTTTTAACCGTTGGGTAGAATTTAATGAAAATTTGGGTGGATTTAGTTCATAGTGCATTATTTACATCCTGCAAGTTCCTGTGATCAAAACTCGCGGAAATGGAGTCGAAAGAACAGCTCGTGCGTGATAAAATCTTGCGCATTCATCACGAGAACAAGGATCTATCGCATCGTTCCATCACTAAAACGTTGGGAATCGCGAATTCTACGGTGTCGCGAGTGATTAAGCGGTTCGAGGAACGGTTGACCACCGATCGGAAGCCCAGAAGTGAAGGAAAAAGTATTCCGTACAACACCAAAAATCACAACCGCGTAGTTGGGGCCTTCAACCGAAATCCGAACGCCTCCGTTCGGGATGTGGCTAAGAAGCTGCACCTAAGCCGAAGTTTTGTCCAGAAGGCCAAAACTAAGGCTGGGCTTCGAACGTTCAAGGTACAAAAGGCCCCTAATCGCGACGAGAAGCAGAACAAGTCCGCCAAAACCCGTGCCAGGAAGTTGTACCTCAACATGCTGACGAAAGTTGAATGCTGCATCATGGACGACGAAACATCGTGAATTCTGAAATGCGCTTTTAAACAAAACGTACAATACGTACAGAGAATAGTGTTTCAAATCTTACGTTTCAACTAAACAGGCTCTAATTTTTACAGTCGCTATTATGTTAGTTATGAGTCTTGAGGTTTTAATTTTAATAGAATTGAAAATAAGAAGGGCATACTAAGTGAACAAAAACAAGTAAATAGAATTGATAAATCTACTTTTTAAAAATACCGCCATATACTGGTTTTGTGTGCATGCCTACTAGCGAACTTCCTCTGCGTTCTAATTTCGATTTTGATCTAATAAACTCTTGTACTCCGAATGATATCTAGGTTCATAGGCGTAGCCAGGGAGAAGTAAGGTGGAGGCAACTGCCTCCCTGACTGGGCAATCAAATTTAGCTTTGTGAATGAATTTGGAGGCGTCTAGAAAATGGCCTCTGGAAAATGGATTTTGGGAAATAGCATCTGGAAAATACGGGAAAGCAAAAATTTCCCGAAAAAAACAAGGGCAAATATCAACTCAAGAAACTGGCATCTTTTGAATGGGCTCTAAACAATGGTTTCAGAAAAGTAATTATGTCCCGGAAACAAGAAGGACAAAGATCTCTGGAAAATTGGTCAATCCGGGAAATGACCTCTGGGAAAAGATTCCTGGAAATGGCGTCTGACATAGCATCAGAAAAATAATTCCCGGAAAACAATCAATTTCCCGAAAAAAGGACAGATATCCGCCCTGAAAAATTAGTCATTCCGAAAAATGGCTTCTGAGAAATGCTTCCCGAGAAATGGCCTCTGGGAAAAGGCCCCTGGAAAATGATTTCAGGAAAGCATATATTTTCCGAAAAAAAACGAGAACATAGATCCGTTTTGGAAAATTTCTCATTCCGGGATGTGGGCCTTTGAAAAATGATCTCTACAAAATGGCCACTGAGAAACGCTTTTCCGCGAAATAGTGTAAAACTAAATACCGATATGTAATAGTTTGGAATTTGAGTAACGTCTATAGACTGGGAATCGATGTCTAACACAATTTTGAAATCCAAGATGGCGGCTTCCCGTTGCCATCCGTGAAATAAGGTCCCCCCTCCACCTTAATTTAAATCCTGGCCCATGTCTAGATAATGTCTAGTTATGATATGCGGCGATTGAGTATATTTATCATCCTAACTCAATAAATTATTGAGTTATAAACTACATTTAACCATGTATGGGCCGGCTTAGGTCAGCTTATCTTATCGTTCGTTATCAAACACCACGAAAAAAAAAGAAAAGAAAACTAACTTTCAATAGACACAAACTTTCGAGCGAAGTGAATGTAATGTTGATGTATTGGAATTCGCATGGATCTAATTGTCGTTCTCTTTTCTTAGCGTTTTCAAGCATATTGCTTTTGCAATATACCTATTGCTTGCCCTTTACTTAGTGTTCTACATGCACGTTCACAGGTATTAATTGACTGCTTTCGATTTTTGCATAAGTATGATTGTGTGGCAAGTACAATCATACCCTATGCCCAGGGAGTTGAGAAATTTTCCCCAACGAAAAATTCCTAGACCAGACCGGGAATCAAACCCAGCCACCTCCAGTATGCCGCGCCTTTATCGACTGAGCTAAAAACTAACAATGGAAAAAAAATCCGTACAATTCTGATGAGATAGTGTTTCATTTCAAATAAGAAATATATTTGGCAAAAATCCTGGGGGGGGGGCTACAGAATTCTGGAGGGGGCCTGGCCCCCTAGGCACCCCCTGTAGTTACGCCAATGGTCGTAACTACGCGTAACTACGCGTTGCGTCTCTCGAGCCCGTTAGTACCGTACTTCTCTCGAAGTGTAAGATTGTATGTGGTGATTATGTGATGAGATCCAAGCCAGAAAAAAATATACATCTAATTGAGAGCAGCATACCTTTAGCCTTAGAAATTGTATTTATGAAACTGTAATTTTCCATATAGCTTTGATTTACTCTCGATACCAACAAAATGTCCAAATAAAGCTGAAATCACGTCCGAAATCTTTTTGGAGATATGTTAATTAGCAGCGCAGGGAGTCTGAACTACCATCGTCCGTGGTCTTAAATGGCGAAACCGCTTCCATTCCTTAGGACATTTGCCGCTTGTTTTCGATCAAGTTTGCCAGCATATTCACTGAAGAAAATGTTACTCGTTCCTCTGCATGGTCACTCATTTGGTGCAATCGATATCAGTATTGAGATGACCTCCAACGCCGCATCTCAGCTCAAGCCGTCCTTCAATCCTGGCCCAGATGGAGTTCCGTCAGTATTTCCAAAGAAATACCTACATTTCCATGCTGCTGGCCCCCTTGCTCCGCCTGTTCCGGATTTCCGCATCAAGTGGCATATTTAAACAGCACTTTTTTTTTAGATTTCCTCTTACACCTTTTCGTTCCTTGTTAGGCCCTTCGGGATACCCGGCTTCGATATCGCATTGGAAAATTCCTCGGCGGTCCTTCAGATTCTTATAGTTATCTGCTTGGACGTCGTTTTGGAGCAATTTATTCTGCCAATATGGCAAATAAACGTAAACGCCAAGGGCAATCAATTGATTCGTCTTCAAATCAAACTAATGTGAGTAATCAATTTGAAATGCTCACAGATGATGAGAATGATCTACATCTAACCAACATTTGAATAAACTTTCTCGATTGAGAAAGGCAAAAGTTCCCCCCTATTGTGGTAACAATTTCGGGTGTCAATGCTTTTCGCAAGGAAATCTTAACATTTGTTGAAGGTGTGAAATATTCCCTTCAAATTTCCAGACGAGGTGAATGCCGTTTGCTCGCAGAAACCTTGGACGGATTCAAACATCTTCTTGAGTATCTAACTCAGAAGAACCACAATTTTTGCACGTATGACACCAAAGCTGAGCGTCGTTTCAAGGTTGTCGTGAAAGGTCTGCCCAGTGGTGAGTCTCTGGAAGAAATCAACAACGAGTTGATAAAATAACTTCGAACTAGCCCAGTCCAAGTAATTAAAATGAAAGCGAAATCTCGGCCTGGCGATTCTCGCAAAGGGATTTCAAACGATTTTTTCTTAGTACACTTCAAGCCAAGTGAACTTAATAACCTTAAGGCTTTAGAAAAAGCAAGCCTTTCCCTCCAGGTCAGAGTGAGGTGGGAACATTTCAAGAAGACTGGAGCAAATTTCCAAAGCCTCAGCCAGTGCCGTAAGTACCAGGGATGGGGTCACGGAACAAAGCATTGCCATATGATAGGTAAATGCAAGAATTGGTGTGATTCCTCGCACACTATGCACGACTGTCCTGTGACGGAAGATCCTCAAAAATTTAAGTGTTCAAATTGTGGTGAAAACCATAAATCAGGAGTGCAAGACTCGCAAAGTAATTTTGCAGTCGTGCACTAAACGCCAGGTAGGAAACAATACACATTCCCGGCCAGCTACTACCCTGGTAACATCGATCAGTAAAGAACACATTCCTACCAAACCGTCGGTAGAAACAGCAGACAGCTTTTTCCATCCGCAACTGTTACTCCAAACGCTCAGCGAGAAGCAATCTTCACCTAAGTTGAAAAGTGGCATGATCGAAATCGATGACATCAATTTCTTCACATCAACAAGCAGTTCTACGTCAACTTTGCAGTTATGTCACTGACATAATTCACCCTTTCGTTTTTTTCATCCTCAAGGGGGTTACTTTTCACCCCATCTAGTACGATTGTGCGAAGCTCCGCTATCTGAGATATGAAGGGGAAAGGGAGGGACCATCAGGGCACCCAAGTGAAAAGATTTGGAAGGGCGCATGGGACTGGTAGAGAGAGGTATTGTTTATTTTTGCGTGAATGTTGTTTATTTTTTGCACTGTCACGATCGCTCAATTGTACGCTCACGGACCGCTGTTAATTGTTTGTTTTGGTGGTGAACTACTAATTAAATACGTTAGTTCACGGCGAAAAAGTCTTTGTAGTGCATATTTTGCGTTGAGAAATTGATGAAAAACCTACTTTGTTTTGGTCATATTGTGGTCACTGCGATGTTATTGTTGTGTTGTTGTGATCAGAGGTACTGCTGAATTCAATTGCATCGTTCTACGACGCGCCATCTTCATTCTTGACACAGAATTCTCGCTACAGTTAAAAAAAAACCACTCGTGCTGTTACCTCTTAAAGTTTGGAGAAACATCTTTGAAGTCGATCAATTACGAACCTTATTATGGCAACTGTTGCTGCAACTGCCCGCGATCATGCTTGTGACCACTGTGGCACTCTGGTTCAAACCGATGATTATCACATTGCGTGCATGGGCTTCTGTGATCAGGTTACCCTCATTCGTTGTGCAAAACTGAACGCTCCGTTTGTTAAAAACATCTAGGAGCGCAGCATCCTCTTCATGATGTGCAGACAGTGCGCACACCTAATGAATTTAAGACTCGGTTTAAGACTGCCATGTCATCAATTGCCAGCGCAATCTGCTCTATTACGGACAACCACGGGGAGATAATAGCTGAACTGAGGCAGGCCATCTCGGACAACGGCAAGCAGATGGAGATGCTTTCCAGGAAGGTAACTGCGTCTACTCCGTCGAGTTCGAGGCTAACAGAAGGTCAACCTGCGCAGAAACGTCGCCGCGAAGAACACTCAAAGGACCCTTTGCCGCTTCTCGGAGGAACTAAGATCCTACCAACAAGCTCTGTTTTAACAGTTCCTCGGCCGAAGGAATTGTTCTGGCTTTACCTTTCGAGAATCCACCCGCGCGTAAATCCGAAGCGGTCATAAGTCTAGCTAAAGACTGCTTACAAAGCGAAGACCCAATAAAGGTCGTCCCGTTGGTGAAAAAAATGCGGATTTGGCTTCCATGAACTTCATCTCATTCAAAATTGGGATGGACATAAACTATCGGGATGTAGCTCTAGGTCCTCGTGGCCCAACGCGATCGTGTTCAGAGAATTTGAGGATGTAAACACAAATAAATTGAGGATGTAAACACAAGTAAACCATGAATCGAATTAACTCCTGCCTCCGGCTTTAATCAGTCAACAAGTTTTTTATCACTTACTTCGGACATGGGCTCCTCGTAGACTCATCGCCATCAGTCATCCCCTAAACCCGCTGCCTGCCGCACCATGGAAGAACCCAAGCCACACGGCCCGTCGCGCTAGCCGTTTCCTGCCGTCAAAGTCGTTCTGACCCTGCGGTTGAGTTCGGTTGGTGGGTCTCCCAACCTCTTCGTTCAGGCAAGTATGGATTCGTATTCGTCAATTCTCCGCTCAATCATCCTCCGTGTTCTAGTGCCTGCAATCGACACCCATTAAGCACACTACGACTAAGTTTCGCAAACTGGACACCGGGACGCACAATTCCACAAGCTCGAAGGAAGCCCCTAGTCCACTCAACGCAGTCGAGCCCTACCTGTCAGCGACCAGCAGCCGGTCCGGTCTTGTGTTTGAGTGGAGAGACGGGGACTTCCGGACCTCTAGTTCAGGCAAGTACACTGCTTTTTCGGAAAGCTAGTTCCCTATACCGATTGTTGTTTCCAGTCCATCTCCAACAGAGACAGCCTCAATCTATCTCTACAAACCGAACTTTAAGACAATCGAGATCGAACGCTGCCAACTATTAAAAAAGGTCCTGCTGTGAAACGCCGCTTTCAAGACCTCGCAATGCACTACCAAAATATCGGGGGAATGAATTCTGACGTCGACGACTATCGACTGGCAGTATCGGATCACTGCTATGATCTGATTGTACTAACCGAAACTTGGCTAAGCGTTCGGGAGTGGGTATGAGGTCTTTCGTTGCGACCGAAATTTGAGTAACAGCCGTAAGTCTACTGGAGGTGGTATTCTCGTGGCAGTTCGATCCAACTTGAAGGCAAGAGTCATAGAAAGTGAGGTGTGGAACTGTGTGGAACAAGTCTGGGTCGCCGTCAATCTGAGTGATCGCACACTGTACTGTGCGGTATATATTGCACCTGACCTGGTTCGAGACAACGATCTAATCGAAACTCATTGCTTGTCCGTTTTCACGATAATGGAGAATGTAACTCCTGTTGACGAGATGATGGTCCTTGGCGACTTCAATCTAGCTGTTATATCGTGGAAACCGTCTCACAGCGTCTTTCTCTATCCAGATCCAAAACGATCCGAAACTTAGATCTCTGCTTTGTAAGCGCCCATGACACCGCTCCATTCATCTCTACGGCTCCAACTGCACTAGTTAAGCTGGCTCCTCGCCACCCTCCTTTAATTGTCGCCGTGGAAGGTAACCACGTTCGAGACTTTGACGGCACTTCTGCTACTGTGTCATACGATTTCCGGAAAGCCGATCAACGTAGTACCGTCGGCGAGCTGTCTAACGTAGCCTGGGAGAGTATCCTCGATCCTGAATACGTCCATTCCGCTGCGCAGACTTTTACACATGTCTTGGCATATGTCATTGACAGGCTCGTTCCGAAAAGAGTCCACCAAAAAGAGTCGCACCTTCCTTGGCAAACTAGCGAATTTTGAAAACTGAAATCGACTAAGAGAGCGGCTTTGGGAAAATTCACTAAATATCGAACGCTTGCAATTATGAGTTCAAGCGAGTCAGCCGTCGATGCTACTCGTCATATTTACGAGGGATTCAGTCCAAACTCAGGTCGCATCCGAGGACTTTTTGGAAGCATGCAAACGAGCAGCGCAGAGAGTCTGGCCTACCATCTTCAATGGTGCTAAACGGTGAAGTCGCTTCATCCCCCCAGGCGATATGCCGCCTGTTTTCCAGTGTTTTCTCCGGCGAGAGATTGACTGATAATCTCGTTACATTAGCAGCTAACAACGTGGAAAATCGCCGTAAAACAACTCAAGTCGTCCTACAATCATGGACCCGATAGTGTTCCATCAGTATTCCTAAAAAGACACATTACCTGCTTATTGACACCGTTGCTTCGCCTATTCCAAAAGTCCGTCGCAAGAAAGGAAGCAAAGGAAACATGCATAATGATCGTGGAATGACTTCGTTGAACGCGATCTCGAAGCTATTTGAGTTAGTCGTCATGGAGCCTTTACTTACTCATTGCAAGCAATATCTGAGTTGTGATCAACATGGTTTTACTTCTGTTCTGAAACAGCTTGCCAAGAAGCATCTAAGAAACCTAAAAAGTCTGGCTGTTCGTAATCGTTAACGCATCGACCCCCCGGCACCCAGCCGGTCTACCAATTCATTTTATCACATTCGAAAGCTAGAGTAAAAAGCACTACATGTTTATTGGAACAAATATAAACAAGGTACATTTTGGTCCTTCAGTGCCGTATAATGGAACCACATGAAGTGGATAAGTTGCGCGCGAGACGGGAGGTTATGTTCTCGAAGGTGAAATGGGAGCTATCCATCGCTGAGAATCTACACACTCGGAATACCACCTACGAAGAGGTGCAGGAGCGGAAGGAGAAACTCACGGAACTTGCTGGAAACTTCGAAGCCGTTCAAACCGTGATCGAAGAGAACACTAGTCATCTGGAGGACGTTGCATCGATTTTCAACTATCGGCTCCAATTTGAGGAAGTTTACTTCAAGGTGAAATCAATTTACTCAAAATATCTGGCGGAACAGCTGGATCGGACATCGGATCGGGCATCCAACTTTAGCGACAGAACAGATGAATCGAACAACGACTTACGGGATGCTATCAGGGTTCTCGTAGAGACGCAGCAAGCGATGATCCAGAACCAATTGCGGAACAATGCAATACCTGCTGCCGGACAGGTGTCGAATCAGGACCATCCACCAAACGTGAAGCTTCCTCAGCTCAACATCCCAGTTTTCAAAGGTGAGTGGAAGAACTGGCACTCATTCAAGGATTTGTTCGTCAGCTCCATCCACAGCAGGATGGACTTGAAAGACTCACTGAAAATGCAGTACTTGCTTTCCTATCTGGACGGCGAGGCGAAAAAGATGGTCAGTTCGTTCCCCATTAGCGATGCCAACTATCAGGAGGCTTGGGAAACACTTGAATCACATTACTACAAGAAAAAATACACAGCGTTTGCCCTTGTCCGGGAGTTCATAGACCAACCTGCAACATCAAGCGCAAGTGGCCTGAAGAAGTTGGTTTCCACATCCGACGACGTCATTCGTCAACTCAAGGCTCTCGGAAACGAATATGAATCGAGGGATCCGTGGCTCATCCACCTACTGCTGGAAAAGGTAGACAAGGAGACTAGGTCCTTGTGGGCGCAGAAAATCCTTGACGTCGACAGTCCAACCTTTGCTGACTTTCTGGAGTTTCTGCAGAAGCGCTGTGACGCATTTGAAACGTGCACGGCGTTCATGAAGCGACCGACTCAAGGGGATACTGTGAAGAACGAGTACACGAAGTCGCAATTTGGAGAGAATGTTAAAGCATTCCATACCAACACATCATCATCAACGTGTGCAAAATGTTCGAAGGATCATCCGGTCTATTACTGTGAGGAGTTCAAGGCAATGGATACAACGGGCCGCAGGGAGTTGGCACAAACAGCAAAACTGTGCTTTAATACGTGGTGATGGTGAACAGTGTAGTTTGTTTCTGCAGTGCTGTGATTAATTACCAATTAATTAGTGTGAAATAGTGAATTTTGTGCCTAATTATACTTCCCATCGCGCACAGAAAGTGTTTTTTCAACCAGATCAGTAGGAGACGATTGGTCTCCCGTGCTGGTTTTCGTTCAATTTTGGAAATTTTTGCCCCAGTGACGGCTGGCGGCCGGTGAATATTATTTTTTTTTTGCACATTGTTTTTTTTTTGGTCTCTCTGTATTGTGTGTTGCTTGCATGCCGTCCGTTTGATGTGGATAGGTTGTAAGCAGAAATGGCAGCGATGCAAACAGTGTGGGGACTCTATACTGCCTAGTGATATCCCTACTGCTTGCTCAAGTTGTGCTAGAGCATACCATTATAGATGTACTCCACTGACAAAAGCGGTAGCCAAGCTAGTCAGTGAGAATGATAATGTGCTGTTCAAATGTGGTGATTGTTTATTAGGCCATGGTTGTGGCGAGCAGAATGTATTGCTCCCGACCGTCCAAAAGTTTGAAGAGGAGATGAAGAAGATTTCGTCTCTATCTGATTCGATCAGTGGCGTTCGGGAGCACATTGCTGCTCAAATAAACAACGCGTTAGTTACCGGCATGGATTTATTGGGGAAAAATTTGAATAGTACCTTAGAGAAGGCAATTTTGGAATTGAATAAGTCTGTGGGCAAACAAATGGAAAGTATGAAATGTTCATTTTTTGAATTTAATTCGATTAGTAAAGCAGCTGCAATGAACGTAAAGCAAGGGACATCAAGTACGGCATCGGAGCCTAGCCTGAATCCCAGAGGCAAAAAACGTAAAGTACAGGAAGACGTTAGCGAGACGTCGAATGATGTTTTTATTGAAAGTATTAGTTTCGCGGATGTAGTCAAGAGTAATTCTGGGACTAACAATAATAATAAAAATGATAAAAATATTAGAAAAAAAGTAATGCGAATGAATTCAAGAAAGTTACTCGAAAGGCTCGTCCGGTCATTGTGATCAAACCGAAAGAGTCCAATCAGAACAGCGATGATACTCGCAAGTTTTTAAATAGTAAATTGGATCCAAAACACACAAGATCCGTAACTTTAGAAATGGGAAAGATGGCTCTATTATTGCTGAGTGTGCAACGGGATGCAACGTTAATGTTGTGAAAGATGGCATTATTAGCGATTTGGGTGAAAATTATAATGCTGTTGTTCCCTCATCGGTGCCAAGGCTTAAAGTGATGGGCATGAGCGAGAAGTTTTCCTCCGATGACTTCATTCGGATTTTAAAAGATCAAAATGAAGACATCGCGATTAATGAAATTAAAGTGATAAGAATGTATGAAAATCCACGCTTCAAGTACAATAAGTTTAACACGGTAATTGAAGTTGATAAAAACACCTATGATTGTTTATTAACCGCAAAACACGTTAATATTAAATTTGATTGGTGTCGTGTTGTTCCAGAGATTCAAGTTTTGAGATGTTTCAAATGTGGAGAATTTGGCCATATGAGCATGGATTGTAAAAATAATATAGCATGCTCTAAGTGTAGTGAAAGTCACACGACATCTGAATGCACATCAACTGCTTTGAAATGTATCAATTGTAAAAAACGAATAACGAACGTAAAACGAACCTGGACGTAAACCACGGCGCGTTTAGTTATGAATGTGAAATTTTCAAACGATTATATGAACGAAAAAAAAACAGCCTGCATTTCAATGAATAGCAGCCAAGTTTCAGTAGCAATGTGAATAAATTCGATATTTTGTACTTCAATATTGCCGGGTTGTCTACAAACTACGTAGAATTGCGTCAGATTGTAGAGGAAAAACGTCCATATTTAGTCTTTTTATCAGAAACGCATATAGTTGACATGCAAGCATTTGATCAATATAGTATTCCGGGATATAATGTGGCTGCTTGTTTATCACATTCTAGACACACTGGCGGCGTTGCTATTTATGCTAAAGAATCAGTTCAGTTCAAGCTTCAATTGAACGAAGTTTGTGACGGCAATTGGTTTTTAAGCATTGCAGTTGTTCGAGGCATGCAGATCGGTAATTATGGTGTATTGTATCATTCTCCCAGTTCTAGTGATCAGCGTTTTATTGAAATTTTGGAAAACTGGTATGAGATTTTCGTAGATTCTAGTAAACTAAACGTGCTTGCTGGTGATTTTAATATAAATTATTGTGACATTAATAATTCGAAGCATTTGAAACGATTAGCAGATTTCTTTAATTTAAAACAATTGGTTAATGATTATACGCGTATTTCCAGACACAGTAAAACTTTGATTGACCATGTGTACTGTAATTTTGATTCTGTTAGTGTTGTTATTATCTCTGACTTGAAAGTAACTGATCATGAAACCATTATTATTAACGTTGAAGATAATACTAATGGTGACAGTGATTATGTGAAATTAAAATGTTGGAAAAATATTCGAAACAAGCTATTTCAAGACTTGTCGAAAGAAGTGTGGATTTTCATATAAATACCGGTTCTCTAGATCAGAAATCAGCTGTTTTGACAGACGTATTAAAAATATGTACCAATAAACTAGTTGAAAATAAATTTGTGTTAGTAAAGAACTCGAACAGCTGGTACAATTTGGATCTTTTGCGTCTCAAACGTAAAAGAGACAATCTGTACAAAAAATGGCGTAGAACTAATAGAAATATCTTTTTGAATAGGTACAAAGTCGCGCGTAACAAATACTCGCAATGCGTTAAACAAACTCGTTGTGAATATATTCAGAGGAAAATTGATTTGCATCAAAACAACAGCAAAGAGTTATGGAAAATTTTGAAATCTTTGTTAAAACCTAGTAATTGCAAACCGCGATCCATAACCTTCAATGGCACATTAGAACAGTCAGAGGACACGATTGCATGTAGATTTAATGAATATTTCGTCGATAGTATTTTGTCAATCAATCAATCCATTAATTTAGTAGATGAGCCAGACGAAATAAAACAGCCGATTAATATTAACTGTAGTTTTGAAAGTTTTCACCCAATAACGTTAGAGGATCTTAAATCTATTTGCTTTTCTTTGAGCAAAACGGCTGGAGTGGATAACGTAACTGCAAGAGTAGTACAAGATTGCTTTAATGTCATCGGAAACAACCTGCTGGACCTTATTAATGAATCGCTGCAAACTGGGCACGTGCCACAAGTTTGGAAAGAATCTTTAGTTATTCCCATTCAAAAAGTCGCTGGAACAATTAAAGCCGAAGAGTTTCGTCCTATTAACATGTTGCACACTTTAGAGAAAATTTTGGAACTTGTTGTAAAAGGCCAGCTGTTAACGTATTTAAATAGTAATAATTTGATTGCACCGGAACAATCGGGATATCGCGAAGGTCATTCATGTGAAACAGCGTTAAATTTAGTTCTAGCAAAATGGAAAGAAAATGTAGAGCGTAAAGATACGATTGTTGCTGTTTTTTGGATCTGAAACGCGCTTTTGAAACGATTTCTCGGCCCTTGTTGTTAAAATCAATCAAGCGCTTTGGATTTTCGGGTTCTGCATACAGATGGTTCGAAAGCTATTTGTCTGACAGAACTCAACGGACGGCTTTTAATGATTCTGTTTCGAGCCCTGTGGAGAACAGCCTTGGCGTACCACAAGGGAGTGTATTAGGGCCCATTTTATTCATTCTATATATTAATGACATGCGACGAGTCTTGCGATTTTGTGATATTAATCTTTTGCTGATGATACCGTGTTGTTCATTGCAGCTAAAAGCCTCGAGGAGGCCGTTTCACATTTGAATGCAGATTTACGTTCTCTAAGTAGATGGTTAAAAGTACAAACAGTTGAAATTAAACATAAGTAAAACTAAATTCATGGTAATTTCGCGGAATCGAGTTAACGAAGACGTCTCTGTTAAAATTGATGATGTGACAATTGATCGCGTTCGTGAGATTAAATATCTTGGCGTGATTATTGATGATAGATTAAAATTTGACTCTCACATTGACGATGTCATCAAGAAAATAGCCAAGAAGTACGGTATTCTCTGCCGATTGAAAAACGATTTAACTATTGCTAGTAAAATACAATTGTACAAATCTATCATCTCTCCTCACATTGAATTTTGCCCTTCCATTTTGTTTTTAGCTAATCAAACACAAATATCGAGATTACAGCGGTTGCAAAATAAGATAATGCGGTTGATCTTGAGATGTAACAGGTTCACTTCCTCCTCTTTTTTGTTAGATGCCCTACAGTGGCTATCCGTGAAGCAGAGAGTTGTGTATTTGACAATGGTGTTCATTTTTAAAGTAATAAACGGTTTACTGCCTCGATATTTGTGTAATCGAATTGAAAGAGGAAGTGACATTCATAGATATAACACTAGAAACGCGGATGATGTTAGAACACCATATTTTTTGTACGGAGCTTCACAAAATTCATTGTTTTTTAAAGGTATAAATGTTTTCAATTCGATGCCTATACACATCAAACGTGCAGCAACATTAACAGATTTTAAGAGACAATGTATTTCACACATCAAAGCTGCCTTTTGAACAGCTACTCTGTTAACTTTTTACTCTTGACTAATTTTGTATCTTGACGATGTTATTAAAACGGATATTTTGTATGGTTTATTGTTAAATGTTTTATATTTGTCATGGGGCACAAACAAACTATATTTTTCGCCTTGATGATGATGATGGATTTAAAGTTTTTATTTTGTTATTTTAATTTAAAGTAGTCTTCATTTTGTGTGTAGTCTTCAAAAGTTTGAGCCTCGCGCGCGGTATACAGGTATAAAGGACTTCTTTTTGAATTTACAAAAAAAATATTGGCCTTTGATGCTTGAGAAGATGCCATGAAATAGTAGTGGGTTGTCTGGCTGATTGTCGGGGAATTCTTTGTCAGTTCTGTTGTGGTTGAAAGTAAAAGTTTGACTAGGGCCGGTCCAGGATTTTTTCGGTTTGGAAATTTTCTTGATTTCCCTGTTTGGGGATATCCTTGGTCAGCCCAAAACTAAGGTGGCGGTTCCATTCGTGTTGAAACCTCACTCTGTAGCGGGCAAGATCGGATATTGGCTTGTATTTTGATAATGTCCTTATACAAAATTCTGTGATTTGAATTGTAATAGAATTTTCTGATCGCTGGGTTTATTTGCGAACATTTGTGGTTGACATCAATAGCTTTTCACAATTATATCGCTGTAAAGCAAATGAACAGTTTTGGAAGAAGTTTATATCTGTAGATACAATCAGTTCGTTTTTGGTTTTGCATAACTGGTTGAATTGTTTTTAAATAAATTATCTAATAGATAAATCGTCTAGCTCAAACCTTTGTAGGGGTAAGTGGCGGGACCATCATCATCATCATCATCATCATCAATTGCTTACGTCCTTATCATTCAGCGAAGAAGTGCCCCTCGAAATCGGTATGTCGTTCTGCAGACTGCAAGCAACGTCATCACACTCTACTGTGCACACAGGGAACGAAGCGAACGGAGAAAAAATCAACTCGGAGAGGGCCAGGAAGCCAGTTCCGAATCAGTCGTGGAGTCCGTGAACGTCAACTCGACACAATCGTTGGGAGGAAAATGTGAAGTTACGCTGCTGCCCACAGTGGTGGCACGTGTCAAAGGGAGCGACGGTAAGCTGCATGAGGTGAGAATTTTAATCGACTGTGGTTCGCAGGTGTCGCTCATCACGGAGGCGTGCGTAAAGCGTCTTGGGTTGAGGCGTAGCAACGCTACACTAGAGGTCACTGGAGTCAACGCCGAGGTTGTCGGCACCACTGCTGGCAAGGTTACACTAGTAATGTCATCGCGATCCGAAGATGGTGAGAAGCTCATCGCTCAAGCCTACGTTTTGGGAAAGCTCACAGCAACATTGCCGTGCCAGCGTTTCAGCGTATCGAACATGCCGTACCTGGAGGGTCTGCAACTGGCCGACCGGCAGTTCAACAAACCTGGTTCAACGGATGTCATCCTGGGCTCAGACGTCTTTCTCTCGATTCTGGAGCCAGGTCAGGTCAAGGACCACAACGGCAATCCTGTAGCACAGCGTTCCGTCTTTGGATGGATGGTTGCAGGAAGGATTTCGAAGCAAGGGTGTGCCCATACCTACCATTCGGTCATCAATCTGGATCAGGAGGTTGACATCGACCGCAGACTGCGGCTGTTTTGGGAAGATCAAGAGCTACAGCTTCCCAAGCAACTCACCAAGGATGAGAAACGGGTGGTTGAAAAGTTCAACTCCACTCTCAAGCGCTCGCATGAAGGTCGCTTTATCGTCCGTTTGCCTATGGAGGATGATTCAGGGCCTAAACTATGAAATTCGCTGGCCGCTGCTACCAGGCGGTTGAGAGCGATGGAACGTCGCTTTGAAAACGACAGCAGCTTCAAGCAGCGATACATCTCATTCATGCAGGAATACCTGCAATTGGGCCACATAGAGGTTGTGCCGCCTACGGATATCGACATGGACTGCTCGAAATCCTACTACTTGCCACACCAGCGGCGGCGAAGACCAAGGTCGCTCCAGTACGACAAGTCTCCATTCCTCGTCTCGAGCTAAACGCAGCGGACCTCTTGGCGAAACTAATGAAGCAAGTTGCAGAACCACTCAAGCAATTCCAGGTTGAGCAGTACGCTTGGACGGATTCCACGATAGTTCTACAGTGGCTATCAAGCCACCCCCGCAAGTGGAGCACCTACATAGCGAATGGAACTTCTTCGATTCTGGGCATTATGCCGAGAAAGCTCTGGGCACACGTAGTGTCCAACGAAAATCCTGCTGACTGCGCTTCCCACGGGATCTCCCCGTTGGAGCTTATCAACTATCCTCTGTGGTGGACGGGGCCCGCATGGCTGTCCGACGATTCCGCAACTTGGAAACGAAACGCACCAGACGAGGAACACGACGAGTAATCACTACGAGGTACGTAAACGATTTCAGTCGCTCAATGTTTCAGTTCGTTTTCCAGCCACAAACAACGTTATCGAGAAGGAAATACTCGAACGGCGATCTGATCTCAACGTTGCCTGCTGGTAGCTTGCCCGCGTTCAAAGATTCGTCTACAATATCAGATGCAAGACTACCGGTAACGACAAGCGATTCGGTTCCATTCTGCCATCGGAGTTGCAACAGGTTCGGATGCAGTTTGTACGGCTGGCACAGCAAGACTCCTACGCAAGCGAAATCAAGTCTCTGGCCCGAGGAGATGAAGCTCCTGTCAAGTCCAGTATTTCAAGCCTGTACCCTTTCCGGGATGGTACCGGTACGCTTCGGGTTGGCGGACGACTGCAGCACTCGGTGTATTCCTTTGATGTCAAGCACCCGATAATCGTCCCAAAAAATCATCGATTCGCAAAACTTCTGGTCAAGGAAATATGTACATGTCAACAACTGTCACGCTGGGCCAACTTTGATGACAGCAACAATCAACCAACGTTACTGGATTCAAGGTTGTCAGACAGTCATAAGGCAGGTGGTACGAGAATGCGTGACGTGTTGTCGTAACAAGGCGCAAACGGTAAAACAACTGATGGGGAGTTTGCCAGCAGCTCGAGTGACGGCAAGTCGCCCGTTTGCCCACACTGGAGTGGACTATGCTGGTCCGATTCTGGTGCGATGCAGCAACACACGAGGAGCACGGAGCATGAATGGATACATTGTTGTTTTTGTATGCCTTTCGACTAAAGCCGTTCATTTGGAGGTCGCTGGGGATCTAACCACCGACACTTTTCTTGGAGCATTCAAGAGAATGATCGCACGTCGTGGATACTGCAACGAAATGTGGTCGGATAATGGCATGAATCTGGTAAGCGCTGATCGTCAGCTACAGGAAATTTACGAGATCGTCATGAAGCACGTCAAGCAAGCAGAGCATTTTTTCACCAATCTCGGAATTCGCTGGAAGTTCATTCCACCAGCGAGTCCACATCAAGGTGGTATATGGGAAGCGGCCGTGAAGAGCGCAAAGGAGTTACTTCGTCCGATCGTTGGAGACGAAAAGCTAACCTACGAAGAATTATCGACCGTGTTGTGTCAAGTGGAGGCCTGTCTCAACTCGAGGCCCCTCTGCTCTATTTCGACGAATCCTGATAGCCTCGAGGCACTCACCCCGGGACATTTCCTGGTTGGGCAGCCCTTGAATTTATTACCTGAACCAGATGTAACACATTTCAGCATGAATCAACTGGACCGTTGGCAGAAGGTTCAGCGGTACACAGCGGAATTTTGGCAGCGCTGGCGCGACGAATACATCGCTTCGTTGCAACCCAGTTGAAGCCTGGACATTTGGTCATTGTGAAGAATGATAACAGCCCACCGCATTGTTGGGAGTTGGCCCGCATCGCCGCAGTACATCCAGATCAGCGAGGATTGGTTCGCACCGTCACTCTACGTAGAGGCAAGTCGGAGTATCAGTGTCCGGTGCAAAGGTTGTGTCCACTTCCTGATTGAGCAATTAGCTCAATGCGGGGAGGATGTTCGTAATCGTTAACGCATCGACCCCCCGGCACCCAGCCGGTCTACCAATTCATTTTATCACATTCGAAACCTAGAGGCACTACATTTTTATTGGAACAAATATAAACAAGGTACACTGGCAACAAGAAGAATTCGACCCGTACCGGTTAGAAGTCGGATCAACCGCAAGCTACCACCAAGGAGCTAAAACTGAAGGCAATGGAAGAGGAATACGTGAAGAAGTTAGAAGAGATGGAGACCGAGAGATTATTTCGAGTGAAGCAAATGGAGATGCAGCGCGCGCTGAAGGAGAAAAGGATGCAGATGGAACAATATTTGCGGGAAAAGGAGTTGGCTCAGGAGAAGCTCCTTCTCGAACGTGCTCTCGAGGAAAAGACAGAACATTTCGGTAAGATGAAGACGATGCGGATGTCATACCAGAAATGCATGAACGGTCTGGATCAGGAAATGTTGAATATGCCAAAACTCAAGCCGGAGAAGCAGGCTAAGGACGCTGAAGTTGCACCCACACCCGGCACGTCCTACGTGAAGCAACATGG
This sequence comes from Aedes japonicus, assembly GCA_034211315.2. Classification (NCBI taxonomy): domain Eukaryota; kingdom Metazoa; phylum Arthropoda; class Insecta; order Diptera; family Culicidae; genus Aedes; species Aedes japonicus. The sequence goes on along the minus strand of JASCZW010001032.1, from coordinate 85,190 downwards.
TTTACGTAAAGTGGCTGTATATGATGGTGGGTTGTTCAAACAGCAATATGATTCGAGAAAAATGGGTCGGTCAGAAGACGGCGAAGGCGACGAAAAAGATGAAGAGAACGACGCCGTAGGCGAAGATACTGGAGCTGCGCTGCGAGGAAATAATTCCGTTTGGTACATTTTGGTCCCACTAAAAGTCAGCTAGCAAAGCGAAGCGGATTTTCAAAGAAACTGCCGGTGTTCACAGGGAAACCACAGGATTGGTCACTTTTTTATGGGGCCTATGAAGCATAGAACCAGGCGTGTGGATTCAGCGATGTGGAAAACCTGGTGAGACTCCAAGAGAGCCTGAAGGGACCAGCTCTCGAAAGCGTTCGAGGTCAGTTGATACTTCCCCATGCCGTGCCAATGATTATCAACAAACCCCGTCAACTCTACGGACGCCCTGAACTGATTCTTCAAAGCCATCTCGAACGGATCCGGAAATTGGAATCACCGAAGCCCGACAAGTTGGCGACGTTCGTCCCCTTTGGTAATGCCATAGAACAATTATGCGAGCATCTGGAGGCTGCTGGGTTGCAACAACATATGGTCGAACCCGATTCTTATACAATAGCTGGTTGACAAGCTTCCAGCAAACGATAAACGTCAATGGAAACGGTTCAAACGGTCAAACAGTAGTGGTGACGTTACGCACGTTCACCGATTTCGTCGCAGGTATCGTTGATGAAGCATGTGAAGCGAATGTCAGCCTGGAGCAAAGGCAAGAACCGAAAGCAGTACGTGAAAATCACGGTAATGTCGGAGGTGGCGGCAGCAAAGGTAGAACAATGGAGAAAGGTATTTTGCTGAGTCACGACGCCACAGATAATATTACCAGGGTTTCAACTGAGAGGACGAAGTTGAAAGCATGTAAAGCTTGCCAACGTACCGATCATCGTCTGAGATTTTGTGAGAACTTTAGCAAACTTTCCTATGCTGACCGAATGAACATCGTAACGAAGTGGAAATTGTGTAACATTTGCTTGAATGAGCACGGAAATGCACCCTGCACCCTGCACCCAGCGACATAACCCGTACTACTCCACCCTGTAACCGGCGTCATCGGGACAAGAGCACACATTCGAACGGTAACCTCAACTCTCTACAGGATGATTCCAGTGCAATTGTTTCACGGGCACAGGATGGTCACTACTTTAGCCTTCCTGGATGAGGGAGCCTCGGTTACGATGATCGAAAACGAACTGGTGAAGCATCTAGGCATTGTAGGAGTTCCGGAGCGGCTGACCTGGACCTGGACCGCTGATATATCTCGCTAGGGAAAAAGCGAAAAACGGATAAGCGTGTGGACGTCGGCTATTGGCAACGAAGGGCGCCTGTTGCTGAATGGTGTGTACACTGTGGAAGGCCTTCGTCTGCCGATGCAATCACTTAATGCTTCGGCAATCTCGAAGCAGTATAGGCATTTACAGGATCTGCCTATTACTTCGTACCAAGATGCCCGACCCGGAATGCTAATCGGACTCAACAACCTACACTCATTCGCGCCGATTGAAGAGAAGTTGGGTCCCAACCAACATCGATGTTGAATTAGAGCTTGTTCAAACAAATTTCGGAGAAGCCATTCAGCTATTCTAGAAGAAACAGCTGATTAGCTTCTCCAAATTTGCTGAACAAGCTCTAATTCAACATCGATGTTTGTTAGGGTGCCCTGGTGAACCAATTGCAGTTCGCTGTAAACTAGGATGGATCATATACGGGCCAAAGAAGGAGGCCGCAACCACACAAGATGCTGTCCCAGTATTCCATGGCTGCGTCAGCAACAACGATCTGCACAATACTGATAAAAACGCACTACGCGTGCACGATGGAAGAAATATCCGGTACCAATCCGGGAAAGGTCTGGTATCTGCCGCTAAATCTCGACACTAATCCTCGCAAACCGGGAAAAATTCGCCTTGTATGGGATGCCTCCGCAACCGTCGATGCTGTGTCCCTGAATTCTAAGTTGTTGACTCTGATGTGATCTCTGTGGTCACTAGGTTCCGAGAACATCGGATCGCAGACATCCGCGAGATGTATCATCAGCTGCGAATCATCGACGTCGACAAACAGGCACAGCGTTTTGTGTTCCGGATGAACAAGGAAAATTCCATTGACGTATATGTCATGGACGTGGCCACCTTTGGGTCGATATGCTCCCCATGTTCGGCCCAATATGTCAAGGACAAGAATGCGATGGACTATGCGGCTGAATATCCAGAGGCTGCGGCGACAATTGTTGATCGAGATTATATATTTCGATAGCGTTGACTTCATCCACGCACAAGGTGGATTCGAACTCAGACAATGGGTCTCGAATTCACCTGAAGTTCTTCGGTGTCTAGGAGAAGCAACGACTGCCCAACCAATCCACTTCGGTCGAGTAAAGGAAACGGGCAGGGAAAGAGTCCTGGGTATCACATGGAGTCTGGACTACGACGCTTTTTCGTTTTCCGCGGAACACCGTGAACATCTTGAAGTATACTTGATCGGATCCGAAAGACCAACAAAGAGATTAATCCTGAGCTGTGTCATGGGATTCTTTGGCCCTCTTGGGCTGTTAATGCCCTTCACGGTCCATGGACAAATTCAATCCATGAACTATGGCGTACGGGCTGTGATTGGGACGATGAGGTAAATGAGGACTGTTTGTTGAAATGGAAGCGCTGGATCGGATTGCTTCCCGAGGTAGAATCTATACGAATACCACGCTGCTACTTAGGAGAAGCACCCTGGTCATCTGTCGAAGAGGCGGAGCTACACATTTTCACGGATGCTAGTGAATATGCGTATGGCTGCGTTGGTTATCTGCGATCAGTCGTTGAAGGAATCGTTTGTTGCAGTTTGATAATGTTTCGCTCTATAGTAGCACCGCTCAAACGGCAGTCGCAAATATTCTGTCAAAATAACAGCGAATCAAAACAAAAACAAAGATACTTGTACCAAAAGGTAAAGAAAAGCGCAAGAATGCACTGGCGAGGTGCAGACTACAAGGTGTACTTCGAAACTAGGGTTCTCCAACAGTGAACCAATTTCAAATCGCTAGTTGCACATTGATTGTTGGTTCGACCCCATCTGTTGGGTCTATTCTGTCAATCGAGGACGACTCGATTCTAGTATTGTGAGTGTGAACTTGCTTTTGCAAGGAGATTCTCTTCCCTTTTTTTCGCGGGTTTCGCGTAAGTGCCTCTGCTTACGGGCCCGCCCAAACATTTTTGGGACTTCATACAGGAGCTTGATGATCACAAACAACAATAGATTCCTGATCAAATCGTTTTTCAGATTATTCCAGTGCTATGGAAAAATACCTTGCTATAATAGATGAAAGCATTACATCATCACTATCATCATCATCCAAGCAGTCCAAATTTGAACCCACTTCGATTATTCAATATGGGCGTATGTTATGGAAAGGACTCACCCATGTGTCGATTCTTTGAAAGCTTCCATGACCAAGGCGTGGACGCCAATAATGTCAAACAAATCTGTAATGAAAATATGCTCACGATTTCGCAATCGCCTGCAGAAAATAATTCGACATGGGGTTTTCATAAGGACCAATGTCTCAAACGTAAGCAATGGCTTCTTCCACAAATTTCTCGAGAATGCTAACTTAATCATAGTAAATTACCACGATGGTTGTACAGAAGAAGAGCTCCCCTTTCCAATAGAAGTGGTAGTTTACTTGAGCGAGTTTGCATTTTCAAGAAATTTGCGGAAGAAGCCATTGTTTACGTTTGCGACATTGACCCTTATGAAACCTCCATGTCGAATTGCCAATGAAGTTGCTAAAAGTTACCATTTTTATTCATTATGTTTTCGGGTTTTTCAATCATAAATAAAGAACGAAACATGTTTTTAAACCCCTATGAAGCATTTTCGTTTCTTTTAATGAATCACACTGTACAAGGCTACAAAACAAGGCCCATGCAAAAGGAGGTTCGTTTGACTAAAATGCTCTAGAAAAAAATCCCAAATTAAAAACGGTTAGAATACTTATTTATTACTTCGTCATAATATCATACAAGAATGCATTTCTGCTCAACGTCTTTGCTAATTAATACGAACTTTTCTTAGAAACTTTAAAACCTCCTATCACTGCTCGCGTTCTAACTAAACTGCACCCGCCAACCCAGCACCGTTATCGGCTTTGTTGACGCCTAGCTCGCGGGGTGGTACAGGCCAGTGTTGCCAGCGTGACGCAACCCAGTCCGGCCGCCGTACCACAAGCATAGGCCAGCACGCTTCGGTAGTAATCCGGGCAATCGTTGCGATCGGTGCATTTCCTGGTGGAGTTTGAAATCGAATTAGGCACGAGTGATTCGGTGGGCAATCCAGAGGATACTTACATGGATTCGATAACGACCACGACGATGCCGGTGATAAGCTTATCGGTGAACGTAACGGCCGAGTAGATGAAACCACCCTGATCGGCGTGCTTTCCGATCATGTCCGCCGTGATGCAAAGACTGCTGATCATGGTGATGGAACTTCCCGCTCCAAATAGTGACGCAATTATCAGCAATTCAAACGTGCTGAATGTGGCCGCACTAGTGCTCAGGGCAATCCATGTGCATACACTTAAGCTGATGGCGGATCCGATCAGATAGATCAGGCTGTTACCCACGTACTTGTTGGTGTACTTGAGCACTAGCGATGCTATGAAAGAGGCCAGAAAGGAGACGAGCGGGACGGTGGCCAGATGTTCCACACTGGCGTTGTTCTGGACCGGATCCGGCTGGAAAGATCGTTCGTCCAGCCAAAGTGGCATGTACACTAGGGAGGTCGTCATGAAGAGACGTGAAAACACGTACCTGTGAGAGGGCAGGGCGAATCAACATTAGGAGATTCACCGGATCAGAAACGTTTAGCAACTTACAACAGGGCATTCTGATACAACAGTGGAGATTTGAAGAAATTCTTCTTTGGCTTTCGTAGCACTACCTCGTCATTTCCAGCGCCCAGGCGAACGTTGCCGTTCGCTGTCGTCGAAGCTTCAGCAACGATGTCAGTTTTCGCCACCCTATTCCTATCGTCGTCTATAAGGGCCTGCTTTTCCGGATCCCGCTCCGGTCGCTTAGCCTTACTCTTGATGACATTATGCTGCAGGGCGGTGTGCCTTCGGTGTTCATAACTACTGAACGTTAGCGAAAAGTTGAACAGGACGGACATGGAAACCCCCACCAGGCTCAGTATTAATGAGATATCCTGTTTCAAGTGAAAAACGAAAAAAAAACACAAACATGCATTAACGCATTGTCGCATGACGAGAGCCCTAAAAAGAACATACACGAAATCGATAGGCATCGGTGGGTCCTATCTGTGCGTCTGCACTTGTACGATTTCGCAGCACTGCCCATGTGACAATGTAGACGACCACGTTGGAGATGATGGACACTGAGTAGCGAACCGCCGTCAGATCCGAGCGGTCTTTCTGCGACCGGGACAGTTCCGGAATCATGGCCAAGTGGGTAATTTGGACGATTGGCCATCCGAACTGGAACAGCAATATCACAATGATGAAATACATGATTTCCCACCAGTGCGGTGCCACGTCGCACCACGGACACAGTGAGAAGATCATCGGAAAGGTCAGGAACACGATGAAGGTTCCTGTGAATATGGGGTTTCATTCAGTCACAAGAATCGGTCAACATGCAAACAAAGAACATACCTGCTATGTGCCACTGCCGCTTGGTGCCATACTTATCGGTGAGAAATCCAACAATCGGTGTCGCAATGGCATCACCAACCTGTCCCAGCATGACCAGGGCTCCGGCTTCGGCAGCGGGCATCCCCAGGGCACCTTGCATGAATAGAAGCGTGTAGCTAAACCACACACCCGCACAGAGATCATTGTAGACGTGCCCTAGGCCGAAGCCAATCTTCTCCACTATCCGGAGTGTCGAGCGTCTGTCCATTGCATGCGTCGGCTGTTGGTCCGAGGGTATGGATGGTCCACCGTTCGGTTCTTCTCCTCCGTCGTCGCGTCCGGTGGCTGTCGGGGTGTTGATGTAGTCTGTGGTTATGTCGTCGATTGCACCATAATTTTGGCTGACGGCAGCAGCGGTTCCATTCTGTTGTGGCTTCTTACTGACTAGGGTGGAGTTTTCCGTCATTTTCTAAACTCAGAGCACTGGGTGTGGAATGGTTCGTCCGCATTTGGTGTCCTGGGTGTGGTGGTTTCCTTCGAGTAGCACCGTTGTAGCTGAAACCGAGTTTAGAAGATTTAATGAGCGGTGTAACAGTGAACATGTAACTTGGCTGCGGTTTGGTGATGATCGTAAACAAGTATTTTAAAGGTATTATACCATTTATCGTTTCATAATTATTCAAGTTATCTTCCAACAATTACTATAAACTGAAGATAAAGAGTATCATTTCGATGATATATATTATGGTAAATCAAGCTCTAACCATAACACTAATAGGTTGTCAAGTATCGTTACCATACAAAGAATGATTTTTTCTCGAACAAAATTTCCGGTGTATTATACAGTAAATAATTTGTGAATAATATTTTTTTCTGCAGTTTTATTTTAGGTGGTATCGTTCAATTCTGGTTGTAGCATAAAATATTTTTGTCAACCATTACGACATACGTTATCATAATTTAATAATAAATACGATATAAAAAGATAATATATATCGTTACAGTATAGTAATATTATATGAGAATATCAATCATAATGATCAGTACACTGAAGTTTTTTTTACGCGGTTTTTTTCTACGCGGTTTTTTTTACGCGGTCCGCGTGAAAAAACCGCGTTATTTCAACAAACAACGTAAAAAAAGTCAACGAAATAAAAATTATATTTCATATTCATATTGAAAGGATATGGTCATAAAAATGTATTGGTGGTGGAAAAACATGGTTCCAGTAACATTGGCCACCGGGAATCTGCTAGAAATGGATAGAGGTTGTTATTTCAATGTGTGAGCAAAGTAGTCCAGAGTAGTTATAGAGAGTTTTTTTTTCTTCGGCAAAGTTTCTCAGTATGTCATTCGTCGTCTTTTGACATTATCATATTAGTTCCACATCATGCCGCAGAGATGGCGCTGCAGTCTATCTTTTCTAAATTAAGCGCTAGAGATTTGCCGTCTTCGGTCTTTCTTCAAATAAAGTAAAAAAAAACAAAATACAATATACTAAATTAAATTGTTGTCAAAATTTCAAATACTAGCCTACTCTCCAGCTTTGGATTGTATAGCCATTTAAACGCCAACTAGCAGTTGTGTGCCCAACAAAAATAAACACCCGTAAATCAGGCCGACAGGGTACCCGGGTACCCACCAAATTCAAATGGTTGTCACTCTGGCAAATATTGGCCGATTTTTGTTTTGTTTTCACCGTTAGACTTAGAAACTCATCTGCTTTATGGAAATTGGCAGTAACGTCCGTTTGGATTCATCTGGTTCCCGTCAATCCTAGTTTCCGGGGTTCGGTACGGAGACACTATTTGGGAATATCAAGTGAATTTCTGGAAAAGACTGTCAAAACCTTTGGAATAATTCCTTAAAATAAATTTCTATTCCATATACCTCAATATGCCAACTTGTCCCCGGACCGGTTATTCCGGAACAGGTTCCCAGAAGGCCTAGAGTGGCGACGTACATGTATAGAAGAAAACCCCAGCAAAATGGGTATCAACATTCAGGAAATTTCTTCAGTAAGATATCTGTCAACGTTTTGTGGCCTTTTGATGACGTGTTCTCAGACTGGTTATTCCGGAACAGGTTCCGGTGGGCCTTCGAGTGGCCATAAACATTTGCAAAATAAAACCTCGGCAATATGGGTATCAAAATTCATGAAATTTCTTCAGTAGGATATTTGTCCACAAACCAGTTTTCCGGAACAGGTATTCGTGGGGCCTCGAATGGCCATGAACAAATTTAAATGGAAACCTTGGCAATGTTTGGCATACGGGAAACTGTACTAGGATGACCGTTACGTTGATAAGTCGTCAGATGTCCATAAAACGATACCTATATTGCCAGAGCTTTCTTCTAAAAATGTTTATGGCCAATCGAAGCCATACGGGAACCTGTTTCGGAATGACCGGTTCAGGGACAAACGGTCACTCCAAGGCCTACTTGTCTGGTGAACTCAGGATTACAAGCAACAAACGCTTGAGAATATATGAAGCAGTTCGATACACATATTGTTATGGTTTCATTGAAAAATGCTTATGACCAGCCACGGACCCTTGGGGAACCTTCTCCGGACTGGCCATATGAAGTATAATACATCCGATGGACCCAAAACAAGAAAAGTCAATCTGCTAAAGAAATTTTAAGAAGTTTGACCCATATTGCTGGATTTCTACCAAAATCCACGATCAGTATCATTACATCAGTACATATAATAAACTGTAAACAACAATTTTTCTTGTTCTAAAAAGTATTGTTCAGAGGCTTAATTGGGAAATGTACAATCAACACCAATAATTAAATTTTTTTCACGTATATTGTAATTTGACTATTTTTACGTTGTTTTTTTTTTAAATAACGCGGTTTTTTTACGTCGTTTTTTGAAATAATGGACCGAGTAGTAAAATATATTTTCCAAATGAAGCTTTAGAGAGTTGCCGTTCTCAGAAAAGTTGTTGAGAATGTAAAATATAGTCACTTGACATTATCAAATTAGTTCCAAATTGCGCCGCCATCTAAATTGCCAAATCGAGCTCTACGAAGGTGCTGTCTTTAGCAAAGATGTTAATTGTATACAATAAAGGCATTCAAAATAATCACGTTAGATCCAGATCGTACCTCAAAGATGGCGCTGCCATATTTGCGGCATAAATTAGAACTAATATGACAGTGTCAAAAGACGACGAATGACATACTGAGAAACTTTGCCGAAGAAAAAAACTCTCTATAACTACTCTGGACTGCTTTGCTCACACATTGAAATAACAACCTCTATCCATTTGTAGCAGATTCCCGGTGGCCAATGTTACTGGAACCATGTTTTTCAACCACCAATACATTTTTATGACCATATCCTTTCAATATGAATATGAAATATAATTTTTATTTCGTTGACTTTTTTTACGTTGGTGGTTTTTTTTACGTCGTTTTTTGAAATAACGCGGTTTTTGTTTACGTCATTTTTTGAAATAACGCGGTTTCTTCTTACGCGGTACCATTACCGTCGTAAAAAAAAAACTTCAGTGTATTATAACATGAGTCATGCATTTTGTGACATTTCAAAACAGTTTCCTGTCTTTTTGGTTATCGTGAGCATAATTTATATCTTCCCTTCGTTATATCATACAATGAATGAGCAAGGGATATACTATACGGCACTGTTAATTGCTTGTTTATGAAATCATTATCATATATAGAATACGCTCTTTATGGTTGTTTAAAGTTTGAATGGTTCCCTACATTACACCAGCATTATACACGGATGATACGTATAATGGTGATTACAACATGAATGAAAAATGTACAATAATGATCATACAGCAAATGGTAATTTTCTATTCGGGGAAGAATCGCGTATTTTCTTTCCGAGATCGTTTTCCGTACACGCGTGGTGAGGAAAGATGGCGGAAAACATGAAGGTCACGTTCGCCAAATTGAATGTATCCTGGAAAGACAGGATAATGACATTGCTGGAACGTAAAGAGGTTTGGGATGCCATTGAAAAACATAAACCGGAGGAGGTGGATGCAGCTGAGCTCCGACAGTGGTTCAAGGATGACCGGAAGGCCCGGACGACAATCGCGCTCTTCGTGGAGGCTATCCTCCAATTACGCTTCATGAAGAAGGCGAAGACGGCTCGTGAGATGTGGCGTAACCTCAAATCGTACCAGGAAAAGGCGGATCGGACACGCCCTACTGTTTCAACAACTTTGCTCGCTAAATCTTGGCGAACGAGGAGACGTCGAGAAGCACATCGCGGCGATGGAAGACCTTTTGGATAACGCTGGCGTGGAACTTAGTAAGTGTTGTAATATTAGCATTGAGTGCTCCCCCGTCTAACGAACAGTGACAGTTTTATCCGAAGTACTACCAACTTTCCAGAGCTACACGAGTAACCTTGTTGGCGTGTGTTTTTTCCTTTTTTTTTTATTCGAGTGCGAACAGTCGTACAGTTAGCATCGTATTCGTGAATAAACTAAATTTTGTATTTCGATCAATAAAACAATTATTTCGTTTTCTTTCTCGATTGACGGCCGACTGATCCACAGGTTATGGGCCCAGTGACGCGGCGCGTATGAGAGAACCGGAATCGGAAAAGAAAAAGCTAATCCCGTGGACTCGGAGTGATTTTTTTTTCAATGTGCTAGCAGCCGGGACGCGTCAGTGTACAAAATGGCGGATGCAAGGGTGTCTTTCGAGAGGCTGAACGATTTCAACTGGAGCAGCTGGAAGTTCCGCATGGAACTGCTGCTGTTGAAAGAGGAGCTCTGGGATGCCGTGAATAATCCGAAGCCTGAAAATGTTACTGCTGCAGTGACTGCTGTTTGGTCGATCAAGGACGCCAAGGCTCGTGCGACGATCGGGCTCGCACTGGACAACAATCAATTGTGCCACGTTCTGAATACTGCGACTGCTCATGAAATGTGGCAAGCGCTAAAAGGATATCATGAACGAAGTTCGCTGACAAATAAAATTCATGTTTTGCGCAAACTGTACTCACTTCGTCTGTCGGAAGGCGGAAGCATGTCCGACCATCTTGGTGAAATTGCGCAGTTAGTGAATCGTTTGTCGGAATGGGTGAAAATTTGGCGGAACATTTGATAATCGCTCTCGTGTTGTCAAGCCTTCCGGACTCATATAGTGCATTAATTACGGCTTTGGAAAGTCGTAGTGAAGATCAACTTAGGTTGGATCATGTGAAAGAGCAACTGCTAGATGAGTGGCGAAGAAGAAGTGACAATAATAGCGGAGGAAATATGGTTGTCGAAAAAGTACTGAAAACGGGTGCTAAACCGCAAAGCAATGTGAAACCGAAAGTATGCCACTACTGTAAATTGGAAGGGGCATTTTCGTCGCGACTGCCGGAAATTCGCTGCAGATCAAGTGAAAAAGCAGAGTGCTCCGAAGCACGAAAAGCAGCAGAAAGCAAAAGTGTGTCATGAAGAAACTGGTGAATTTTGTTTTGCTGCTCGTGAAAAGTGACAATGACGATTTCTGGTATCTGGACTCGGGAGCCAGTGCTCATATGACAAACAATGCCAAGTATTTGGTTGAACTTAAGGTTTCAAAGAGTGGTGATGTGTGTTTGGCGGACGGTAAGAAGTTGTCGGCTACGGGAAACGGAACCGGAAAGCTTGTCGCGCTGAACGAAAGTGGTGAGAAGAAGAACGTTACTTTGAATAAAGTGTTATATGTGCCGAAGCTAGCGAGCAATTTGCTGTCGGTCGGAAAAATAGCCGACGAAGGTTTTGAGGTGTTGTTCACGCAAACGGATTGCCGCATCTTGAAGAGTGGACAGACTATGTTGCTTGGTGAAAGAAGAGGAGGGCTGTATAATCTGAAACAACCACAGAATCAGTCGTTGCTGTCGATGGTGCCGCATACGGATTGCTGCCAGCATCTGTGGCATCGCAGGCTGGGACACCGACATCCGGATGCTGTGAAGCGAATCGTCACGGAGGACATGGGAAATGGCTTGCAGCTGCGTGACTGCGGTGTGAGATCTGTTTGCACCGTGTGTTGCGAGGAAAACTCGCAAAAGCCATTCCCAAAAGCATCGGAAACGAAATCCTCTGCAGTCTTGGAGCTGGTTCACACGGACTTAGCTGGTCCGTTGGAAGTGAGTACCCCTCGTGGCAACCGTTTCGTCATGACCATGATCGACGATTACAGTAAGTACACGATTATTTATCTCCTCAAGTACAAATCTGAAGCTTTTGACAAAATACGTGAGTACGTGAGTTACGTGCACAACAAGTTCGGTCGCAAACCGAAAGTATTGCGTACCGATGGTGGCGGTGAATATAGCAGTGCGACGCTGCTTAAGTTTTTGCGGGAGAGTGGAATTACGCTACAGCAGACAGCACCATACAGCCCCCAACAGAACGGGACGGCTGAACGCAAAAACCGTTCTCTGCTGGAGATGATGCGGTGCTTGCTTTCCGAAGCCGGAATGGATAAAAAGTACTGGGGAGAGGCTGTTTCATGTGCGAATTACTTGTTGAATCGTCTTCCGTCTGCAACCATCGATTGTACTCCGTATGAACTGTGGCACGGAACAAAGCCCAAGTATGGTCATTTGAGGGTATTTGGTTCGCATGCATTTGTTCACATTCCGGACCAAAAGCGTCAGAAGCTGGACAAGAAGGCTGTGCGGATGGTATTCGTCGGATATGAGGAAAATCGAAAAGCGTTTCGTTTCCTCGATGAAGCAACAAACCGGATCTATGTGAGTCGGGATGCCGTCTTTCTGGAAAATGAGCTGAAGGTGCAGGAGTCCGTGCGGGGCATTGAAATGCCGAAGGAACGTGAACTATCACCGGAGGTACATGTCGATATGACGAGCGGTTCTGCCGAAGCCGATTATCAGCGTGAGGAAGAACATAACGACGAAGAATCAGTTCTGGATTCGGATGATGAGCAGGATTATACGGTGATGCCTGAAACGAATGAAAGTAGTTATGATAGTGCTTCTGAAGTACTAGGTGAGTCCAACAGCGAACCATTTTTCGAAGGTTTCCCGGAAGAAGAGTTTTCCGACGGTCACAGCGGATAACGAAGGGAATCCACCTAAGCGTTTTGTTGATCAAGCAGCAAACGTGGTACGAGTGGATGCAGAATCGGAACCTCGCAACTTGAAAGAAGCAAGAGCATCGAAGAACTCCACTGCATGGCAGGAAGCCATGGAAGCGGAAATGGAGAGCCATGCAGATAACGCGACGTGGGAGTTGACATCTCTGCCCTCAGGAAGGAAAGCAGTTGGAAGCAGGTGGGTATACAAAATAAAGCGAGATGCAGCTGGGCATGTGAACAAATACAAGGCAAGGCTTGTAGCCCAGGGTTACTCACAGCAATACGGAGTTGACTTTGACGAAGTGTTTGCGCCAGTGACGAACCAAGCAACGTTTCGTTCTCTTCTCGCTATTGCCAGCATGCATGGTATTGCATTGAAGCATTTGGACGTACGTACAGCGTACCTTCACGGTGAGCTCGATGAACAAGTTTTCATGAAGCAGCCACCGGGATTCGAGGAACCAGGACGAGAGCATCTGGTGTGCCGGCTGAAAAAGAGTATATATGGATTGAAACAGTCGGCAAGATGCTGGAACAGAAAACTTCACGAAGCATTGACCAGGATGAAGTTCAAGCAAAGCCAATCGGATGCGTGCCTCTACACAAAAGTCGTTGACGGTAACATCGTATACGTCCTGATATATGTTGACGACATAGTTGTTTGGGTGCAAGGATGATTCTCAAACCGCGAAAGTGTATGAGTCTCTGAAAGAAATTTTCGACATTGTTAACCTGGGAGATCTGAGCTACTTTTTAGGTATGCAAATCGAGAGGAAGGACAGGAAGTATAGCATCAGTCTTCGTTGGCTACATTGACCAATTAGCAGATCGTTTCGGGATGAAAGATGCGAAGCCGGCTAAGACGCCGATGGACATTGGTTACTTGAAATTAATCGACCGTGGTGAACCTTTTGAGGATACAACGGGGTACCGCAGCATGATTGGAGCGCTGCTATATGTTGCTGTTCATGCCAGGCCGGACATATCTATAAGCACGTCGATTCTGGGCCGCAGAGTAAGTAGCCCAACTGCGGCTGACTGGGGTGGCAGCAAAGAGGATCATTCGTTATCTGAATGGAACGAAGGATTGGAAGCTGGAGTTCACCGGAACAGGAGGCGATCTCATCGGATATTGCGATGCCGATTGGGCGGGAGATCAGGAGTCTCGTAAGTCGACAAGCGGATACAGTTTCTTGTTAGGAGGAGCAGCTATATCGTGGACTAGCCGTCGTCAAACTTCTGTTACTCTGTCATCAATGGAGGCAGAGTACACATCGTTGAGTGAAGCTTGCCGGGAGGCTGTATGGTTGCGGAAGCTGCTACGCGAGATGGGAGCAGTGCAGAAGACTCAACCATGATACACGAAGACAACCAAGGTTGCATTGCTTTCGTTCGATCAGATAGAGCTACGAGGAGATCAAAACATATTGAAACGCAGGAACATTTTGTGAAGGAGTTGTGCCAGCGAAACGAAATTCAGCTTATCTATTGCTCTACCGAGGAGATGGCCGCCGATATTTTGACAAAGCCGCTGGGAACTCTGAAGCAGCGTAAGTTTGCCAGAATGTTTGGTATGACACCAGTGCCAGGATCCGGAAGCACTAAATGAGGAGGAGTGTTGTAATATTAGCATTGAGTGCTCCCCGTCTAACGAACAGTGACAGTTTTATCCGAAAGTACTACCAACTTTCCAGAGCTACACGAGTAACCTTGTTGGCGTGTGTTTTTTCCTTTTTTTTTATTCGAGTGCGAACAGTCGTACAGTTAGCATCGTATTCGTGAATAAACTAAATTTTGTATTTCGATCAATAAAACAATTATTTCGTTTTCTTTCTCGATTGACGGCCGACTGATCCACAGTAAGCTGCTAAGGATAATTATGATGCTACGAAGCTTGCCACCGTCGTACAACAGCTTCGTTACGTCGTTGGAAAACAGGCCTCAGGAAGAATTGACAATTGACCTAGTGCTAGCGAGACTTCGGGATGAGTGCCAGAAGCGGGAAAACCAGCACGGCATCTGGCTTGTGGACTAGAGGTCAAGGATTGTGGTGAGCAGATTGTCTGCGAATGTTGCTTGAAAGGGAAAGTGGCACGCTATCCTTTCCCTGCGGTGACGGAACGTAAGTCTAAGCAGCATTTGGACCTGATCCACACGGACCTTTGTGGTCCTATGGAGAACCACACGCCGAGCGGCAACAAGTTCCTGATGACCATGATCGATCACAAGATCAAAGAGTACGTACGCTGGACAGAAACCAGATTTGGACGGAAACCTCGCATCATTCGATCCGACGGTGGAGGTTAGTATACTAGTAACGATTTGCAAGAGTTTTACAGATCCGCATCGAAGCGCAGTTCACCGTTCACCGCAACAAAATAGGGTAGCGGAACGCAAAAACGAGCACTTCAGGGGAGATGCAGTTCTGACAGCGATGTATATTTCAAACTTGCCTACGCGGACCGTGGATCGTACACCGTACAAGCTTTCGATTGGAACACAGCTGGATCTAAACCGTCTTCGAGTTTTCGGGTGCTCCGCTTACGTCCATGTTCCAGATGGCAAGCGAAAGAAACTTGATCCCAAAGCGAATTGGCTCGTGTTTGTCGGAAACGCAGATCAGCATAAGGGGTGGAGGTTCCTGGACCGTGAGACTGACAGGATCACTATCAGCCGGGATGAGCGGTTTATCGAGCTGGGTAATGGCTCAGAGCAGAAAGTTGCAGTGCCGGAGAATGAAGCAGTTCCAGCGGAGATGTGTGAAGAGGAAAATGAAGTGATTCTGGTTCCAAACCGGAGTCAAGAGGCAGTTGAAAAGCCTGAAAATGAGCCAGTTTACGAAGACGCTGATGGAAAAAGTGATTTTCTCGGGTTTGATGATGAAAGTGTTCATGAATCCGGACAACAAGTGCAGAGAAGGGCACCGCGCTCTTCCAAGAAGGTATGACGATTTTGTGGTTGGGTTGGTATCTCATGACGAAGAACCAGAAGACTATCGTGAAGCAATGGATATGCCAGAGTGAAGAACGATGAACTGAAGGTTCACGAACAAAATAAAACGTGGTAACTTGTGAGATTGCCGCCTGGAAAGAAACTGATAAGTGCGAAGTGGGTATTTAAACTCAAGTGCAATGAAAATGGAAGAGGGGTGAAACATAAAGCGAAGATTGTTGCCCAGGGCTACTCACAAATGTTTCGTGTGGACTATACGGATGTTTTTGCCCCAGTAACGCGCATAACTACGTTGCGTGCATTGTTGGCTGTTGTGAGCAAGAAAGGACTAGTGCTAAAACAGTACGACGTGAAGACGGCGTATTTGAATGGGACGGTGGAAGAACATTGGCGTAACTACTGGGGGTGCCTAGGGGGCCAGGCCCCCCCCCCCCAGGATTCTGTAGGCCCCCCCCAGGATTTTTTCCTAATATATTTCTAATTTGAAATGAAACACTATTCATAATTTCTAACGAATTGTAGGGTTTTTCTTGTTTTTGTACTTTGCTTTCTGCAGAAATTGTTTGAACGAGTAACTATTTCTGAAGGAATAAAGTGCACATACCCGCTTCCCCACACTTTTCTTATATCCCACTGTACCTTATAGGATGAAAATTCGGTACATATATCAAGAAAACCATAGTTAACGACCATTAGATCCATGAGAATTCCGATATATCAACATTACATCCATTTGCTAGAACCAAAGATGTGAAGAGAAAGTATCGATAGGTCCTATTTAAAGCGCTTGGAAGGTTATGTAATTGAATAGAATTAGTTTGAAATTGAGTATAGGGCTTTTGTTAAGCAGTATTTCGAAACAAACGTGCTTGATCGTGCTCAAATACCGTCAAAGGCACATTATGGTTCTTGCGATGTGAAATCTATGTTTTTACACTCCCTAAAGACCACATGTGATGGAAGCCAAATTCCAATTAGAGGTTTTTGAAAACACAACTTCTCATTTTTACCAGTTTTTCTCGTCGTTGTTTACTTAACAACCTCGCATGAGACAACCCGGTAAGATGTCGTATGCTGATCCTCTTAACAGCATGTTTTGGCGGAAACCCAATCATTGAATATATACACTATTAATTTTTTTTGAATGCGTTTGCTTCAAAATACTGTTTAAAAAAGCCCAACGCCTGTGCCTAAACAATTCTAAATTCTAATTATTCAATTCTATTAATATTAAAACCTCTAGACTCATAACTAAAATAATAGCGACAGTTAAATGTAGAGCCTGTTATGTTGAAACATAAGATTTGAAACACTTTTCTGTGTACGTATTTTAATTTTGTTATTCAAAAAGGTTTTACAATAATGAGTTTTGTTTATAAGCGCATTTTGGAATTCACGGTATTATTTTCTCTTGTACGAACAATTTAGTAGAGTATAGACTCCCACATTGATTAAAAGTTTCGAAGCTAACGAATGTCCATAAGCAAAATATGGAGATAGAAGTTTATTCATCAACGATAATATTTTTCGAAAATGTAAGCTTTCCCAAGTAACAATTCAAATGCAAATTGGTTTTATTCATGTTTTATGGTAGTTTTATAAAAGCATTATGGAGATCATCTGTTTTTATCAGGGCATTTTTCAAGTTAAGGTGGTTGTAACTGATTAACAGTTCTTAGGAGTGATTAAAGAACACTTGAAGAAACCTCCATAAAACTACATCATTTATAAGTGTAATTCACCTTACAAGTAATTTTATAAGATACTTGATTCCCCTCTCAAGACATCGTTTCGCAACTTTCATAAAACCTGATAAAAGTTTTCAAAAAGTTATATGACATTCTTCTTTAAGATAAATGTATCTTGAAAATTCTGCCATAAAGCGCTCTTAGAACCATTTGATTTCGAATAAGAGCACATACCCTTGAGAAAGAACATTATGTGAAAAGTAAACAAACTGGACGATGGACGCCCATAGGTGAAAGAAAATATAAAATAGTGGATCGTTCAATCGGAAATTCAATAAAAACCTATCCAATATATTGAGTACTCCTTCATCTCAGCCACCAACGACCAATATTTTTTTTACCATCGCTAGATTCCATTGGATTTGCAGCCTACTGAGACTTATCAGAAGGGTCTATGCGTTATGCGTCCTATTTTGACGTAGGACTACGTCTTTGTTTTCAATACTGGGGTACAGTTTGAAAAAATATCTATTGCGACCGTCACGAAATGTGGTCAGGTTTTGAGCGTTAATATCTCAGTCGTTTCTCCAAACATGTACTAAATTTTTGCACCAATCGATCGAAAATATTTCTACGCATCGATTCTTATAATGAAAACTATTGATTTTCAACACTACACTATATAAAATAACGCAAAGATAAGGTGGTGTCTTATAATGTCGATTTTTCAGAGTAAATTTACCAAATACACTGTACTTCCTAGCACAGATTTCATATTTAAGTAACGAACGTCTCCTAGGCATTTCGGTAGTCGTGGAGCTGTGCAGTGGCGTAGTAGCGCCACTAAATCCGTTCTTTTCAGGACGACCAAATTAGTTTACTAACTAAAGAGTTTGGTTGAATTTTTCTATTGTGCTGTTTGTAATTCAATTACCGCGTCACGGCTGAACATTGCATTCATTAAACGTCGCGTCCCCGATTATATTATCACAAAACGATGAACAACTAACGAACGTAAGTCTAGAAGGGATAATTCGAGCCAAACTGCAACACATCAGAGACCGACCATGTGGTGGAGTTCGCTATTGTTCGTTGTTATGCATAGCGGATTTGTTGCTGGCAGTGGCTTGCAAATTAGGAAAAATTCTGTTAAGAAAATCATCCGCTAGCGTGCACCAATTAAAACTAATTATTGTGGCACAATGACTAAAGTTCGTCCCCTTTGATGCAATTTGTATCACATTGCCTTCGTTAGTACCGCCTTCTTTTATGCAATAGCATCCAACGCCATAACATACCAGCTCTTAGCAGAAATTTTGACTCAGTCTTACAACAGTCGTAGAGCTGTGCAGTGGCTGTTGCAACACAGTTTGCGGCAGCAAGCACTCTGGATGGCAAGCACCTGGCGAGTAGTCGTTGCCCACACTCCCGCTTTATTTTACTCAATTTTGAGTACAATTGTATGCTATCTCTTTTTCTCTCTCGGATATGTTACTCAATTTTCGAGAGAGAAATAAGGCTGCTTAAGCCTACGAGTTGATGGGAAAAAGCCGCCCGTGACAACAACGGGACAAGAATAATCCCACGTCACCTGCAGATGGCCACCAGCACCGACGAGGAGGTGAACTAAGAATACCAAGAAGAAAACCCAAGTTAAACCGTGAAAAATGTTTCTCCCCCATCAACTATATCCGTCCTTTTCAGTACGACCAAATCAGTTTGCTTATTGAAGAGTTTGTTTGGTTGAATATTTCTTTTGTGCTGTTTGAAATTTCATTCATTCGATAGGAATCAAATAATTTTGAGAATGTCCAACTAAAATGTCGGAGCATCAACTTTGCGTACAACCCCATTGGGCTGCCCCTTCTAGTTTTTTTTGTAACGAATCAAATTAAATGGTCAATGTGTCGGCAGTTGAAAACCGAAAATCATAACTCTTGATAAACCTAACGTCCCAGGTAGTGCGTTATCGCAATGCGTTATCGTATTTCCACCACCGTTAAATCTAAAGTTGAAAGTAGTGCGCTGGAATCGCTCAGTGATCTACTACACAGCGCACTTCTTCCGACGTTAGGTTAAGCATATAGATCAAGAGGAAAAATCATGATTCGCTCAACAGATGTTTCCGCCATAGAGGCAATATTAAAGGGTGACACGGTCAAAATTTGGTCAAGGGAAAACGCGTGTAAATCGGTGAAATCGTTTATTTAAAAAATCAAATTAAATTTCTTTTTCAAGTTCAATTAGTATAAAATTCAGGAAAAATATTCAGTTAGGCTTCCGCTTTTCCAAATCCGAATTGCCGGGCCTTACGGTTGACCCCTGCCATCAGATTTTGTACAGCCACCTTGTCCACCTTCTTCGCCGCAGAAAGCCAGTTTGCCTTGAACTGCTGCTCGTCCTTAGCAGTTTTTGGTCTTCTTTAGGTTCCGCTTGACAATAGCCCAGTATTTCTCAATTGGGCGGAGCTCTGGCGTGTTGGGAGGGTTCTTGTCCTCCTGGAACCACCTGCACGTTGTTGGCGGCGTACCACTCCATGGCCTTTTACCGTAATGGCAAGATGCCAAATCCGGCCAAAACAGTACGGAACAACCGTGTTTCTTCAGGAAAGGCAGCAGACGTTTATTCAAACACTCTTTCACGTAAATTTCTTGGTTGACGGTCCCGGAAGCTATGAAAATGCTGCTTTTCAAGCCACAGGTACAGATGGCTTGCCAAACCAGATATTTCTTTGCGAACTTTAACAGTTTCGTGTGCTTGAAAATATCTGCTACCTTTCCCCTTCCTTTTGCCGTATAAAACTCCTGTCCCGGAAGCTGCTTGTAGTCGGCTTTGACGTAGGTTTCGTCGTCCATTACCAGGCAGTCAAACTTCGTCAGCATCGTCGTGTACAGCCTCCGGGATCGCGCTTTGGCCGTCGTATTTTGTTTATCATCGCGATTTGGAGTCACTACCTTCTTGTAAGTCGATAGTCCGGCTCGTTTTTTGGCTCGATGCACGGTTGTAGACGATACACCCAGCTTATTTGCGGCATCTCGGAGAGATAGGTTAAGGTTTCGCTTGAAACAACCGGCAACTCTCTTTGTCGTCTCAGCGGCTTCCGGTTTTCGATTTCCCCCCGATCCAGACTTCCTGGCTGTCGAAAAACGTTCCCCAAACACTTTAATTACATTTGTAACGGTTGATTTGGCAACTTTTAGCGATTTTGCCAACTTTGCGTGCGAGTAGCTCGGATTTTCGCGATGCGCGAGCAAAATTTTGACACGCTGCTCTTCTTGCTTGGACGGCATTTTGACAACTGAAGAGTGAATTCCAAAATCAAAATAGGAGCAACATTCTACACACACACACCTTCAAAATGAGGGGTGTTCAGGTTTTTTAAATGCAAAATTGAAAGAAATACGTCAAGTTGATATTGACCAAATTTTGACCGTATCGCCCTTTACTATCTGTTATTATTCCCAAAACCATTGTTAGCATATTCAAGTTAATTTTTTTTATCGACTTCCGCTGGTGAATAAAAACAATAAATTATAAGCTGTAATTATGACTAAGAAAAACAATTATGCATAGACACTTTTGATTTGCACGTTCACATTTGCTTTGTTTATGATGTGCCTTTTTCACACTGATCTTATGGCTATATTATGAAAGAATTGTTTACCTTTAGCAATTCAAACAAGTTTTATTCAAGCGTAACTTATCTTTTTCCAGAACAAAAAAAATAAATATGAACTTATCGCGCTCCTCAAAAAAAGCTGTAAGTCTTGTGCAAGCATTATAAGTTTTATTTGCGTTTTATGATAGTTTTCGATAAAACCATTGAAAAAATGGCAAGCGTGGCTGTTCTGGATTCCCTCGGAATGGTAGCCATTTTCATAAGTATGCAACAAAACGCTCATTTTTCCAATGGTACGAACAAACAATGCTGTTTAAAATATATTTTGAAACATAAAATGGATTGTAGACACAATTTATTCAAGATCTAACAATTTATCAGCCTTTTCACCTAATAGTTGAATTTTCTACTATTTGTTTTTTTTTTAAATACGTCAGTGTTCTAGCAATAATTCAGAGGCGCATTAAAATTTTCGAACTTTTATGTTATGAAACACCAATAAACTGAATGTCACATGAAAAATTCATCAAACGCAGGCAAAAAACAGATGCATTTATGGTCACCTTGACAATTAATTTACATACGTATTCACTTTGGAAGAGAAATATAGTAGCTTCTACTCAACTATAAACAAAAAAGTCCCCATCCAGCAGAACGAATCGAAAAATGGAATCTTCGAAGCATATTTGTGACAGACTGGAAGTATTCTTAAAGAGGAAAATTATAAAACTATCAAAACTTGTGGTAGTTTTATCATAGTTTTAAGTATGTCTTGAATGTCCTTACAAGTATGCACCGATAAAACTATCAAGTTTTAAGCGAACCTTGGGAAATAGTCTTGAGAAACTCCTGTAGTATGGGCCTTTTGGAACTTAAGAGGGTTTTATGGCTGTTTTATCGATGTTATGTAGAATATCTAGTGTTATGCGTGGTTTTATCAAATAAGTCTTGAAAACTTCTTCAAGTGTTCCTTAAAATTGAATTTGTTACTTGGGTTAGAAGTAAGGTAAACATGTAATCAGGTAAATTTCTGAAATCATAACATTTATTGAGGTTGACTTCAGTACCAGTAGTAGTCGATATAGATTGCATAATGGGTCTGTATGTCAGATTTTATCAAAATTCACTTCGCATTTATTAAAACTGTTGTCTAACATTTATACTTAAGATTTCTTTAAAGGATTTGATTTTCAATCAAAAGGTTCTATTTTTGGCTGAAATAGTTCTAGTAAACAGTGGTGGCCAATATAATCAATACATCTACAGTTTTTCATACAAAACAGTCATATTTGACACTCTCTATGTCTAGACAATAGAAGTAACCTGAATTTCAAACTGTGTTGAATTTATAAACTGTGCTTCAAAGTCTTTAGAATTACCACCATATTTGAAAACTTTATTTATTCACCAATGTTTGAAAATTTTATAACCATTTATTTTCTTTTTCAAAATAGTTTATTTCAAAAGAATGAAATATTTTGCCAAAGAACTCATTCTTGTTCAACTTTTCAATTTAAAATTATTTAAAAACTAATTTTTGGCCAAACCTTCTAACCAGGCAAATATGATGCCATTATGAAGACTGTACTTGAAAAATTAAAAATTCAAAAGGGTGCATTTCTTATTTTCCCTATACTGTAGTTGTTAATCTCTTTTGCTATACCTTCATAAAATTTCGAAAAATTTCCATGGAATTTCGATGCCCTAGAATACTATCAATGTCAAACAAAATCTTAAGTTTAACCTCAAATTCCCCATGGATATTTCTTTCGAACTGCCGTGAAGTTCTCAATAGGTTTTGATGAAATAAACCTCGGAAATCTCCTTCAAAATTTTTTAACTCTCATTAGAAATTTAGCTCGATATAACTTATAAATTTTCATTGTATTGTTCATAGTATTCCACTTTAAAACAAACTTGGTTGATAATTTGCTCACAGATCTTTCAAAGAGTTATTCAATAAGAAATTTAAATTGAATTCCATTGAATGGCTTTAAAATATCCACATTGTAGAAACCGAAAAATAATCTCTGAATTTTAAAATTACTGTTTTTTTTTTAATTCCTTTATTATCAAGATTTTTAGCCCTGGGCTGGTTCATCTCCCGTCGTAGTCGCTCAAATAACTTTTGGGTATGTTTCGTAACTTTGTCCGGGGTGAGATTTGAACTCGTGACTTTGGCGTGAGAGGTGTGGATGTTACCCACTGTTTTTTTTAACTACTGTTACTGTTACCTGTTTTTTTTATTCAGTGATATTTTGACTGCAGATAAATTCAGTTACTATAATTCGAGAAGTAAAATTGCTATGTTTAGAAAGATTGCATTTTCATTTTATCTAACAATTGATTTACAGAGCTCCGTACAATCTTGACAAACGAACAAAATGAAATATGAAAAAATTAAGAGATAGGTAGGTATATCCTAATACTTTAGATATTTGTTTTTTTTTTCAAGAAAACATAATCGTGGAACAGGTTCCAGGTTTTTTCCATTTTTTTAGATCATTTTAATAGTTATTTTGTAAAAATATATTGGAACCCCTGACCACGGGTATTAAGGACAACATCATACCCTAGATATTTTCAGAGTTTTTTGTAAGGAGCAACTTTAAGCTAATAGCTGCATATCAAAACACTCAATTTGAAAATATCACTTGTCATACAAAAACCAAAGGACCGATATTATATTCGCAACATATTTACTTCTCCACTGTTCTTTCAGAACACCAAGAATTTAGATTCCAATCATCTAACGTTGATAATTCCGGAACAATTGAAACCAACGCTAGCGTTCTTCCTCAACTAGCAACTCCATCAGCTTCATCGGAAAACGGTCGTTCTCATCTACGTTGGAATACAGTCGTAGCAATGATAAAGTGTTCTGCTATGTTTGCTGCTTTTTTTGCGCAAAGGCTTTGCGAAAACAAAATGAAAAATTTATTTGCACCATTTTCAATAATTGGAGAAAACTAGGCGAGAAAATAATAGCTCATGACGATACTACATTGCATAAGGAATGCTTCGAAAAATATTTACTTCACAAGCAATCGTTGTCATCTAGAAATGTACACGAAAAACGTTTAAAGGTAATTGAAGAGCAATAGCAACATTATAGAGAAAACGTTAAGAAGCTGAAGGAAGTTGTAAAGGATGAGTATCTACCGACAAAATTTTGAAGATTTTAAACGCGTTATCCAAATCAATCTAAATTTTAATATATTTAATGAACATTTTTCATTGACTCAATGTTGTTCTTTGAAATTTGAATATATTCAGTTCAAACTTGACTCTATATAGAGTCAGGTCTGTTCTGTGCCTCGGTTAGTGGAGATGCCTTAAGAGAATCGAGTAAGGTGACTACAGTAACCTCGTGTGAGTCCATTCTCAATTTGATCCACACGGAATAATACGAGGCTAATATTCACCACACTCGATTCTTTTAAGACATCTCGACTCATCGAGGCGCAGAATAGACCTAATTATTCGATTAAACTTGTTTTGATTTATCAATTAAAATAACCTGTCCCCAACAATTACGCTCTTCTCAATATTTCTATAATCGAAAAAAATCTTCGGGTAGGCCCCCTCCAGGCCCCCTCCAGACTAATTGTCTAGTTCCGCCAATGTGGAAGAAGAGCTGTTCATGCGTCAGCCACCGGGATTCGCCATACCCGGACAGGAGGAGATGGTGTGCAGATTGAGAAAAAGCATCTACGAATCGGCGCGTTGTTGGAATAAGGCTCTGCATGCTGTTTTGACGAAGAAACTGGGATTGTCCAAGGCGAAATGGTGTACCTTCTAGTGTACGTGGACGATCTTTTGATCGGATGCGTGAATGAAGCAGAGATCAACAAAGTGTATCAAGATTTGAAGGTAGAATTCGAGCTGACGTGTCTTGGCCCGGTACGACATTTTTTGGGTCTAGAAACTCAAAAGGAGGACGGCAACTACTCTATGCGGCTTACGGCCTACATCGATAAGTTGGTCAACAAGCTGTGCATGGACAAGGCAGCACCGGTGAAAACACCCATGGATCCGGGGTACCTGTCTGCCAACGATGACAGTTTCTGGATCAGACATCGTACTGTAGCCTTGTGGGAGCTCTTTTGTATTTGGCTGTCAACGCGAGGCCAGACATATCTGTCAGCGTTGGGTTGCTTGGATGAAAGGTAGCCGAACGGGTATGGTCAAAGTGACTGGTGTGCTGCTAACCGGATAGTGCAGTATTTGAACGCAACTAAGGATCATTGATGGCATCATTAAGAAAGTATTGATGGCATCATCTTCATCTTCCAAGGTGAGTTTCTTTGTTTCGAAAGGCGACTCGAGTTATCTCGAGTTATGCAAAAACTTGTGTTTCTTTTGTATGGGAGCCCCCCTTTTCAGAGAAGGGAGGGGTCTCTATCTACCTTTATAACCTTTCTCGACCCCAAAAATCCCTGCATACAAAATTTCACGCCAATCGGTTCAGTAGTTTTCGAGTCTATTAGGTTCAGACAGACAGACAGAAATCCATTTTTATATATATACTAGCTGAACCCAGTGCGAGCCTTGCTACGCATGCAAAAAAATGAATGAAAATTTAATAGAACCTGCTCATTTATGTTGTTTTTGTGAATGCATCTGGTTAAAATATTTTCGTTTACTGATGTAGTTTCTGAAAAAAAACAAAGATTTATGTTTTTAATTAAACTTTTGGATCGGTAGTTTCTATAGGTCTTTCTTTCTGCGTAGAAGCATTTCATTGACAAAAAAATGTATCATCAAACGAAGCCGTAACCTGTCAGTTTGAATGTAATTTTCCCTTGCATAACCTTTGATCAACTTCTTGTGCATAATGTAGCACTGAGAGTAACTCAAGCATCCCCCATTCTTGGCTAAGCAGGGGTCAAACTTCTATCAGTACATGCTTCTTACCCTAGAAATACACATTTTGAGTTTAAGTTGCATGGATAATTCTCATGTTTGGTTCCAATTTCTGTTTCGAGGCCCCCCCCCCCCCTCCCACCAGAGAGATGAGGTCTCAAACCACCTTAGAAAAAAATCTTGTCTAAAACTCCCCCCAAGTTGGTTCCATTTGCTTGATTAGTTTTCGAGTGATGTGGCAATTTGTGTTTCATTGGTGTGGGAGCACCCCCTTCCAGATGAGGGAGGAGTCTCGAATCATCATAAGGACCTTCACCGACTCCAAAAATCCCAGCATAAAAAATCCGGACATACTGCATACAAATTTTTCGGCCATACTGCATACAAATTTGCATAGCAGTAGGCATTGTTCTCATGTTTGTTTGAAATTTGTGTTTCATTTGTATGAAGACCCCCGCTTTTCAGAGAGAGGAGGGGCTTCAAACTACAATAAAAACATTTCTTGCCTTCAAAAACTCGCCTATACCAAATTTGGTTCCATTTGCATGATTAGTTCTCGAGTTATGCAGAAATTTGTTTTTCATTTGCATGGAGCCCCCTTTTCTAGAGGCGGGAGGGGTCTCGAACTATCATAGGATACTTTTCCAAACCATAAACCCCTGCATACAAATTTCCATGGCAGTAGGGATAGTTCTCATATTTGGTTGAAATTTGTGTTTCATTTGTATGGGAGCCCCCCTTTCCAGAGGGTGGCGGGGTCTCAAGAAACCATAGAAACATATCTTGTCTCCAAAAACTCCCACATGCTAAATTGTGTTTCCTTTGCTTGATTAGTTCTCAAGTTATGCAGAAATGTGTGTTTCATTTGTGTGGGTCCCCCCCCCTTCCAGATATTGGAGGGGTTCCAGACTATCATAAGAACCTTCTACGACCCCAAAAACCCCTCCACGCAAAATTTCACGCCGATCGGTTCAGTAGTTTTCGATTCTATAAGGTTCAGACAGACAGAAATTCATTGTTATACATATAATAGCTGCGTCCGGTGCGTGCGCTGCTACGCTTGCAGCTAAATGAAGGGAAATTTAATATAACTGGCATCTTTATGGTTTTTTTACCTTCAAAACCCCCACATGCCAAATTTGATTGGATTTGCTTGTTTAGTTCTCGAGTTAATGAAGTAATTTGTGTCTTATTTGTATGAGAGCCTCCCTTCCTGAGAGAGTAGGGGTCTTAAACAATCATAAGAACCTTTCTACAGCCCCAAAACCACTTCATATAAATTTTCACGTTGGTCTGTTCAGAACTTTCCGAGTCTATAAGGGTCTGACAAACAAACAGACAGACAGAAATTCATTTTTATGCATATAGAAATCCAGCCTCCAAAAACCTCCATATGCTAAAAAGTGGTTTGATTTACTTGATTAGTTCTCCAGTTATGCAGAAATTTGCTTTTTATTTGTATGAGAGCCCCCCCTTTCAAAATGGGGAGGGGTATTGAACTTCCATAAAAATATGTCTTGCCTCCAAAAACCTCAACATGCCAAATTTGGTTTCATTTGCTTCATTGGCTCTCGAGTTATGCTAAAAATTATGTTTCATTTTTATGGAAGTCTCTCCTTTCAGAAGGCGGAGGGGTCTCAAACCACCTTAGAAACATTTGTTTCCTTCAAAAACCTCCATTTGCCAAATTTGGTTCCATTTGCTTGATTTGTTCTTGAGTTATGCAAAAATTCGTGTTTCATATATATATTAGCGACCCCTCTTTCAGTGAGCGGAGGAGTCTCAAACCACAATAGAATCATTTCTTGCCTTCGAAAAACTCCACACGCCAAGTTTGGTTCCATTAACTCGATAAGTTCTCGAGTTATTCAGAAATTTGTGTTTCATTTGTATGGAAGCCCCCCCCCCCCGCCCTTTGGCCCATTCCAGATGACAGAGGAGTCTCAAACCTCTATAGATACATTTCGGTCCTCCAAAAACCTTCAGATGTCAAATTTGGTTCCATATGCTTGATTAGTTCTCGAGTTATGCACAAATGTGTGTTTCATTTGTATGAGAGCCCCCTCTTACACAGAGGGCGGAAGGGTGAAAGAGTCACCTTAGAAATATTTCTTGCCTTCAAAAATCTCTACATGCCCAATTTGGTTCCATTTGATTAGTTCTCGAGATATATAGAAACTTTTGTTTCATTTATATGACACCCCCTCCCAGAGAGAGAGGAGGGGTCTCATACTATCGTAGAAACAATCATTGCCTTTAAAATCCCCGCATGCCAAATTTGGTTCCATTTGCTTTATTAGATCTAGAGTTATGGAGAAATTTTAGTTTCATTTGTATGACAGCACCCCTCCTAGGAGAGGGGAGGGGTCTCAAACCACCATAGAAAAAAATTGTCTCCACATAACACCACATGCAAAATTTGGTTCCATTTGCTTGATTAGTTCTTGAGATATGCAGAAAATTCTGTTTCATTTGTATGGGGGCCTCCCTTTTTAGAGAGGGGAGGGGTCTCTGACTACCATATAAACATTTATTGCCTCCAAAAACTTCCGCATGCCTAATTTTAGTTCCTTTGCTTGCTCAGTTCTCGAGTTATGCAGAAATTTGTGCTTCATTTGTATGGGAGCCCCCCTTTCCAGAGAAGGGAGGGGTCTCAAACCATCATAAAAACCTTCCCCGGCCCCAAAACCTTTTCCATACAAAATTTCACGCTGATCGGTTCAGTAGTTTTCGAGCCTATTAGGTTCAGACAGACAGACAGACAGACAGACAGACAGACAGAAATCCATTTTTATATATATAGAGATGTGAAAAAAGTCGTTTTTGGACATACCTATTGAAAAAAAAAAAACCGTATATCTGTGAAAAATGTAGATAACATATTTTAAATTTCACCATAGCTTTAAAATACACAGTAAACAACCTCAGCTTTTTTTTTTGCACCGATATTTCAGCATGATCAGTATTGGATCAGTATTGCGCTGCTACGCTTGCAACTAAATGAAGGAAAATTTAATGTAACTGGCACTTTTATGATTTTTTTTCGGAATGAGTTTTTTTTCTTGAATAAGCAGGGGTTCAAACTTCTATGAAAACATGCTTCTTACCCGAGAAATACACGTTTTGTGTTTAAGTATCGTGGATAATTCTCATTTTTGGTAGAAATTTGTGTTTCATTTTCACCATACCTTTGCCTTCAAAACCCCCCACATGCCAAATTTGGCTCCATTTACTTGATTAGCTCTCGAGTTATGTAGAAGTTTTTGTTTCATTTGTATGGGAGCACCGCCCCCCAACCTAACAGAGAGAGAGAGAGAGGAGGGGTCTCGAACTATCGTAGACACATTTATTGCCTTTAAAATCCCCGCATGCCAAATTTGGTTCCATTTGCTTTATTAGATCTAGAGTTATGAAGAAATAATAGTTTCATTTGTATGACAGCACCCCTTCTAGGAGAGGGGAGAGGTCTCAAACTACCATAAAAACATTTTTCTCCTCCAGAAAACCCCACATGCCAAATTTGGTTCCATTTCCTTGATTAGTTCTTGAGATATGCAGAAACTTCTGTTTCATTGAAGGTTATTCCGAGAGTCGAAGTGACGTTTGTCACTTGGTGAAGTGAGAAGAATCACCTGCAATGACGTGACTCTTCTAGGTTAATCAAATGGAGAGTCACGTCACTGCAGGTGACTTTTCTCACTTCACCAAGTGACAAACGTCACTTCGACTCTCGGAATAACCCTCATTGGTACGAGTGCCTCCCTTTCTAGAGAGGGGAGGGGTCTCTGACTACCATAGAAACATTGCTTTCCTTCAAAAACTTCCGCATGCTAAATTTGGGTTCCTTTGCTTGATCAATTCTCGAGTTATGCAGAAATTTGTGCTTCACTTGTATGGGAGCCCCCCTTTCCAGAGAAGGGAGGGGTTTCAAACCTTCATAAGAACTTTCCGGTGTCCAAGACGAATCCAATAAACCAAAAATTTTGCCGAAACGTCCTTCCGCTCGCGAGTTAAATCGTGACAAAGGAAACCCCAACTCATTTTTATTTATATAGATAATTGTCTTATGCAGCCAAATGACCTGACAAAAAATGCAGCCAAACGGACTGTCAACTTTTGATTCACTTTAAAGGAGCAAGTATTGTGATCAAGTATTGTTTTGACAAAAGCCAATTATAAACAAATAATGGATTTAGTAATTCCATATTCAATAAATGTAAGTAACTGGAAATAAGGCTTGCTTCATTTAGAATTGGATCAAACTTTTGCTCATATTGTGGCGCTCCTGGTAGACGGATTTGGAATTTTGTCAGCTTCACGTATGTATTTTTGACATTCCGCAAATGGACTGTACTTTGTAAACAATCAACATGGAAGCCGAAAGAAGGGAAACAATTGTGCACAGTTATTTGGAAAATCCATTGTGGTCTGCATCTAGGCTAGCTAAACAGCTGAAATTGTCCAGAAATACCGTATGGCGCGTTATCAAACGGTATAAAGAAACATTGACGACGATTCGGAAGCCTCAAGCCAATCGTCGGAGTGGAACTGTCGACCGGAAACTACGTGGTAAGATTTTGAAGACGATTAAGAGGAATCCCAATCTGTCGGACCGTGATTTGGCCAGAACATTCGGTGCTGCCCATAGTACCGTGAGGAGAACTCGACTCCGGGAAGGAATCAAGTCGTATCGAGCTAGCAAACAGCCAAATCGGACCATAAAACAGAATAGTGTGGCCAAAATCCGTGCTGGGAAGCTATACGACCAGGTGCTGACCAAGTTCAACGGGTGTCTTCTGATGGACGATGAAAGCTATGTCAAGGCTGACTTCGGGCAAATCCCAGGTCAAAAATTTTACTTGGCAACGGCTCGGGGGGATGTTGCAGCCAAATTTAAATTTGTTTTTGCCGACAAATTTGCACGAAAATTCATGATTTGGCAGGGCATTTGCAGCTGTGGCAAAAAACGAAAGTTTTCGTTACAAATAAGACAATGACGTCGGAACTATACCAAAAAGAGTGTCTCCAAAAACGAATGTTGCCGTTCATTCGATCCCACGACCATCCCGTAATGTGTTGGCCAGATTTGGCAAGCTGTCATTACAGCAAAGTCGTTCAAGAATGGTATGCAGAGAAAGGGATCCAGGTTGTTCCGAAAAACCTTCAATTGGCTGTCAATTTTAATTTGGTGAAATCTAGACTAGGCGGCGCTGATTTTACAAAGGTTTGCTTTTCAAAATTTACACAGAAAATCGGAATAAAAATGTCCGAGCCTGGATGTCTGTTCTCTGTGCGTCAAGTTTGTACAAATACAAGTGGTGCCAGATCAATTGCTCAAATTTATGGCAGGGTTTGTATGATTTTGCGTTGTCCGGTCTATGTACAGTGTCTATAGTGAAAAAGGGAAATGCTCATGTTGGTGCGTCCAGTTTGACGCCAGCTGTAGTCCAAACCACTAGATGGAAACAGTTCAAATTTAGAAGAAAATTTAGTAATCTCCATTTAATTCCAACTACCTTTGCTTATCATTCGACAGATACGCGTATTTCGTCTACAATGTGCAGACTTCTTCAGTGTCTCGTACTAATAACTCGACTCGAGTCTGCACATTGTAGACGAAATACGCGTATCTGTCGAAGATAAGCAAAGGTAGTTGGAATTAAATGGAGATTACTAATTTTTCTTCTAAATTATAGTTACAAGTATTCCACTAAACAGCTCAAACCCTCTAGGATTCAGTTCAAATTTGTTCCACATTATTTCCTATACTGTTAGGCTATGGTGAAATTTTTAATATGCTATCTAAATTTTTCACAGAAATACGAATTTTTGAAATTAGTGCGTCCAAAAATTACTTTTTTCACATATGTTATGGAAACTTCAAATTTATGAATCTTATCTCCATAACATTGGTTATAATGTTGCAAAATTTTCATTCAAAAATATTTATTATTGACAAAGTAACAGAAGGTTGAACACAGCGCTTTTTGGAAGCAAAATTTTGCTCGGCATTTTTTTTGCTACTCAGTGTAATTCTCAAACTGGGCTGCTGATTTTGTTTGGCCGAAAACACATTGAAACGCCTGGTCGAGCCAAATTGCCTTCAATCATTAATGAACTGCATGCTTTAGGATGTCATACTATAGCTGTTGAACTGAAGTATCGTACCAAACGGTAAGTTAAATTGAGAACATTTAGATCACAGAAAAACTTAGCTTTTTCGGTACGATGGGTCAACAATTGGCGATTCGGCCAAAGTAGTTCTCCACTCTAAACTGTTGCTTTCCTTCCCTTTTTTTTAATTGCATAATATCATTTCTCGTTGCCTGCTTTGAACTTGATTGGTCTCTCACTATCGGGCTCGATATTGCGAAATAACTTATACAGCAACAGAACAAGCCACTAAACACAAAGCTAAGCCGAGCGATAAGTCTTGGCGATGTTAATCTCAGCACTATAAACCGCTTCGTGCACATGGTTTTCCGAGAATTCGCGTCAACAAAAACCAGTTTCCTATTCGGCGATTTGGCGACCTTCCCATCCATTATGGACCGCAGTGGGAATTTTAGCTTACCTTTTGCTCAAACTAATGCCGCCGCAGATCCGATGGCTGACACGTGTACATATCTTTAACCCACACTTGCAAGGTAAATAATTGCGCGTCGATCAGATCCCAGTAGCCCGTGATGTTGTGTCGAATGCCTGAATTGTTATGGTTGCAGATTTCTGGTCGATGACTTCAATACTGACTCATTTGACACGGATTCCTTCCGGCCTTTGTTTACTTCTCCGATATTTACACTAGAAATTTCGCTAATCACTTATCACTTTTCGCCGTCTGTTTTCACTGCATATTGGAAACCAAACTATCACAAAGCGACGACGCTTCTCACCAAAATCAATGTTTCCGTATTTACTAAAAAAGCGAAACGTCACTTGAAGTACTTTGTTATCACAATCGCCTCACAACAACACAATCCACCCATCGAAACTGTTTTGATGGATACTGTTTTGCTGTGTTAGTATGTATTATCCCCCCACCGCTGAAACGCCAACCCCAACACACACCGAACGACCGTCTGACGCAAGTGGATACCGAAGCACACCCTTACCGAACGAAAGCTGGAACCGAACTGAGCTGAGATCCCGCAAAATGGCATTCGACCACCCAGCAGACGATAAAATGTGAAGTACTTTTACTACTTCCCCCTCGCCGATGCGTATGCGCCCCCCAGCCCCCGCTCACCCACATTAATTCTACACACTCACCTGCCTACCGAGTGCCGGCCGATTGAGACGTTACGCTTTGGGGCTCTGGTGCTTCGGGTTTCCAGTAACTGGACACCTACTGATTGCAGTAGGCTTCGGACGGTTAGTTGACTCAAGTGCAGCTTGGCTGGCCGGCTTGCTTTGTCAATAGATGCCACCGATCTGGTTCTTTGTTCTAAAGTGTCCGTTTGATGCGCGACGTAACTGGGATGAGCAACCGCATGCATGGGCTTGCTCTATTTGCGCTCGCACACTCTGTGTGTACGAGTTCCGGAGAAGAAGCATGATGATGCTGATCGGTGCTCTGCGTCTTTCTGTGTCACGCTGCGTTCGAATTTGTATTTGCATTTTGCACTGTCGATTCAGGCTCTGGCGCATAAATACTAAATGTGGAATGAAGTGTCCGATGCTGATAATATGATAATGATGAATCGATATTGGTGTCAGTAGGAAGTGCTTAGAAGTGTCGGAGCTGTTGCCCGAAGGGTGTGAACAATTGATTCGTACGAGATTCTACATGAGTAATGAGATGCGTGCTTCATCGGGGAGAGATAAGATGCTGGTTGGTAGTTTGGTTTGAAATTTATATAGGGTTTATGACTCGATTATTGTCCTGGTAGGAAAACTTGCACTTTACCTCGTTTTCTCAACCGGATCCAACAAGAAATAAAATTTATCTAATACAGATAGATTTCAAATGTATTTTCATTTCAATACGTATATTTAGATTGGTTGTGAGATGATTATGAGATGTTGTCAACAGATCAACTGCATGTCTTATTTGAAATCTCAACCTACGGATATCATTGGGCCGAAAATACATCGAAACACGTAGGTCTGGGTCTGTGT
Organism: Aedes japonicus; assembly: GCA_034211315.2. NCBI lineage: Eukaryota > Metazoa > Arthropoda > Insecta > Diptera > Culicidae > Aedes > Aedes japonicus. The sequence continues at coordinate 51,193 of JASCZW010001032.1, read as the reverse complement.
AAAAATCCCGGTTTCGAAAATGTTAAGGTAAAAGAGCTGAATCTTAGATTCAATTATCACATTTATTTTTGTTTCTATTTGTAACATTTGCATTTAAAAAAATCTACAAAAATTGCCGATTTTTCATGGGTTTACCTTTACCCGCACTGACGAAAATACCCATGCAGCATCAAACATAGTAACCCATGAGTCAGCAGACAAAATTTGACAGCTCTTTCAGTCGAACTCTAACCGGGATGGCAAAAACAGTGAAGCAACTCCGTTCAGAAGTTTGCGCGTTCAAAGAACGGCAACCCGCCGCGTCAAAAACGGACATCGTGCGACACTTTGTGGACGCAGAATATGCCCGTTCTGGCATCTACAACATCTTGGCACTATTAGACAACAATCAAGGCAAGAAAAAAAAATACGGTTCCGGACGGCCGACGACCCTGAGCTACAAGAAGTTCCAAAGGATGCTGAAGAGGAAGAGTGGCAACACCGCTACATGCGCTTGGCCGGGAGGTCGGTTCAACCGGCCAAACAGTGAAAAAGTACCTGGCGAACATAAACACACATGTCAGGAAGGGCACTGGTTTCGGAGCTGCAGGAAATGACGCAGCGGCAGCGGCTGAATAAGATGGTCAACTCGATTTTCCCGGTGAATCGCGGAGGTGGTGATGGACGACGAGACCTATCTCACCATGGATGGCAACGACTGGCAGGGCCCTTCGTATTTTACTTCCCCCACGAAAGAAGTGAGCTCCGAGGTGAAGTTCATTTCACACACCAGGTTCCCCAAGAAGGTGCTGCTATGGCTAACATTCAGCGAGAAGGGGATGTCAAAGCTGCTCTTCTTTCGCTCCGGACTGGCCGTGAACGGGGAAATTAATAGTACGAAATGCCTGCCGGAAGATGCGTCGTTCATCAAGAAATACCATAAGGGCGAAGACGCGGTGTTCGGCCCACTACTCGAAGCGAATATCGATGTGGGACCCAAGTCGGCGAACCCGTCCAACGTCCCCCAGCTGCGTCCCATCGAGAATTTCTGGGCCAATCTGAAGCCCTATATTCGCGGGTTTCGCGTAAGTGTCTCTGCTTACGAGCCCGCCCAAACGTTTTTGGCCCTTCATACAGGAGCTTGAAGATCACAAACAACAGTAGAATCCTGATCAAATCGTTTTTCAGATTATTCCACTGCTATGGAAAGTTACCTTGCTACAATAGATGGTAGTATCTCATCATCATCAACTCGAGAACTAATTAAGTAAATGAAACCAAATTTGACAGATGAAGGTTTTTGAAGGAGAGATATGTTTCTATTGTGGTTGGAGACCCTTCTGCCCTCTGAATTGGGGGGGTAGGTTGCGTGGCTTCCATGCAAATTTCTGCATAACTCGAGACCATTCAAGTAAATGAAACCACATTTGGCATGTGGGGGTTATTGGACGCAGGATTTTTATATATTAAAATGAATTTCTGTCTGACTGTCTGTCTGACCGATCGGAGTGAACATATGTATGCTGGGATTGTTGGGGCTGGGGAAGGTTCTTATGATTGCTTCCTCATTCTGGAAGGGGAGAGGGCTTTCAACCAAACCTAAGCATTATCCAGGGAACTAAGCCACAAACTGTGTATTGTCTGGGTAAGAAGAATGTTCTGATAGAAGTTTGTTAGTCAAAAAAAAAACTCATTCAAAAAAATAAAAATAAAAGCGTCAGTTCTTTGTAATGTTCATTCATTTAGTTGGAGGCGTAGCAACGCTCGCACCGGGATCAGCTAGTTTATTAAAAAAAAATTGGTGGTAAAGTCCATTTAATGTTTAATGTTTTGTTTCTTTAATTACTGTTTTTCAAACTTATAAAAAGGAAATTGGCGGATCGACTTCGTAAGTCTTTGCAACCAACAAAAAATGCTTGCAAAAATTCAGTGATGCACAAATTTATTTCCTCTTGGCGAACACGAAATGTAAGTAAGTATAGATATCATAACCAATATCTATAATTCGTTTCATGCTTTTTCTTGCAGAATTACAAAATCGTTAGTATTCCCGCATAACGAAAAACGATCTGCTATATAGTCAAAACTATATTTCGAATGTAAGGTACATTATCACATTTTATGTTATTGTTGTCGAATAGTTCAATCTCATTTTCACCATACAAACTCTACATTAACACATATTGTTAATGTTTGCCATATTGTCATTGAAAGGTTTTTTATTGCCTGCACTCGGTCTGGATTATAAACCAACTATATGGCATAGAGTTCCGCAAAAATTTTGTTCGTGAAAATTGCCATTTTTTTATGGTAACCTAACTTAACCGCCTATTCAACATATTGTTATTTGGCCTTTTACCATCTGACATATTGTTAAAACTATATAGGAGATTGTTAGTTTATAGTTGTCAACTATAAGGGTAAATGTCGTAACAATAACGGAAACGGTCGATAACAATAAGGGAAACGGTCCAGGAATGGTTTGTGATTATGCGGGTTCTAACGTCCCTAAGTCGTGGAGCGAAATTGCCTTTTTTCCGGTTGTATATATCGAGAGTTTTCAGGTTGATCAACTTATTTGATAGTTCAGTATCAGCGCATAGAATTGGCATTGAATCTTAACAGTTTTTCAGACTTGAATGTGAATGCGTAGTTTTGTTATTTGTAATAAAATATAATATGCAGTAATGGTATTATTTATTTATTCATTTATTTATCCCCATAGTTGCATTATTTTTCAATTATGGACACTGTTAAGCGAAACACAGATTGGAAAATAAAGCAATTATTGAAATAATTGACTTAACAATGTGGAGATTATGAAAAAAAAACTAAAAGGTCAAAATCAACACAAAATAACATGAAACCCATACATTTGTTTGACAAAATTTACTGGAACATCATCTAGGTTCTACTAACACACATTGTTTGAGATACGGGAAAAGGCACGTAGCTATTACGTGAAACCACGGTGGAATGCGAGTTCATTATGTGCGGCCTATGATTCACGTAGATGCTACGTGAAAAGTATGATGGACAAAAGCCACATATGTTTTCTCGTAACGTTGATGAGTGGATTATTTTGAGTGTATATAATTTTTAGCCAGGAGTGTTGCCAAACCAATCTGCTGGGTAGGTTTTAAAGTAGAATGTCCTACACAGCAAAAAAAGTTGTTGAATATTACACAGAATCAGATGCACATAGGTCATTCCATCGGACAGTAAAATGATGCACTGCTTATCGATGTAATTTTGTTGATGTAAACGAGGCAATTTTCGGATGTTATTAAATAATGAAAAAAAAGGTTTACAGCGGAAATTAAAACATGGACGGTTTTATTCTTAAAAATAACACAGATATCTAATTGACAAACACCGAATAAATATAATCTGGCTTGTTGCAAAACAAAGTAAACTGTTACTGATCATCTAACCCTTACATTATGAAGAATGACATACCATATCACGTCTTCTTCGTTCTCTGAATCCGTTATAACCATAAACAGGTTTTTCGGTCGAGCTATGTGATAGCTGTGATCCGACTCGTACCGTTGATGACGTTTCAGAGGTTTCCTTCCGTTGCTTGGGCCTTCGCCAGCATCATCTTCCTCGCTGTCGCTTTCAGTGTTGTTTCGGGCACTGCGCAGTGTAGTTCTCCGGCCACTGCCACTTGCCACTGCATTACTACTCATTGGATTTTCGTTTTCTTGCTCCCTATTGTTGCGTTCCTCTCGCGATGGGGCGTGATTATCCACTCTGTAGTTTGACCTAGATGGTCCGGGGACTTCCAGAGCAGGAATTGTTCCATTTGTCTCTGTGATTGTGCTTGTCGGCCAGGTAGAAAATCAGTGCCAACATTTGATTAGGGCGAATCTGCTTTTGTGAACAAACACTTTGTCTGCTGATTTATCGGAAGTTAAATACAATTCCTTCAAATTGAACATATCAACAGATAGAGATAGAACTCCTCTTCTTTAAAGAGTGCTTAATTTGTATTTGTGAGCTTTTGTTCAACAGAAAATGACTACGAAAGCCATTGTTTACATACGCAGATTCGCCCTAATCTAATGTTGGCACTGAAATGTTCCCTGGATTCGCGCGTACCAGTGGGCGGCTTTTTCCTTGGCTAGATGAACTAACCGCACTCTTAGTAGAATTTTTCTTGGCCTTCTTTGGTTTTGCTTTCTTTCGCCGTTTCTTCTTATAAGGATCGTACATCTCACCTGAGTCGTATCCTCGTATCCACTGGAACTCCGGTACTGTCCTCACTTCTGTCACTAGAATCACTTGAACTTGCTAATAGTTGCATCTTCATATTCCGCTTCCTGAGATCGTCGTGTGACGCGACTTGAAGACGCTACTGGTGCTGTTGCTACTCCTGCTGCTGCTGCTGTTGTTCGACGTCTACTCGGTCCCGGTTGAGGCTCCATAGTGATTGCGTTGCTGCAAGACGCATCTTTGTTGGATCCTCCCGCTGGAACGTCACAGTTCCATTCCGGATTGGCCTTCTTGGTGGACATGCATCGTCGTCATCATCGTCGTCGTCATCCATCATCGTCTAAATTATGTGACTTGGTGGAAGCTCCGCTAGTATTGTGACTTTGAGTAGATCGCCGACTGCATGATGCTGTTCCACCACTGCGACTGCTACGTCCATCGCGACGACTCTTTGGTGTTCCACTACCTCCAGATCCACCGGCACCTCCGCCAGCTTCGCTCTCTCCTGCTCGCTTGGCAGCATTTGCTTTACCACGCCTTCTTGCCGATTTCCAATTGTAGATGATTGGCTTGATATGGGCCTAATACAGCGTACTCAACCGCAGAATCATCGAGTAGATATGTGGAATTTGTAACAATTGATAATTAATGGTTTATTAGCTGGCGTAGAATTATTTCAGTCAGGAAACTCACCCTCGTCCGCTTGTTTGTATTGTATTTGCGTGAGTTCTGGAATCTCAATTTCATATCTTTGCAGAAGTCCAACGGCGATTCGTAATTTCTTCCCAGTAAATTCTCTTTAATCGTTCTCAAATCCATTGGTGTATCGACGATTTGCAGATAATCTACAATGATAAGAGTAATGCTTAACTCTTCTTAACTTCCCGAGCTAATTAGATCTTACCAGGATGCTGAAGAGTATCTACCGGCTCCTGGAATGGTTCTGAATCGTCAGACTGCCAAATCATTTCTAACAATTCACGACAATCGACTCGCCAGTCACCTTCGGGAACCAGTCGGCGAGATCTATAAAGAAAAGAAAAAAAAAACAATGTTAGGCCACCTGTTGATCAATAGTCAATAGCCAAACAATCGCACATACCTTCTTGAACCAGCGGGTGGGTGACGATTGATGCTACTGCTAGTAGATGGTCCTGGTCGGTTGCTGCCACTATCCGAATCCGATGAGATATATGTATCGACGAGCTGATGGTATACCGCAGGAACGTCCACATCGTTAATATCCCTGAAAAAAGCAGGGATGAAAACACAATTAATTCTTCTTCTTCCAGCCATTGACCAAGTTAACCTACCCCAATATCCTTAAACACAGATCCGTCACGATTCGAGCATGTTTGATAATGTTGCTATGAGGCTCGTTAAACTTTCCCGCATTGGTGGCCAGATAGCGCACATCAAATTAAGCCGACGTGATGCGCCGGTAGAAGTGATTTTCGAACCGTGACTTTATTGTATTTAAATCGATTGGATGCTCTGCATATTCCGGATAGATATTAAGGTCCACTCGAGCAAGGAATAGGTCCGGTATAGAATTCGGGAACTCCGACGACAGACCTGGTAACTGATCTGCGTTAGGGCATATGAGCGGGGTTTCCGCGGCTGATGCCCGATAGGTATTAATGAAAGAAAGCAACAGTCGCGACGACGAAGAAAATGTCCGATGTTGTGAACAAACAAACCAGAAAAAGTTTGGCAGTGTTGCGAGACGAAATTCGACAAAGCTCAAAATCGTGTTATATTTATCATTTTTTGCGGAGTTCTTTATGTGCATTGGTTTTCGTGTAATATTTATGTTTTTAATATGTGATCATTACATTCATGCAACTAATAATTTACTTATGATGTAATTTGAAGACCGATGTAATATTCCACTATTTGGATGTTATTGTGCATCGTATTTCCATAGACTAATTCTAAGACCAGTAGGTCCCGAACAAATACGATTTTTCTCTTGGCTCAGTCAGTATTAGCACATCGGTCCCAAGCTTAATAATGCGTCCCTAATAATGAACTCACACGAACACACTCTCAAATATTCTGTCAACAACACAGCAAATCAAAACAAAGGCGCAAATCTGTACAGCAAGGTACTGGCTTCAAGGTGTAATGCGGACCAAGGGGTTCTGCAACAGTGAAGCAATTTCAAATCGCTAGTTGCATATTGACTGTTGGTATTTCCTTGATTACATCAGTTTTTAATACGTTAGAGCCAATTACGTTGATGTATATTACTCACGAAAATAAAAACAATTGTGTGTGGCTTAACATATGTAGTAACAATTTGTGTGGCGAAAACTGTTCAAGGAATTCAAGAAGAATACTATTTACTTCTGACATGGGTGCCAAATACACTATTTTTTCATTCTTGATAGATTTTTAATTCAATCATCATTATATTCGTAATTCTCTCCCAAACTCACGTTTGAATTAAAAAACTGGACTTTTCTCGGATGGTGATAAAAAAAGCTAAGTCAGATAAATTTCCCATGGAAAGCAACTATTTCAACAAAATTCTTCGCCCTTGCGAGCGGCCTTCCGGCAGCCAACCGGAACATTCACCATGGCGGACGAAAACATGCGTGTAGGCATGTTTTTTAGCTCTTTCTTCGTTTTATTTATCAATTCCTCCTCAGTTTTCGCAACAAAATTATTGGAGTAGATCTTACGCTTCAGGTTGGCCCAGAAATTCTCGATGGGACGCAGCTGGGGGACGTTGGGCGGTTTTGCCGACTTGGGTACCACATCGATTGCTGCGAGTATTTCTTCTTTTGGTATTTCTTGATGAACGACTCAACTTCCGCCAGGCATTTCGTACTATTAATTTCCCCGTTCACGGCCAATCCGGAGCGAAAGAAAAGCGGCTTTGACATCCGCTTCTCGCTGATTGTCAGCCACAGCAGCACCGTCTCGGGGAACTTGGTGTGTGAAATGAACTTCACCTTAGAGCTCACTTTCTTCGTGGGGAAGTCAAATACGAAGTGCCCTGCCAGTCGTTGCCATCCAGGGTGAGATAGGTCTCGTCGTCTATCACGCCACATCGCGATTCGCCGTGAAAATCGAGTTGACCATCTTATTCAGCCGCTGCGTCATTGCCTGTAGCTCCGAAACCAGTGGATGTTATAGACACTCAAGTAATAGACCGGACAACGTGAGTCTGACACAGTTGATGTATCCAAAACAACTGTCAAATCGTATAAGAAATGCGAGGAAATGTTCGTTTTGGATACAACATGGCGGCACGTTGTCCGGTCTATTACTTGAGTGTCTATAGTGGATGTGACTTCCGCTTCCTGACATGCACAGAAAAAAATAATTAATTTTAACAAGCGCGTAAAATTTCCCCTCGTGTAATTCCAAGCGAAAGGAGCGTAAGCAACGATATTGTTTGCAATCTTTCATACAACAGGCTCGATTCAGGCGTTATCTGGCTTAAATTTACATGAAATATCTCATTATGTTCTGCCAAATCTAGCATTCCCTTTATGTGCATTAGAAAACGCAGAAAATTCAGTGTTTCTTTTTATCTGTGTGTATGTTCATGTTCGCCAGGTACTTTTTCACTGTTTGGCCGGTTGAACCGACGTCCCGGCCAAGCGCACGCAACGATGTAACCACGTGTTCCTTGGTCTTCCTCTTCATCATCCTTTGGAGCTTCTTGTCGCTCAGAGTCGCCGGTCGTCCGGAACCGGGCTTTCTTTCGATGATCTGATTGTTGTCTAATAGTGCCAAGATGTTGTAGACGCCGGAACGGGCGTATCCGGTGTCCACAAAGTGCAGCACGTTGTCCGGTTTCGACGCGACGGGGTGCCGTTCTTTGAACACGAACACTTCTGAACGGAGTTGCTTCACTGTTTTTGCCATCTAGGTTAGAGTTCGACCGATAGAGCTGTCAAATTTTGTCTGCTGACTCACGGGTTACTATGATTGATGCTGCATGGGTAGTTTTGTCAGTGCGGGTGAAGGTAAACTCATGAAAAATCGGTAATTTTTGTCCATCTTTTTTTTTTTTTCAAAAGCACATGTTATTATGCCTAATTATATATTTGATAATGCTCCTGCTCGGGTTTCAGAATTATCTTCCAAAAATGTTTGTGCTACAAAGTTCACATTTTCTCTAAAAAAAACCGGTATAGTTGCGTGAAGTTATCATCGTTACCTTCTCGTCGTTTTTAATAAACTTTCACAGGACGGTCAAAACTTTGGTAAACACTGTTTACGTCAACTACCATTGGAAATGATAAATTTACAAAATCTCTCACGTACTTTTCCACGATTCTGTGAGTTCGATTTCAACTGAGTATGCTCTACAGGTGACTTTTACTCAGATTATTCTTTTTATTCATATGGATTTGGATGTTCGAAGAGTAAATACTAAAAATCTTGCTTTTGTCATAACGACGTGGGTAAATGCTCAAATAAATGGTTTGACGTACGCATTTGAGCAAAGTAAAAGCTTTTAATCTTTTTATTCATACTTTTTGAAGGACAAAGTGTGCGGTGCTCGAAGCAAGGCACGAAAATTTTCTGTTGTCATTTTTCCACCGCTTGTTTTTGTTATAAAAGTATAAATTTTAACAAGTGTAATGTGAGTTTCAATGTCAATGTCTTTAACCGAGTCTTGTGCTGAGTCACACCAAGAGCAGCATTGTGGGAACAGCATCCGTTGTGATAGGGATAGTGTGAACTTAACTCGGACTTCTTGGACTGGATATGGGACCAAGTGGAATTCAGCTAAGTACCTTTTATATTTTTGAGACTCTGATAGTTTCAGCTCCCGTTCTAGTTAAATGTAAAATTTTAAGTTGGATATAAAGGTAGACTTAAGGGCTTCGTGTGGCAGTTTCTTCGCTTCAGGGTTTGACAGTGAGCTCCATGGAAATAGTGGAGGAAACAACAGCTGTGCCGCTTTTTGCACTTTAGTCCAATCACCGTGGGTGTGCCGACCGGCCACTCACACTTTGTAAGTGGCCCAACAGCTTCTTTCCTGTTGGTTTAAATCGGTTCATTCGTTTTTAAGGTTGTGTTTGTTTTGTGTAACAAATTCTGGTTAGATTTGACTTTTTTTCTGTCAAGTTAAAAAGAGAAGAATCATGTTAAAGGCAACCTTGAAGACCTGCCATTAGAAGTAGAGACTTTTTGGGGACTAGCATTACACAGATAAAAAGAAACATTGAATTTTATGCGTTATCTAATGCACATAAAGGGAATGCTAGATTTGGCCGAAAATAATGCGATATTTCATGTAAACTTAAGCCAGATAACGCCTAAATCTACACGCTAAGCTCAGTTTACCCATAATCGCAAAAAAGTGCACATACTCATTTATGAATAAAGTTACTTTACCCATATTTAAGTAAATTTGTATGGGAAAAAATACTCAAATGTGGGTAAGTAGTAACGTACCCATAAATGGGTATGTGCACTTTTCGCGATTATGGGTATCCTTTACCCATATTTGGGTGAACTAATCTTAGCGTGTAGCCTGTTGTATGAAAGAATGCAAACATTTTTGTAGTTTACGCCTCCTTCGGCTTGGAATTAAACGAGTGGAAATTTTACGCGCCTGTTAAAATTTATTACTTTTTTCTGTGTATAATAGTGTTAAGTCTGTAAAAAGAGACCTGCTACCAGTCCTGTGAAGGAGAATGTTTTGGTTGGCCATTCATGATGCTTACATATTTAATCATATGCTATACTTAATTTTATGTTGGTTGTAGGTGCTTTTAATTCAGCCTGATTAATGAAGGGTTCGTGATTGCGATGATTAGAAAACAACAACCATCGAATTTTACATGTTACCCTGCATTCTTATGCTACTCTCCATCAAACTTCCCTGTATGTACTGTACATACATAAGAAATATGTTCAATGCCTTTCATTTCTCATGTCTGCAGCAGAGACAGTATCAGGTTACGCATTTTTGTGGAATGGAATGGAAACCTCAATAGGTAGGGTGAGTGAACAAATATTGGAAGAGCGATAACAAACGCACCTCTCATGCTTCGCCAGGTTATGTTTAATTGCAGTAGGGTTATCAAAAGACTTGATTTACTCAATTTGCAAAACAATATGTCGTTTAGGTCGAATAGAAATGGTTCCGCTGCAGCATAGAGCTCCACCCTGTACAAAGAATATGTAGCTGGCCAAGGAAACGCCAAAGATTATCGCTTTTGGAAGGCTTCCTACGTGAGCGGTTCCTCAACCGCAGCTGAATGCCAATGAAGGAAACGCATGTGTCTTTCCAATTTATGTTCCAATGAAGAAGGGTGTCTCCAGCGGTGTTATGGCCCAAACACAAAGATAACGGAAACGGAAAACGGCAAAGCCCGATCTGAGTATGCCTGCTTGTCGGAAAAAAAACAGGCTAGATCCAAGCCGATTCTAATTGGACATATCGAAGTCATTTGCAGCAACTGTCAAAATTGCCGTTTTCCGTTCCGTTTCCGTTATCATTGTGTTTGTGCCATTAGGGGCGATACATTAGTTACGCAGGACGATTGGTATACTTGTGATTTATACAAGTTATGTCAAAAATGTTGCACGGCGCTTAAAAAATGCCAACACCCTGCCCCACATTAACCTTCACGTGATTTGTGCATGGCTGCTTATGTATATGGAAATAATTAATGCAGGATATTCATAATGCAGGAATAAGAGGAAAACAGCGTATATTTTTACCTTAAACTTCTAAAGTAAGTGCAACTGTTGTCGGCAGCTCTTTTCGTATTCGGAAATCGTTTCATTTAAATTACGTGTTCAAAAAAATCCTATTATAGGTGTGATGTCCTTAATAAAGAAGCGAAGCAGATTTACTACTCAATTTGACCTGGTCACCTTTGTTCCGTTCGTTGGCCTGTCGATACTCATCTTGGGGAATATCTTCGACTTCTTCAGCAAAATCATCACCGTAAATCGAGTCGTCGCCCGCTTCATCTGTATTTCTGTCTGTATTCTCCTCTTCTCGTCCGTTCCAAAGTTCCAGTAGCTGTTGTAGGAGTATGAACATCGTCGAAATTGTCGAAATGACATTTCAAAAGTTGTGGCATGTTTTGTTGCTCGGTACATTTCGGGTCCTCCCGTAAAGCTATGTCCATTTAGAATCCGGAATAATCAAATCATCTGTATCTCGGTAACGGATTGACGTACAAATTAGTTTGATACATCAAAACAAAGGTAATTCATTGTTCTTTAAGGAAAAAATATCAATACAAATCATTTCTTTTCAATTCTAATGAAAATTTATTTAATTTTTTATTCTTCCACTCAAACGCTGCACACCTCCGAAGTCAACTTCCTTTGCACATTTCTTCTACATTTTGGTCATCTGAGTCGCTTCCCGAGCTGTTTTTCCACTTTTCTTAAGCTTCCGCTTCATTATTGCCCAAAATTTCTCGATGGGCCGGAACTGCGGGCAGTTGAGTGGATTTATGTTTTTATCGATGAAATCTACGTTATTATCGCGGTACCACTGGATGACTTCCCGGCTGTAGTGGCAACTCGCCAAATCTGGCCAAAACTTCACGGGACCTTTATGGGCTTGAATGAAAGGTAGTACGCGGTTTTTGAGGCATTCTCCCTTGTACAGCATCGAGTTTATCGTCTTATTCGTTACGTAAACCTTGGCCTTTGCTTCGCAGCTGGATATATCCCTTGCCAATTCATCAGTTTTTTCGACAAATTTGTCCATAAAAGCAAACTTAAACTTCGCAAGAAAATCTCCTCGTACCGTCGCCATGTAGAATTGTTGGCCAGAAAACTGTCCAAAATCCATTTTGACGTAGGTTTCATCGTCGATGAACAGGCATCTTTGGTACTGCGTCAAAACCTGCTCGTACAATTTCCGAGCTCGAGTTTTGGTGACGAAACATTGCTTTAACGTTCTGTTTGGTTGCTTGACCCAACAAACATCGGTGTTGAATTAGAGTTTGTTCAAACAAATTTGGAGAAGCTATTCAGCTATTCTAGAAGAAACAGCTGAATAGCTTCTCCAAATTTGCTTGAACAAGCTCTTATTCAACACCGATGTTTGTTGGGTGATGGCTCGATAAGAACGATCCTGCTCGCATACGAATTCCTCGAACGGTACTGCGAGCAGCAGTGTATTTTCGTGTGACTTCATTATCTGAATAACTTTTGACTCTCTGCTGCACGAAACACCGTGAAATTTATACCACATAAAGTAGGCGCTTAGGTAAACAAACCGCTGTAAAAAAATAATCTTGCGGCGTTCACTTTCCGTGCCGCTGCAACACAATAAGTGATTCCGGATTCTAACTGGACAGAACATTAGCTCAGTCGGCAAAGGCGCATCTACATAACAGCACCATGCTGGAGGTGGCTGGGTTCGATTCCCGGTCTGGTCAAAGAATTTTTCGTTAAGGAAAATTTCTCGACTCCCTGGGCATAGAGTATGATTGTACTTGCCACACAATTATACTAATGCAAAAACGGTACCTGGCATCGAAAGCTCTTAATTAATAACGGTGGAAGTGCATTTAGAACACTAAGTTGAGAGCAAGCTATAAGCTAATTGCGAAAACAATATGCTTGAAATGCTAAGAAAGAAGAAAGAACATATCATGAAAGGACTACAAGCTGAATAGACGTTAGTTACCGTAACTTCGCAATGGTACACCGTTGGTGCAACAATTCCCAGAGCTGGACTACATTCTTCTTCTCGGGTTACAGATTCTCGGAAAATACAGGTTCTTGATAATCTGGTACGCTTTCATGGACACGGACGTACGATGGCTTCACATTCATGGCGGAATCTTGTGGTGTTTTATACTTTTATCACCAAATTGTCAAAGGAATCACAAAAAGAAGCGAAGCAGATTTAGATTTACTTCTGTTTTATTTGACTTTTATTTATCACTTAATAACTAGCTTCCTTATAGCTGCATTTGATCAACGGTTTGCTGCGATTACTGCTGGCCACCTTAGCAACCGTAGTTAGGCACAGTTGACAGTTGTGTCGATGCACCACAACAGGCCACGTAAACAGCAGCATTGTCGAGTGCATGTTGTTTGTTTGAAGAAAAATATGGCTTAACGGAATAGCTCATTATTTGAATGGTAATCAAATTAAAGCTTAATAGTCATGCTATCATAGGTTTGCTATCATATAGGTTTTAAAATCAGATGCCGAGAATAGTCAACATTACCGAAGCCAATGTTTCGCTTCCGCTCGGTTCGTTTCCAGTTACAATTTCCCTTTGTGACTAAGGTGTGAACAAATTTGTTCAGTGTTTAATTATTTCCACGGGAGTCTTAAAACCAAACCAAAGAGCAATAAGTTCTATAAAAAAAAACAATTAACCCTACTGTACGAAACTTTACACATCGAGTTTCATCAGATATTTGTTAATATCAAGTATATAATCTAAAATAATTACACTCTAACGTGTGTTTTTAATTTTGTTCTTTGGATAATTTTGTGTTTCATAAAGCAAATCAAAATTTACTAGAATATCTGGATGTATTCAACATCGACGTCAACGTGTTACTGTGAACCGATAGCTAGTAAGTATTGTAGATTCCTGCATCGGATGTATTGTTTGCATCGAAATGGAATGCATAAACTGCAACGTTTATTTTAGTTGAGAAGATGTTTTCCTTTGGTATTCCAACACAGTTGTTGTTTTAATTTACGTTCTTTCCGCTATTAGTCGTTAGTCCGTTTATCGCAGAAGGGAATTGTCATTGGTGGACGTACAGTAACAAGTTTATTCGAAATGATTAGAGAAATAAAATATGGTCATGAGTCATTTGTATTGAAGTACGATGAGCCATGCCACCTGTTAAAACAGGATGAATATGCCTCAGATTGAGTGGACGGTCGCATGCACTCCCTAAAGGCACAAACACAATATGGACGGAAACGGAACGGAAACGGCAGGTTTGACAGTTGTCGTAAATGACGTCGATATATCCAATTGGAATCAACTTGTCAATCTAATCAGTTTTCTATCCGACAAGCAGGTTTAATCAGATTGGGCTATTCCACTGCCGTCAAGAGCCAACCACAATTGATACGTTGCGGATGCGTTGACGTAAATTTGACAGAAAACCTATGGGAAAACTGTCAAATTCACGCAAACCCATCCGCAACGTATCAATTGTGGGCCAGCCTTCACTGTTCCGCTTCCGTCCGAACGCATGAACCGCTCTCTCGTTGAGCGAGCGTGGGCAATGTTTGCCGTGCAGACTGCGGCTTATCTGTTAAACCTGGGAACTGTGGGAAGAGTGCAAGCCAGACGTCCAATAACTGCGTGTCTTTGGTTGCACCGTTTTCGTACACATACCGAAAGAGCAGCGAGGTAAGTTGGGCATAAAATCATGGAAAGGATTATTCCTGGACTATGCACATAACGGTTGTAGAGTATGGCATCCAACGAAGCGGCAGATATTGCACGTTCGTGACGTGGATTTTGTGGAGTCTATGCACGATGAAAATACTACGGATTGTAGTTATGGCGGGCGAGCTTCGGATATCTTCCCAGTTGCTGCGTCCAATGATGAAGCGGAACCGGATGTTCGAGAAGTAAATGAACAGGATAGTGCTTCTAGAGCAGGATCGGTATCGGATTACGAGAGCTTTATCGAGGAAGACCGTTCGGGAGGAGATTCAGCGCCTGGGTCAAGCCGTGGCAGTGAGAATGATCAAGTGGAATCCAGCAGCACTGGTAGACCAATGCGTGATCGGAAACCCCCAGCATGGCAAGCCGACTATGAAATGGAGTACGCAGCGTATGCGTTGAACGCCACAGCATTTGTCGAGGATTTGCCGAGAACGTTGGCTGAAGCGAAAGCGCGGCAGGATTGGCCGAAGTGGGAAGCTGCCGTCAGAGAAGAGATTACAGCCTTGTAGAAGAACAAAACTTGGACTTTGACCGACCTGCCCGGAAATCGTAAGCCGATTACAAGTAATTGGGTCTTCATAATAAAGCCTGGCTTAAATGAGGAACCAGATCGCGGGTGTGGCTAGGGGTTTCAGCGAAAAGTTTGGCTTCGACTATAGCGCAACCTACTCCCCGGTTGACACCTTACGGTCAGTTTTTGCGATTGCTTCGAGAAAAATTGGTGCTGCATCAAATGGATGTGTGCACTGCCTTTTTGAATGGGTCACTTACAGAGGAAATTTTTATGGTTCAGCCAGACGGGTTCGTCGAAGTAAAGAGCTTAGTCTGTCGCTTGGAAAAGTCCTTGTATGGCCTGAAACAGGCTTCTCGGGCATGGAACAGTCGATTTCACAGTTTTGTGGTGGTTCGTCTAGGCTTCCAGCAAATCGCCAATGATCGATGGCTGTATTTCCGTGGATCCGGAGCGACTCGAGTTATGATAGTTCTCTATGTGGATGACACTGTAATTGCTGGATCGTCTTTGAAGGTAGTGCAGACCGTGAAGAATTGTTTTTCCAAGGAATTCCAGATGACGGATATAGGCAATATCAAGTGCTTTCTTGGGATGCAGGTGGACTACGATTGGGCTGGTGGTGTGATGAAGATCACTCAACGGAACTACTTGGAGAATGTTCTGAAGCGATTCAAAATGGAGGATTGTAAACCGTGTTCAACGCCTATTGAGAACCGATTGAAGCTGCCGAACGGAAACGAACAGAATCGAACCAGGAACCCATTCAGGGAACTTTTTGGTTGCGGAACTATAGTCAATTACAGAGCTGCCCCAGCGATGACCATTGGACACATCTGCAAAGAATACTTCGCTATGTTAAAGGATCGCTTGATTTTGGTCCGGGTTTTTTGTGCGGATTCAGCAGCGCCTTTGTTGGAGGTCTTTTCGGATGCTGACTGGGCAAATGATTCCTCTGATAGACGTTCCATAAGTGGAGGTGTGTTTTTTTTTTTTTTTTTTTTTTAGACGGGATGGAAAATCTGCAGCCAGACACCTGAAGAACTCAGGGTGTGGGGATGAGGGTGCCAACTCCTCGACCCGCTAAAAACCCACCCGTGCCTTAAGCCTTTCTCCCTCCCCGGAACCACCTTTCGGTATTACTTCGGGGAGGGGGCTTTTGTGCTAATTAAGCACCCACTATGTCTAACTACTTAGGTCTTCAGTAGTTAGGTCGCCCTTTCGACCTGCCTTTGGTCGTTTCGCCATTTCAATTGGAGATCGAGGACAATCTGGGAGGCTGCTACGCATACCGCGTCCCAGATGTCCCGGTCTTGGCACATCCTCGGGACCAAATTATCCGGAGTCGTGTCGTGACCGCTTACGGCCATCATGCCGGATCTCGCGCCGTCGAAGCGAGGACATGTGAAGAGTACATGTTCCGCGGTTTCCTCTGCTCCCGCGCACTCGGTACATGCGGAGGACTGTGCATGCCCATATTTGTGCAGATATTGTCTAAAGCACCCATGGCCTGACAGAATCTGCGTTAAGTGGAAGTTAACCTCCCCGTGTCGCCTACCGACCCACCCGGATAGTTCCGGGATTAGTCGGTGGGTCCACCGACCTTTGGTGGAGTTATTCCATTCCCTCTGCCACTTAACCATTGATGCGGCTCTAGTGGTCTTTCGAATACCTCTTGTTCCACGTTGCTCGAAGCACTCTGCATCCTCTTTTATGACGATGCCTATTGGCATCATCCCCGCTAGGACACAGACCGCGTCGCGTGATACCGTTCGGTATGCACTAACCACTCTTAGGCACATTAGCCTGTGTGTACTCTCTAGCTTACCTAGGTAGCACTTCATGTTCAAGGCGGTGATCCATGCTGGCCCGCCGTACCTAAGTATGGACAGGGCGACACTGGCCAGGAGTTCACGCTTACTCCCTTGCACCGCCGAGCTATTCGAAATCATGCGGGATAATGCCGAGATAGCCATGGAGGCTTTCTTGCCAGCGTAATCGACGTGGCTGGTAAAGGACAGCTTATCGTCGATCATGACCCCAAGATACCTCAGAGATCTCTTCGATTCAATAGTGCAGTTGCCTGCACTAATCGTAGCGTATTGCTCCGATTTTCGGTTGTTGACAACCGTGACCTCAGTCTTATGGTGAGCTAGCTCCAGTTTTTTTTAGCGCATCCATCTCTCCACAATGCCGATGGAGTGTGAGGCCGTCAGCTCCACCTCCTCGATAGATTCACCACATATTTCCAGGGTGATGTCGTCCGCGAACCCGACTATCTTCACCCGCTCGGGAACTCGAGCCGTAACACTTCGTCGTACATCGTGTTCCATAGCACCGGGCCCAGGATCGAACCTTGTGGGACGCCTGCGGTGATATGTACACGTTTCTGACCCTCCTCCGTGTTGTACACCAGTACGCGATTCTGGAAGTAGTTTCCCAGAATCTTGTACAGGTACCCAGGAACCTGTAGGCGCTGGAGCGAGTCGGCAATAGCCACCCAACTGGCGCTGTTGAAGGCGTTTCTCACGTCAAGGGTGACCACTGCACAGTAGCGTACTCCTCGCCTCTTGCGCTGGATTGCCACCTCAGCCGTCTTGGTGACGGACAGGATGGCATCCACCGTCGACTTCCCTTTGCGGAAGCCAAACTGATTGTCCGACAGACCGCCTGTACCCTCCGTGTACGTTGTCAGTCTGTTGAGGATTACCCTCTCGAGCACCTTACCCGCTGTATCCAGCAGACATATAGGTCTATATGCCGATGGATCTCCTGGTGGCTTCCCTGTCTTTGGTAGCAACACAAGGTTCTGAATTTTCCAGGCGTCCGGGAAGACGCCCTCGTCCAGACACTTTTGCATCACCACCCTGAACATTCCGGGATCCAGCAAGATAGCCGTCTTGATGGCCAGGTTCGGAATACCATCAGGTCCCGGCGCTTTGTTCACCTTTAGCGACTTTGCTATCGCAATGAGCTCGTCATTCGTCACCGTCGCCTCGTCGCCGGCCCCCGTTGTGCCGTTATCAATGCCCACGTGGTCACGGGTGTTCGGCGGGGCCGTCCACCCTTCCGTCGCTATGACAGCGTTAAGGTCTGGGATACTGGAACGCTGGTCATGGGACAAATCTACGGCGGCGGGTGGCCATGGACTCGGGTCGTGGCTCGGAAAGAGTCCCCCAACGATCACCTGCAGCAGCTCTGATGAACGCTCGGTTGGAGCCGCCGATCCCCTGGTTTTGGCCATTACTACCCGATAGGCGTCACCCCACGGGTTCGCATTGGCCCTCTGACACAGAAGTGGAGGTGTGTTGAAAGTGTTCGGGTGTACAGTCAGCGGGCTGACCAGGAATCAGCAAGCCGTCGCACTTTCGTCAACAGAGGCTGACCTATCAGCGCTTTGTACTGTGACCTGTCACGAGATGTGGTTGAGTCGTCTTTTGTACGATTTGGGCTCCTAGCACGAGTTCAGATCGACGGTGATAAAATCGAGGTAGTAGACGAATTCGTGTATCTGGGCTCATTGATGACCGCCGATAACGACACCAGCAGAGAAATAAAAAGACGCATTATGGCTTACAATCGTGCCTACTTTGGACTCCGAAGGACGCTAAGATCGAACAAAGTTCGCCGAACCACAAAGTTGACCATCTACAAGACTTTAATTAGACCGGTAGTTCTCTACGGCCGCGAAACATGGACATTGCTAGTGGAGGACCAACGCGCCCTTGGAGTCTTTGAAAGGAAGGTGCTGCGTACCATCTACGGTGGAGTGCAGATGGAAGACGGAACGTGGAAGAGGCGAATGAACCACGAATTGTTGCAGTTGCTGGGAGAACCTCCCATTGTACACATCGCAAAAATCGGTCGACTACGATAAGCTGGGCATGTCGTAAGAATGACGGATGACAGCCCGGTGAAAATGGTTCTCGATAACGAATCGACAGGTACAAGAAGAAGAGGCGCGCAACGAGCAAGGTGGATCGATCAAGTAGAAGGCGACCTGCGGATCCTCCGCAGACAGCGAGGCTGGCGAGTGACAGCCATGGACCGAATAGAATGGAGACAACTTCTGTGTACAGCAGAGGCCACGCCAGCCTTAGTGTGATTGGTAAGGTAAGTAACCCTAGTAGCACACATGTTGCCATTAAGTTGAGAAAACATAAATGTGCCTTTGTTAGTCATAATCAAGTTGCTGCAATCAATTATGATCGTGGTGTGCTGCTTGGGAAGCTGTCCTCCTATCCGAAAAATAAAGCCTAGATCTCTTGACGCCTTGTCGACAATATACGAGATGTGAAGTTTGTACGTGAACTGAGAATCCAGAATAACACCTAGATCTTTTACGTAAGTGCTACCATTGATTACCGTTTGTTTACACCGTGTCCAATATATTCTCATACACTTTTTCCTTGCATTGGTGTCGTGCAACTACTCAACATGCTTCACGTATGTGTTGATGTAGTTTTGCACTATGTTTATACAAACGCTTTTAGGTTATGTCCGATTGTTTTCATTCGGTGTTTATCTTTTACCAGCGATGAATGAGTTTCGTGCTGTTGTGATAAAAAAGTTTTTGAAAGGTGAGCGCCCGGGCGCTATTTTCAGAAATTTAAAAAACCTCGGATTAAAGCGGGATTTTGTGTACCGAACCGTCCGAAGGTATCGTGACACCTGCTCGTTGGATGACCGGAACAGATCCGGTCGTAATCGTACGGTGCGGACTGCACGAGTTGTTAAAGTGGTCAGGGAACGGATTAGTCGAACATCACAGCGCTCTGTACGTAAAATGGCCGTAGATCTGAATGTTTCGAGATCGTCAATGCAAAATGACCTCGGATTCCAAGCTTTCAAGAAACGTAAGGTTCACGGAGTTTGTAATTGTAATTGTAATTGAGTTTCGGAACCTTCCAAGCAGAAACGACTCGAAAGAGCAAATCTGCTTTTGTCGCGGCACCGTGGGGATGATTTTATCTTTTTCGACGAAAAGTTATTCGTCTTGCAACAATTCCACAACGCCCAGAACGACAGATTGTGGGCTCACTCTTCGAGAACTGCTCCAGAGAGTGATAGGAATATTCCACGGCTCCAAAGCGCTGCGTCAGTGATGATTTGGGGAGGAATTTACAAGCGAAGCAAATTACCACTGGTTTTTACCGAAAAAGGCGTTAAAGTGAATGTCGTATATTATAAAACGGAAGTTCTGGAGAAAGTTGTCAAGTGTTTGGAGATGATCAGATCACTATGTGTTTCAGCAGGACGGAGCGCCATCGCATACTGCAAATCTCGTTCAGGGCTGGCGCCGAGAAAATTTGACCGACATTTTGGACAAGAATGAATGGCCTCCCAGTTCACCAGTTCTGAATCCCTTGGATTATTTGGTATGGTCATACATGCTGCCGAAGGTAAATGACCACAGGGCGTCTAATATGAACCAATTCAAATCCAAAAACAAACGAGTTTGGGATGACATGCCGATGGAAGTCGTGTGTGCCTGTGACGGTTTCGAAAAATGTCTAGAGCTAGTCAAGAAGGTTAAAGGCGGTGTTATTCCAAAACATATGCTGTAATTGACTACGGACTGGCCGTGAACGGGGAAATTTATATTGCAAAATGCCGGCTACAAGTTGAGCCGTTCACCAAGAAATACCAGATGGGCGAAGACGTGGTGTTCTGGACGGATCTGGCGTCGGCCCACTACTCGAAGCGATCGTAGGAGATGGAGCGGCTGAATATCGATGTGGTACCCAAGTCGGCGAACCCGCCCAACGTTCCCCAGCTGCGTCCCATCGAGAATTTCTGGGCCAACCTGAAGCGTAATATTTATTCCAACAATGTTGTCGCGAAAACTGAGGAGGAATTGGTAAATAAAACTAATAAAGAACTCAAAAACTTGCCTACACGCATGTTTTTGTCCGCCATGGCGAATATTCCGGTTAACTGCGGGAAGGCCGCTCGAAGCAATTATCTGTCTTAGCATTTTTTTTAATCACCATCCGAAAAAAATCCATTTTTTTTAAATGATTACGTTAGCAGTAGAAAAGATGTATCCAAACAGTGTCTCCGTTCCGAATGACAGCCCCGGAAACTCGGACTTTTGGGTCACCCACAATCAGGCCATTGACAAGCCTATATCAATAGCAGTGATTGACAGTAGACAGGATGTCCTGGGCCCAAACTGATTTGGGCCCGCTGTCAGCTGTCAAATAGGAGTCTAATAATTTGTTTTGGTTGTTTGTTTTGATGTGAAATACCACAGAAAGCCATCTTTCTGCTTTGTATGACGTGCACAACGAAAACGAGCAACAACAGACAAAACTTAAACGAGCAACAACAGACACAACTTACAATGTTGACATTATTATGACAGCTGAGCTTGCTGAGATGTTGTCTACGTGAAAAAGTTGTCCTTGTCATAGGCCTGCCCACAATTGATACGTTGCGGATGCGTTGACGTAAATTTGACAGTAAACCTATGGGAAAACTGTCAAATTCACGCAAACGCATCCGCAACGGATCAATTGTGGGCCAGCCATTACGGAAACCAGATGAATTCAAATGGTAATTGCTGATAATTGTCATTTTCCAACCCGGTTACCAACCACCGGTGCGGTGTCGAGTTGTCGAACAGGGTTACCGATATTACCGTATTGGTACGGTTGGTCTTAGTAGTCCTGTCAAGCTTCAGAGAATCACTCACCTGTTTACTGAAAATACATGCTATTCAAGCTAAACAATGCATAAGGTCCTAAGTAACATTGAGAGACTCTCTTTGTCGACTTTCTCTTCGCGTTCCTACGGCTATGTAAAAACATATTCAAGTATTTTAAACATACACTACGGTAGTATAAAGTGTGATTAAGGATTCAATACGTCGAAGACATCAGCAAATCGTTTAATGGACAAGCTAATAACCAAAGAGAAAGTCGACGAAGAGAATCTCTCGATGTTACTTAGGACCTAATGCATTGTTCAGCTTGGAATCTCGAGCCCGAGAGATTACTTCGTCGATGTCTCGGAGCCAATGTAACCGTGCGGGGGAAGGGTGCTGAATCTCAGTCAAACGCGATGGATTAAGCGCCACTCCCATTAAGGGAGACCACCGGTCGTGTTGAATATGCCCGACTAATTTTGAAACTGGTTTCTCAGAGGAACCACCCGAAGGGTACTTTAGGAAAACCCTACTTCAAACGCACATATGCTACTGAAACCTCAAATGAACACCTTTTGCCCATAAAATTAACGAAAATTCCGACAATCCATTCGAGTTATATAATTTCCGTAGTCTTTTTAGACTTTGAAGCCAGAACCAACTAACGAACCTGTTTTCAAACGAATGTGCTTGATTTGAATAGACGAACGCAATATTGAAAATGACGAATGAGCCAGCTAAAGGGCGAAACGAAAATAAAAAACGGAAACTAAACAAAAAAAAAAAAACTCCAACCTCAATCTATTTAACATATATTTACAAGCTTCACTCGTGTTGGACAGAACTTGCTCTAAAGCTACAAGTTATGGCCATGAAAAACTTTGTACGGACATACTAGCGCAGGATTTTTTCTGATGACGGTGATGATGGTTTCAAACGAAGCAATGATGATACGGAACGAAGCGACGATAATTTGAAGCGATGGTAGCGGTTCCGAAATGGCGACTCCGAGATAGCGACGCTTCCGAGATGGTGACGCTTAGGATACCTAGACCCGTGCGCAATATGGCCGAAAGTGGCGGCTGGACGGAAGGCTTCCGATTTATATCTCGTCGAGAACGTCTGGAATTGACCGTCTCCTTCAGTATAGGAGTCCCCTTTCCCAAGCGACCCGGCTTCGCGTACCTTTCCACTATGACCGAGCGGGGTTAAGGAAGACTACTATATATTTTGGGTAAGGTCCGGTTCAGTGACTGTTAGGTGGAGGAGTTCGGGACATCATTGAAAACACTTCCTGAAGTAAGTTGTCAACAAACTCAAAACTAGAAATATATTTAATTTAGTCGCTTACATTGCGAATGGGTTATAACTCACAAACTTAGTTTCCTTCTAAAGATTCTGTCCAAAAAACCTTTCCAACTAACAAAAACTCCGTACCCTACAACAAAGTACTAATAAGAAATCAGCAGCAATTTTAAACTCACAGCTACTTACGGTAAGCTTTCTAATTTGAGGGTTTCTTTGTCCTTCCTGCAGCTTGCTCAGGATTAATAATTGTGTGTCTTCTATTTCACTACGATTCAACTGATTCAATTCATTGCAAACATTCAACGAATATTTCTAATCCAGTTACTTCTTATTATATATATGACAAAGATGTCAGCGCCCTGTGTTTATATAATTCCACATACAACTACCACGTTGTCTACAATGCGAACATGGGTTGCGTTCACGGCTTTGACCCTTTCTATCTCGGCGTAACATCACCCAGCCCGTAAGCCCTCTTGTTGATGATGATCACTACAGGCTTACTTCTCCGATCTCCAGAACAGCTAATTTTGCAACTGCTCGTCTCTTCACTCCTGTACTAGTCCGCACCATCACCGATCGTATTCTTCCGTCTTCCCCACTAAATACATCCTCGATAACTCCACGTTACCTATTTCTTCGCTTTTCCGTATCCGCTACATCAACCAAATCTCCAACTGCTATCGGTTTCCTTTCTTCAAACCACTTCGTTCTTCGATTTATCGTTGGTAAATATTCCCGCTAACTGACGTGTTTGTGCTTCGCTGCTTGTTTTATCTGCAAATTTTCGAGAAAATTAGATATTTAGTGAAAATTATTGTGTAGTGTTGAACTTTTCATCTTGATAATGATTCGGTCACTAAAGAGTTGATTGCGGTCAACACGAGGGCTTTCGACTGGTGTAAAAACAAAGTGTCCCCGGTGCAGACGGAACCCCGAACATACAGCCTTGCGGCGACAGGAGGAGCTCAGAGTTCACCCGCGTCACTCGGAGATGTTTGGTTAATGGTCGTGGAGCGTTCATGGTCGACCATCTCCTTAAGAACAGAATGTTATCTGGAGGAGTACGCGGACCTGCTCTGGTTGCTCGATGTTACAACCACAGCAATGGAATGTTCTGGAAACCCGGGTGAGCTCTTTCCATTTTCTCCTTTTGTGTCCCATTCCAATATTTTTTGTTTCGATATGTATGTATATGTATGTGTATGTACACTCAGTGGCATGGGAGAGGCCGAGCGGGGTTTTGTTGGCGGAAGACTCCATGTTCAGCCTCCTGTAACTTTGTCAATTGTCGGTGTTTTTGGATGAGGGTTTGACGGCATTATGCAAAATGTGTGAACCTGGTGTGATCAGGGTTTCATGTTGATAGGGTTTATAGATTTGGGGTTGTCGTGGCATGTGTGAGGGGAGTCATTTTTGGACGTGAAGATTTCAAGGGTCCGTGTTTCTGTGAGGGGTTTGGGTGGCATATTGGAGGTTTCTTCGGGGCTTGTAGAGGTACAGAGGATTGTGTGGGTGAGATTTGAACTGTTTCCATAGGGTGGTTTGGACTGCAGCTGCGTCGGGGTTGACGTACCAGCGTGGGCATTTCCCTTTTTCACCCGATGCTGACCTTGCTGAGGTGTCGGTGCGGGGAGGAAGCCGAGGTGAATTTTATTAATAATCACTGTATAACACTGTATACGTAGTTTTCACAAACCAATTCATACTGAATGCCATATTTTCAAAGTTCTTCGTGGGTTACACTAGTTGTTTGGGATACTTCACGCGTAACAAATCATGTGTATTAATAAGATGAATTCACCTCGGCTTTTTTTGCACCGATGTTTCGGCGGGGTCAGTGTCGGGTGAGGGGGGAGGTGCTCGTGGTGGTGTGTCAACCTGTGTCATGCACGTGTTGGACGCCAGCTGTGGTCCGGACCACTTTGTGGAGGTAGTTCGAGTTTTGTCCGCATTGTTTTCTGTGTTTTGTAGGCTGTGGAGAGGTTTTTAGTGTGCTACCTGGGTCCTTCACAGGGGTGCGGATTTTGGGGTTGCTGTGTCCAGGGATGGCTTTTTCACATATGTTGTGATAGCTTCGGGTCTGTAGGTTTTGTCGGGGGTTTTGATCGCATAAGTCTATACATTAGTTATTGGATTGTCAGATTTTCATTCTGGAAGTATTGATGGTTGACGGGAGACAGGAGGTTGAACAACGTGGTTTTGGGAGCAGGGTTTTGCTCGGCTTTTTTTGCTACTGAGTGCATGTGTATGTTTGTGTATGTATACATGTGTATGTATGTGTGAATGTTCATTTAATTTTTATAATGCATAATATATATATATGATCACATCACTTATCAAGGTGAATCCTGATCCATCGAGCCCTACCCTACTAACATAGAAAAACCTCCTTCCTGTGACCTTTGTGGGGATGCAGAGGTAAACACGGTCCCTAATCAGCAAAGGTCACACTAACTTTCCTTCCCTATTCCCAACTGATTGCAAGGACGTGGCCGGCGCCGTTATTGATTATTAAAGAAATTGAGTCACTGAAACGTGTACAGTGAGAATGGTCGGTTACTCCCAGCCCCATTCAGTTGATTCATTGTGCAATTTCACTGATTCTGATCAATCACGGAGTAGCAACCATCGATACGTGCAGTCAGTCAAGCTAAGCTAAGCTAAGCTAAGGTAAATATTCCCGTTGCCAACGACTCCACAACTCTTCTGCCAGATATTGCGCTTGATTGTAACTGCTGCATAATCTATCCGCCAGTCAGACTGGACTACGCGACGGCATACACTCTACCAAAGTGCAACTTCTTAAGAAATGGTTTGGAGTCAATGCCTCTTTGTCTTCCTGTGCGTTAGTAGATACATATGTCAATGGACGCGAGTTGATTAAAGTCGCCGCTTCCACAAGTGCGGCTTGCAAAATCTCATCAGTCAATTTTTCTCCATTTATGAATACCGATAGGAGGCGCTTCACTGAACGAACCATGCGCTCCCATACTCCTCCCATGTGTGGGGCCGACGGAGGATTGAACGTCCACGATGTCTTTGCTCCGGTGAACGTTTCGGCACATACCGAGTTGATTGCCCGTATCTGCTCTGCCAACTCTTTGCTCGTTCCTATAAAATTGGTCCCATTATTGGAGAAAATTTCAAGTGGACTTCCTCGCCGCTTCACGAATCTTCGAATTGCCATTTTACAAGACTCTGTTGTTAAGCTATGTACAACTTCCAAATGAATGGCTCGCACCGTCATACAGGTGAATAACGCCACCCATCTCTTCTCATGTCTTCTTCCAACGGTCACCTCCAGTGGTCCAAAATAATCTAATCCGGTGTATAAAAATGGATGTTCATGCCCTGCCATTCGAGATTTCGGAAGTGGTGCCATTCTGGGGACTATTGGTTTCGCCTTTTGAATCTTACACCACAAGCAATCTCGAGTGACTCTTTCGGACAAAGACCTACTACCTGGGATGTAAAATCGCTGAAGTACTTCATTAACTACCATTTCTCGACTTCCATGAGCACATTCTTGATGGTAAAATTCTACCAACTTCTTTGAGATTATATGCTTTTTTGGTAGAATAATAGGAAATCGCATATGAAAAGCAGTATAGCTGGCTGCTGTCGTTCTACCTTCCATTCGCAATACATCTAATTCGTCCAAAAAACGGTGAAAGTTTGTATAAAGCGCTACTCTTCTCAATCGATCTTTGACAATCTGCGGATAACTCCCGATTCTTCATTAGCGTCTTCACTTCGTCGGTAAACTCTGCTCCTTGAGCCATGCGCCACAGACAACTTTCGGCCAAACTATATTCCTTCTTTCGCAATGGCACCGTACCCGAAGAAACCGTTGCTACGCCATTCTTCCATGTTGGTAATGCTTTAATTGGTAGTTTGCCTATTTTTCGCCGACAATTCGACATAAATCGATACATTGTGGCCACCGTTCGTACTAGCACTTTCCACTTTGAAATATGTTCCACTCTGTGTATCAGTACGTCTGGTAGCACGATATCATGGAACAGTACACTGGCTCGTAATTCGTCTTTAACATCTAATGATGTCTGCCGTTGTTCTGGCCAGTCTTCGAGTGCTTTGTATAAAAAATCTGGACCACGAAACCATCTGCTATCTGAACTCATATGGGTTGAAGGACCCCATTTGGTAACCTCGTCTGCAGCATTTCTCTTCGAAGGAACCCAACACCAATCATCCGGACTACTGACATCAAGTATCTCTCCGACTCGATGAGCCACGAATGGTTTGTATCGCCTCACATCTGATTTCACCCACGATATTACCAACAATCAATATGCAACTAGCGATTTGAAATTGGTTCACTGTTGTAGAACCCCTTGGTCCGAAATACACCTTGAAGCTAGCACCTTGTTATACATATTTGCGCCTTTGTTTTGATTTGCTGTGTTATTTTGACAGAAAATTTGAGAGTGTGTTCATGTGAGTTCATTATTGGGGGCGCATTATTAAGCTTGGGACCGAGCTTGGGACCGATGTTCTAGTACTGACTGAGCCAAGAAAAAAATCGTTTTTGTATGGGACCTACTGGTCTTAGAGTTAATCTATGATATTACTACGTTTGAATCCGTCCACAAAAATTTTCTGTTTACTTTGATCGAATGGTTTTCCCATATCGACTTTAATAACCTGGCTCCTAACACAGCTGCCTCTAATTCTTTCCTCGGAATCGAAAGATATTGTAAAGGTGCAACCTTTGCCTTTGCTTCCACGAAAGCACAGTGGATATTCGCGCCAACTGTAAACCGAAAGTAGGCTACGCATCCATAAGCATCCTCTCCAGCATCCGTGAATACATGAAGGTGTACTTTACCATAAGCTTCAGGGCTAATCATTCCAAGGTAACAGCGAGGAACACGTATGTTATTTAGTAACGTAAGCAATTGGGTCCAACGTAACCATCGTTTGTAGTGTGCGGTTCCTAGCTTTTCATCCCAACCAATGCCACTGCGCCATAAGTCTTGCGTCAAAATACGACCATGGATCAATAATGGTGCCAGAAATTGTTTCGGGTCGAACATACTCATGACACAGCGTAAGGCAGTCCGTTTCGTAGGCCAAGCTCTTTCTTGCATATATGGACGTAGATCTTCCTTTACATCTGTGGAAAACCCAAACGAGTCGTCGTCTGGTCGCCACATTACTCCAAGGACTCTTTCGGTATCAGCACCACTCGTATCACGGGATCTCACCTGCCTCTCCGAGTTCTTCTAGCACTCTTGCAGAATTACTCATCCAGTTTTGAATTTCGAAACCTGCACTAGCGTGTATTGTTCTAACACCTTTCGCTCTTACTATTGCTTCATCTTCTGTATCTACACTATCGAAGTAGTCATCGACATAATGTTTTCGTAGTACGGCGTCGGCAGCCGCTGGATACTCCCTTAGATGCTGTCGAGCGTTGAGGTTTTTCACAAATTGGGCCATACATGGGGAACAGCTGGCGCCAAAAATCACTACGTTCATCACGTAGATATCCGGTTGACAGTTTTGATCTGATCGAAAAAGAAAACGTTGAGCCTGTTGATCCTCACCTCGTACCCGGATCTGGTGGAACATCTCTCGAATGTCACCTCCGAACGCCACTTTTCGCTCACGGAAACCGTTGATTACTCCAGACAACGATGAAGCTAGATCTGGACCTTTTAGTAAGCAATCATTGAAAGACACACCGTTTACTTTTGCGGCAGCATCCCATACCATCCTTATTTTTCCAAGTTTTTTCGGGTTAACTACATAACTTAAGGGCAGATACCAGCACTGTTCCGGTGGTGTCTGTAGAAGCTCACTCTGTGTGATCTTGTGTGTGTAACCTTTAGACACATACTCCTGAATTTGATTTTGCAGGATCTCTCTTATTCCAGGACTTTTCTTCAAACAAACTTCGAGATTCTTCAACCGTTTCAACGCCATGACATAGCTGTTCGGAACTCTTGGAACACCGTCTTTCCAAAGAAGGCCGACCTCAAAACGATCACCAATTCGTTTAATTGTCCTTTCTAAAATCTCGCGCGCTTGAAAATCCTCGTTCGATTCGCGTGATACTGGAGAAACACCTACGGCTTCAATTTGATAAGTTTCCCGCATTAACTGATTTAATTCTCTGTCTGCTTGACTACATTCCTTACAAATGCATCGAAGATGACCCAAGAAATGCACATCTGCTATCATGTTTGGTCGTGGTCCGTACACTGTCCAACCCAGTTAACATTCTACAGCAATCGGTTGTCCCTTCATTCCAACCCGGGAATTCAACGGAGCAATAAGATGCATGTTGTCAATTCCAATCAACAACATAAAAGTGTCTAATTCGTAGCTTAGTATGTTCACATCTTTCAGATGTTCGAAATCTGCTATCAAATGCTCTGAATCTAACTTTTGAGCAGGCAGATCTAGCCTTCTGACTGTCCTCGCTACGCAAAGATCATAACTATTCCTACTTCTCCCCGAAATATTCATCTCAACGTTCCTCGAGTGAGTCTCCATTCGTTTGATTCTATTTGTCCAGCGCATTTCAAATGGTTCACGTGATCCTTTTAGGTTTAAATCCTCAGCTATCTCGCTGTCGATCAGTGACGTGGAAGACCCTTCATCTACTAGAGCTAAGACTTCCACTCTTTTCTTTTCATTACATAGAATAATAGCACTGTTTTATTCGGCAGACAATGACTATTGCAGCGTTCTTCCGTGTTTACAGACATTTCCTTGATCGGCGGATGCAGCAATGGGTGGTGGGAACCATTACATCCTTCTACGTCGCAGCGAATCTTCGATCTACATGGGTAGTGTCCATGGTTATAGATGCAAACCGCACACAGGCCCATGTGTTTCACCATCATCCACCTACGTTGCAAGCTTGTATTCCGAAATTCTCCACAATCTTTACCAAAATTTCCCGACCCTTCGCAGATGGAGCAGCTGACGTTCTTTCCAGAAGATGTCTGAACCGGTGGATCTTGTGTTCGATTATACTTAGGGTTGTTAACACTGGTTTCACGATCCTCTCCTATTAGATGAGTAAATGCTTTAGCCTTCTGCCGTTCGTTCTTCCTCACCGCAACAACTTCCACCTTTTCAAAAGTTATTTCCAATGCTTTATCAACCAGATCCTCCATAAATTTCCCAAACATTCCAAGTCTACCACTCGAAACCGTCGTTTGAACTCCACCCACTGCATGGCATAGCATTGTGGTAGCTTCTGCACTAAACTTTGCATTAATATGGGATTCTCCAGGTGATCATCCAGCTTTGAAACTTTCAAATGCTGTGCGAACTCTTCAATGGCACTCCCGAAATCTATTAAAGATTCCAAATTCTCCGCATCAGGCCCTTCCAGTCTTTGAAGTCTTTGAGCTAACATAGTCGATAGAACCTCAGGATTCCCGAAACGGCGACGTAGTTTGTCGATAATAATTGGCACATTCTCGGGCAGTAGTAGACGATTCCGAATGATTTCCAACGCTTTTCCTTGCAAAGCCTGTTGAAGTCTAACAAGGTTTTCTGCATTGGTGAAACCGCATGATGCATTCGCTTGTTCGTACGCACTTATAAACAGTGGCCAATCTTGTGGACGTCCTGTGAAACTGGGAAGACTTCTTGGAAACACTTGACGCGAAGCAATATGCAATTTTGTCGGCCCAGCTATCACACTGGAGCTCATCAACTGAGCCTGAGGTCTCGCCACTCCGTTGTCACCCATTTCCAGCAATCCTAATGAGAATTCGCTTGCAACACGTTCTACAGCCACCTCCGGCAGTCGCTGCCTTGTATTTGTATCTACCTTTCTACAAGAACTCATCTATCCTTGCACCTTATCGATGTAACTCAATTCACTATTATCTTCATTTTCTTCGATACCAACGGACTCTTCTTCAACCATTTCCGATAACTGTTTCAGTTCCTCCAACTCACGGCGCTGTCGCTCAATTTGCTTCTGTTTTAATCTCAATATTTGTAACTGATTTTCTTCTTCCAAAGTTTCCAGGCGGCTTCTCTCCTTCAGCTCTTCAATTCGCTTCAAGGCTAAGTCACGTTTAGAACTCTTCGTATTGTTGCTAATATTCGATTTGGGATTCCCTAGACTCTCATGGCTACGCGATATGCTTAAGGATGGTAATTTATTTGCTTGTTTCTCACCTAATGCTCCAGACTTTCCTGCTTGACAAATTTTCTGAGCTTTATTTATTTCCTTCTGATCTGCTTTGTCCCTCGTCTTACCGGCATTCGCTTTGATATTACCTTTCTTAGCCGCTCGAAGGGGCTGGACGCGAGTTGTACCTGGTTGTCCTAAAGATTCTCGTGCTGATACGTCCTCTCCGAGGCACGTATGGCAGTACCAAGTTAGCTCCGCTATACTTTGGTCCAGTCCAACACATGAGAAGTGATGCCACTTTAGACACCGGCCGCACTGAACCACCGCATCATACTGGTCGGCTTGCTCGCAACATGGGTAGATCCTTTCCAGTAATAAGTTTTTTTGAGGTTTGTTAGGTGGAGGAGTTCGGGACATCATTGAAAACACTTCCTGAAGTAAGTTGTCAACAAACTCAAAACTAGAAATATATTTAATTTAGTCGCTTACATTGCGAATGGGTTATATAACTCACAAACTTAGTTTCCTTCTAAAGATTCTGTCCAAAAAACCTTTCCAACTAACAAAAACTCCGTACCCTACAACAAAGTACTAATAAGAAATCAGCAGAAATTTTAAACTCACAGCTACTTACGGTAAGCTTTCTAATTTGAGGGTTTCTTTGTCCTTCCTGCAGCTTGCTCAGGATTAATAATTTTGTGTCTTCTATTTCACTGATTCAACTGATTCAATTCATTGCAAACATTCAACGAATATTTCTAATCCAGTTTACTTCTTATTATATATATGACAAAGATGTCAGCGCCCTGTGTTTATATAATTCCACATACAACTACCACGTTGTCTACAATGCGAACACGGGTTGCGTTCACGGCGTTGACCCTTTCTATCTCGGCGTAACAGTGACCGACACTTGACAACGGATCACTGAAACCGCGGTCTCGGTATCCGTTCCACAGGGATTGTAACATAGGGTGGACACAACGGATTATTGGCGACCGTCTGAATAACTTCGCTAGTTTTTCGGGCGAACTTCACTCTCCTCATCGGGGAGTGCATCGCAATCGACAGAGCCGTTGACGCATCGCTAGCACAGTTCCCAGTCAGACTCGGTGATAGTTGCGGCTGGTGATAGGGTGCCGATTGACCGAGGAGCCAACTTCGGCCTCCACCGGATATTGGTCCGAGTGGAGCTCTTTGTATACGGCAGGCTGAGCGATGTTGTTGTCCATGTTGATGAGGAAAATGTCGAGGGTTGCTTGAGCCCCGGCTTGGCTCGATTTGGTTGGAGAATCCGAGCTCAGTAACGTGTAGTCAAGCTTCATGTTTTGCCTTGAGGTCGCCAGCGATGGTGAATTGCCCCCGCCGTCAAGTTAGCTTGAGGATGTATTGCCGCAGGATAGTATCCGCTTGCTTGGGGCAATTGGCCGCGACGATGACAATCGGTCCGAAGGCAGTCAGCCTTATTCTGCATGGCGTGTGAGTCGACACGACTCGCTCTCACATACGAAGTGACTCTCCATGCAAATCAAATGGAGAGTCACCTCACACGAGGCGACAATTGTCACCTCGTATGAGAGAGCGAGTCGCGTCGACTCACCCGCCACGCAGAATAAGGCTGTTTAGATTTTCCGTTTCAGTCATGAGATCATTAAAAGCACGTTCGAGAAAGCTTTAATATGGGAGCGCCATTCGGCAGGATAAATTCTTTCGAGCAAGCCAAATTGCAAACTAGGAGAAAAATTAACATTTTATTGCTCTTCTCTACGTCGTCCCGGGTGTACAAAAATACCGCTGAAACTGGCCTCTCTTCTCCGAGCTTCATGAGTTTAGAATTTCCCTGCATCCACGTATTGATAGTTTAAGTTTCACTTTACACTTGATTTGGTAACCTCGTCAATTACAGTTGCAAAAAAAATCAACTCATGAAGAATTCGAAATGCCCGCTGTTTATCGCTGATAAAAGATAATACTACTCTATTTGAGCCAATTGGTTAGAGCACATTTGTATCTAGTTTTGATTCTATCTAGTCAATAGCTATCACTAATCAATTTATACATATGCATGTGGCTATGTGTCATTTGCGTGAGAAACAATTCTGCTCGTCTACTCTTAGTGCGTGGTTCAAAATTTGTCTTTCACCTTAAAAACCTAAGAAGCGAAACTTTCAACGAATAACTTCCGTTAAAACTGAAAATAGAATGTAGTTGCTACATTCGTAAAACAAAACCGTGAACAATTAATTCTTGGGAGCACCATCGTTGTCGGTATTCAGTAGACTAGTTGACTTTTTTGGCTACTGCTTCTGGCTTGCTGGGAGCTATCGCTTGCCGCACCTTGTCGATAACTTCGGTGAAGATGATCGTCCCGGTGAAGACCAGAAGCGTTCCGATCCAGTGGTAGATTGTGAAGGGATTGCTGAAGTAGACGATCGAAAACAGCAGCGAGACGAACTTCCGGAGCGTGACTACCAGCGTTACAGTGAGGGAGGTGCACTCCGTTGTCAAGACATACACGGAACTGATGCAGAGGTACTGAGTGAGGACATTGCCGAGTAGGTACACCCACATGATTGGGACACCTATGTTCAGGATCGGAACGTCGTACAGTTCGCTGGCGTTGGCAATTTTAATGTGATCCCAAATGTTGGTCGTTAGGAGCAGGAAGAAAGGCAGCGGAAGGAGATGCGTGTAGAATAGAGCTTCCTTCGGATGTTTGCCGTAGCGTTTGTAGAGGACTTCCTGGTAGATTCCCATCCGGGCGGACACGAAGAGGGCAAGCGTGAGGAGTGTTATGCCTACAGCCCACCAGAAGAACACGGTCACCGGGTCTTCAAGTTCGGCATTTTCCGTGGTTTGAGTGCTTTTGACTTCCCGACCGGAGATGATCGTACAGATGACGATTCCAGCGCTGATCATTCCGACGGATAGATATTTGGAGAAGGCGTACCGCTTCCGCAGGATGACGATTCCCATGATCATGTTGGCGATCAGCGATCCCGCCCGGAATATCATGTGCAACGGCATCGGGATGTTGAAATCGAAGGCATAGTTGTTGCACACGCTGGCAACGAAGAACATGGCCACCAGGATGAGGTAGTCCTTGAGCCCGATCCGGGGCTTGACGGTGCCGCATTTGGACGTGTTGATAAATCCCTCTAGCGCGATGAAGAGGAACTGCAGGAAGGTGATCAGGTTGCCCGAACCGGGATCGATCCTGGAAGGTGGGGAAGGAAGGAAAAAATGGAATTAAAATGGGTTGATTAAGGCGTTAAACTTATGAGAGCCTAGAATAACTGTTTTGATCATCTTAGCTTGTACACATCTGCGTTCGTGACAATCTCGCCTTTTGGAAAGTTTTCAAAAGTCTCCTTGATATTATAAAGGGAGCCTGATTGCCTTGAACACCTGTCCAGTCTGGTAAACTATTTCTCGACAACGAATTCAAAACGACTTACCTGATGTTGTAAACAAAGAGGGAAAGAAAGGTTCAAACATTAAATTCTTGAAACCCTTAACACTTTC
This sequence comes from Aedes japonicus, assembly GCA_034211315.2. Lineage (NCBI taxonomy): Eukaryota > Metazoa > Arthropoda > Insecta > Diptera > Culicidae > Aedes > Aedes japonicus. The sequence continues at coordinate 16,490 of JASCZW010001032.1, read as the reverse complement.
ACGCAAACTAGCATCACCATGATGCTGGGGAAATCTTATTCGTTGTGTTGGTGATCCTAGTTTACGTGAAATCGCTAAGGGTTTCAAGAATTAAACGTTTGCATCCTTCTTCCCTTCTTTGTCCATAAAATCAGATTCATCGTTTTCAATAAGTTGTCGAGATATAGTTTACCAGGCTCGATTCTTTCTTCCCGTCTTTGTTTACAAAATCAGAAACGTCGTTTTGAATAGCACATCGAAATTTAAACCCTCTAGGATTCATCGAAATTTGTTAGTTGTAATTTATGGGTGCGACGACACTCCGTTGTTTACACTTTTTCTCAGGTCATAGAGATAACATGCTTATTGGTGAAATGGAACACTAATGACATGACTGTTATTAGCTTAGGAACGTCGATTTTGAAATGGGGCTTCAAATGGTGAGTTGATGTCCTAGAAGAAAGATGCGACCGACCTCCGGTCCTCACACGTCACTATCCGAAGAGACGAACCAGCCACCTGCTGAAAGTCTCTTAAATAAAGGGTGTACAGAATCCAATTGCGACACACACAAATATGCGGTAAAATTCGCTCGTTCAACCAATCATCTTCGCACTTTCAGGGAGTAAAATAAAACATGTTATGAATATTTCCCCATGTTTGTTTTATTCATTTCAATTCCATATCCACATGCACGAACCTTCTTCTTTAATCTACTCATAAGGTCCTGTACAACATTTGGACTAACTTTTTTTTTGCGTGGCAATCCATTTTTTTCATATCTTCGTCTGATTTCGCTTCCTTAGGATGCTTCTAAAGTGCCTGCTTCATGATGGCCCAGTACATTTCGATTGACCGCAGTTCCGTTGAGATGCTTCGGCACGAAATTGACCTCCTTAGCCTTGTACTACTCCAAAACCTTTTTCGAGTAATGGCACGAGGCCGGTAAGAGAATCGTAGGACCAGCGTGTGACCTCAGAAAAGGAAGTAGACGCTTTAGGAGGCATTTCTCTAGGTACACCTGCCCATTGACCGTTCCAGTTGTCACGAATGGGGTGCTCCGCTTTCCACACGAGCAAATTGCTTGCCAAATCATATATTTTTTTGCAAACTTTGCCATCTTCTGCTTTCAAACGTCCTCAGGGACATGCCTTTACATACGTCTTATCATCCAGAACGAGGCAATGTGTTTTCGTCAACATCTGGGTGTAGAGTTTCAGTGCACGTGTTTTACCTACCGTATTCCGCCGTTCATCGCGATTAGGCACGTTTTGGAATTTGTACGTGTGCAGTCCTTCACGCTTTTCGCATCTTGCACGAAAGTTTTGGTTAAATTCAGTTTCTTCGCCATATCTCAAACTGAACTGTTGGGATTCCTCTTGAAAGCTTGAACTACCCGCTTGTGATCCTTAACACTATACGGAGATTCATTTTTGCCACTTTTTTCTTTCCGATCGATGGTCAAACGTTCGTTGTACCGATTTAAAACGCGAGACACCGTAGAATGTACCATTCCCAGCTCTCTTCTGATGGCACGGAGAGAAAGATCCGGATTTTCGAGGTACGTGCGCAAAATTTATTTGCGCCGCTGCTGTTCTTCTAACTCCATCTTCGGGTAAAAAGTTACAGCCATTTAAAAGTGGTGCAATTTGATTCCGTACATCCTTTAAAGACAACAAAAATAAAGAATATAAACAACAATAAAGACAATAAAGAAACATAGTGACGCTGACTGGTTGGCGTAGACTGGGCAATGTTGCCTACTACTAGAATTGGTTTTTATTTTCATTCTTTGTCTTATACACTCAAGTCTTTTTTTACGTGGGTTTTTTTACGACGATTTTTGAAATAACGCGGTTGAAGACCCAAAAAAGCCTTAGTGTTTTCTAAGGATGTACATACAATGAAAAAGTTAAAAAACGCCAAAAACATTATTGGATACTTGATGTGTCATGAAGAAGATTAGTTTCTTCGGAGTTCAGTTAACCTACGCCTTCAATGGTGTGCTGTGGAGGGACTGTTCACATACTATGCCACGTCCGACAGCATTGTGAAAAGCAAGATAGCGACTTCCGGTTTGTGAGAAGGCGCCGAATATCCTACAATATGGGTATTTTTGGAAAGGAGACAACGTGTAGAGGCCGGAAATCGATGTCCAACACCATTTTGGAATCCAAGACGGCGACTTCCAGTTTATGAAAAATTGTCAAATAGTCTACAAGATGGCGACTTCCGGTTTGTGAAAAGCTGCCAAAAATTCTATAATATGGGAATTTCGGAAGGAACGACGCGTAAAAGTCGGAAATCGATGTCCGGCGCCATTTTGGAATCTAAGATGGCGACCTCCGGTTTGTGAAAGTTGTCAAATAGTCTACAATATGGATATTATCGGAACGAAGACGACGAGAAGAGGCTGGAAATCGATGTCCGACGCCATTTTGGAAACCAAGATGGTGACTTCCGGTTTTCATACAAAATGGTCATGTGCTTGTCTTTCACTTTCTCGTGAAATAATTTAAATTTTGGCAATAGCCTAGAAATAATCTGCATTTTTCACTCACCACTTCAGAAACTAGCAGGGTAGTCAATTTCTGTTCTGAATGTCGATCTCTCCCTACCTCGATGGTCCCTTCAATATCGAGGTATGGAAAGTTGACAGTAAATACATAAATGCTGATAAAAACGGATAATTTTCATCCTGTTTTGGTTATAAATCAATGATAACCATGAATTTTGTCTTCTAACAATGCAATATGCGTTGAAACTATGCATATGCTCTTTCACAGTTATTAGTTATCACAATATTTTTCGATATGAGACGGTTTTTTTACGATGATGTTTCAAATAAAACTGTTATTTTACGACGATTTTTGAAATGACTTGGTTTATTTTTTGCGACGATTTTTGAAATAGTGCGGTCTTTTTTTACGATGATTTTTGAAATAACGCGGTTTTTTCTACACGGTTTTTTTTACACTGTACGTATCCCCCGTGTAAAAAAAAGACTTGAGTGTATACTAATTTACATTGTAATTTTTTAAGCTGAAGAGTCAAGCTTTGTTTTTTTTTTTGTTTAACCTTCCTAGTGCATTAGGAAAAAGTTACACATAGTGCATTCAGGGTCAAAAACGACCCAAGACTTTGACACACTCCCAAAACTTTATTTTAGAACCGATTTTTGATATCTTGGTTTCAAATAAAAGGTGTAAATTTTAAGAACGTCATGCAGGCCTGTTATTTTAAAACTGGCCATTCTGGGCACATTGGAACCCAGAACCGGTTCCTGTATGCACCCCAAGAGGACAATTTTGGAACCTCATATTATTGTACCGTTCCAAGGCTCAAAATTCACGATTTCGAATATTCATCTGAGAAAATATCATGCTATGGACCTACAAGAGAATTTGACCACATCCGAATACTCTGAAACCGGTTCCGGTAGGGCCCAAAAGGACAATTTTGAAAACCCAAGTATGTGTACCGTTCGATGGCTCAAAATTCATGATTTTATATACAGATTACTGTTTCACTAATGCCACAGAGTAATACTACATATCGATGGCTCATAAATATATTTTAATCTTGAACTTTTATTTAAATATCGATTTCTCTTTAATCTTAAATCACTGTCGTGAAATGAAAGCAGCATTTGGTAGAAGAATGTTAGTTCTACCATATTGAGTAGCAGGATATAGTGGGTTTCTCGTAATTCGTGAGAAATCAACGTTTAAAGTCATTGTTTACAAATGGCTTTTAGGCGCTTAACATGAATTGCTCGATTGGCTCCGCCAACTGACAGTTCAAATTGGCTTCTGTCTTTGTATCCGCCAAACTATGAATCTAGTGACTATAGTTCCCACATGTTTCAGATTTGCTGGCACGGTTACTGTGGTAGAATTAAGATGAAACTAGAGGGAGTCCTTTTTCCATGTGATTTACAGGTTAGGTTAATTATCACTTCACGATTTTTGAGACTAAAAATCACAAACTAAACAAAACAAACAATGCTGAAATTGCTAACCAATGGATGCTCCAGTGGAGCAAACGATTCTTGAAAATTTCACCCCTGAAGTTCTAATAGTATTTGAGGTTTGTGCTCAGGAAACTTCGAAGTGATAGGGACTTGATCCCGTATGTTCTTAAGCAATCAGAGCGTGGCACAAATATGACGTGCGTTCAGAATTTTTTTCGTGTAAGTACTTTTTAATTAGTTTAAACAAATATAATGAACAAAGTTAGCAACATGGATTCAGCTTTGATGGTATACCTTTCGAATGAAATACTTATCGTAAAATTTCTGTGGGCCAGACAGGATCGTTAAAAGTATGCAAACCCGTGTAACGCTTTCGATTTTAGAATTTTTAGAACGGCGCCCCTATACAGGAATAGAAAAGAGAGACCTTAAGTCCTACGTTAAAACAACGCCGCCTATTCTAGGTTTCACCAAACTAAAATTGACAGACTGTCAAATCTCGCGGGCGGGCAAGTGACGCCATCAACAATCGATTCACCAAAACTAAAACGTGCTGTTATTTTGAAACGGCAGTAACAGAAATTTACACAAGGAGAGCACTCCAGCTTGGATGTCTGTTCTCTGTGATGAAAACGATTATAATTAGAGATGATACAAGTTACAATGTCTTGCTCACCGGACTTGTTGCTGTAGTGATGTACTTCTACCTACTCTGAATTTGGTTTGCAAGTTCGATTCCGTCGTGCTTTATTGGCGCACGCACTAATACGCTAATACCATAGACTAACTCTAAGACCAGTAGATAATGAGCTCACACGAACACACCATTGGCGGAGCTAGACAATTTGTCTGGAGGGGGCGTGCGCGAAGGATTTTTTTTCGTTTATAAGAGTATTAAAAAGAGCGACATGTTATTTTAATTGATAAATTAAGACAGGTTTAATCGAACAATTAGGTCTATTCTGCTTCCCGGTGAGTCGAGATGCCTTCAGAGAATCGACTGGGGGAATATATACCTCGTATAATTACGTCTGGATCAAATGGAGAATGGACTCACACGAGGTTACTGTAGTCACCTTACTCGAGGCGTCTCAACTCGTTCGAGGCGGAGAATAGTCCTGAATTTATATAGAGTCAAGTTTCACCTAAAAATCTTATAACTTCAAAGAACAACATTGGTTAAATGAACATTTTAAATTTATATCAAAATTTAGATTGCTTTGGATAACGCGTTTTAAATCTTCAAAATTATGTCGGTTGATACTGATTCCTTCACAACTCCGTTCCCAATACTTAAATTTGCCAGATTTGAAAATTGGTTCTGCGTCATGGTACTTCTCAGTCATGTTTTTATGCGTCTTATGGCTGAGAAGTTAAGCGAAAAGTTAAGAAGAAAAATTAAACGTTTTGATATGCAGCTATTAGCTTAAAGTTGCTCCTTGCAGAAAAATCTTAATATACCTGAGGCATGGTGTCCCTAATAAACCGTGGTCAGGAATTTCAATTTTTTTTTAAATAACTATCAAAATGAACTAAAAAATAATGGGAAAACCTGAAACCTACTCCACGACTATGTTATCTTGAAAACAAATATCTGAAGTATTAGGATATACCTACCTTTCTCTTATTTTTTTCATATTTACTCTTGGTCATTTGTCCAGATTGTACGGAATTCTGTAAATCAATTGTTACATAAAATTAAAATGCCATCACTTCTCAACTTATCAACTTTACTTCTCTAACTAAACTGTAAATAAAAAAAACAGTAATTTCAAAATTCAGAGATTGTTTTCAGTTTCCACAATGTGGATATTTTTAAACCATTCAATGAAATTCGAGTTAAGTTTCTTATTAAATAACTTTTAAAATGTTCTGTGCGCAAATCATCAACCAAGGTTGTTTTAAAGAGGAATTCTATGAAAAACACAATGAAAATTTATAAGTTATATCAAGGAAAATTTCTAAAGAGAGTTCAAAAAATTTGCAGGAGAATTCCGATGATTAATTCATCAAGAACCTACTGAGAACATCACGGCGGTTCGAAAGAAACATCCATGGGTAATTTGAGGTTAAACTTAAGATTTTGATTGAAATTGATAGTATTCCAGGTTATCAAAATTCAATCGAATTTATTCGAAAGTAAGGCATGGCAAAAGAATGTGAACAGCTACAGTATAGGCGAAAATAACAAATGCACCGTTTTGAATTCTTAAATTTTCAAGTACAGTCTTCAAAATGGCATCAGATTTGCCGTGTTAAAGCTTGCTTCAGATAGAATTGGAACAAAAACAATTGCCTGTATTTCAGTTATTTATTATTGAATTCAAGATCTTTTTTTATACAAATGTAGCGTTTTCTTCACACTTTTAAGAAAAAATACCGATAAAATTATTCGTCACGGTTTCGAAGGCATTCTCGAATTTGTCCTGTAACACGGCTCATTAGGCGGCGTCCATCGTTTTAGCTATCTTATTCCACCAGGCCTTCATCTGATTGATGTCTTTGACAACCTTTCCCTTTGCCTTGAGTCTCCTCTTCATGATTGCCCAGTATTTCTCAATAGGGCGGAACTGGGGGCAGTTGGGTGGGTTAAGGTTTTTCGGAACAACCTGGACCCCTTTCTCTGCATACCATTCTTGAACGACTTTGCTGTAATGACAGCTTGCCAAATCTGACCAAAACATTACAGGATGGTCGTGGGATCGAATGAACGGCAAAATTTGTTTTTGGAGACACTCTTTTTGGTATAGTTCCGACGTCATTGTCTTATTTGTAACGAAAACTTTCGTTTTTTTGCCACAGCTGCAAATGCCCTGCCAAATCATGAATTTTCGTGCAAATTTGTCGGCAAAAACAAATTTAAATTTGGCTGGAACATCCCCCCGAGCCGTTGCCAAGTAAAATTTTTGACCTGGGATTTGCCCGAAGTCAGCCTTGACATAGGATTCATCGTCCATCAGAAGACACCCGTCGAACTTGGTCAGCACCTGGTCGTATAGCTTCCGAGCACGGATTTTGGCCACACTATTCTGTTTTATGGTCCGATTTGGCTGTTTGCTAGCTCGATACGACTTGATTCCTTCCCGGAGTCGAGTTCTCCTCACGGTACTATGGGCAGCACCGAATTTTCTGGCCAAATCACGGTCCGACAGATTGGGATTCCTCTTAATCGTCTTCAAAATCTTACCACGCAGTTTCCGGTCGACAGTTCCACTCCGACGATTGGCTTGAGGCTTCCGAATCGTCGTCAATGTTTGCTTATACCGTTTGATAACGCGCCATACGGTATTTCTGGGCAATTTTAGCTGTTTAGTTAGCCTAGATGCAGACCACAATGGATTTTCCAAATAACTGTGCACAATTTTTTCCCTTCTTTCGGCTTCCATGTTGATTGTTTACAAAGTACAGTCGATTTGCGGAATGTCAAAAATACATACGTGAAGCTGACAAAATTCCCGACACGTGGGCGCCAAGAACTTCAAAATCCGTCCACCAGGAGCGCCACAATATGAGCAAAAGTTTGTTCCAATTCTAAATGAAGCAAGCCTTAGCTATTACTTTAACCTGTCTCCATGCGGGTGGAACTATGTTTAATTCCATGCGAGTGTTATACAGGTTAAGTAATCGTCTTTTACCGATATCGGGGAGATTTTTCAGAAGGTTGAATTTAATCATATCGCTTCCCGGAGCAGAGTTGTTCGATGAAAGAAGTACCATTGAAAAATCCAATATTGTGAATGGTTCGTCCAGAAAACCGTTACTTCGGGTGGAATCCCGTAAATTCAGTTGTGTTGAGGCGAGTCTGGACAAACCTTTTTAGTGAAGTCGAATATCCACTGCATGGAGTATTCTTCACTCTCATTGGCGGATGAGCGGTTTCGCATGTAGCGAGCCTTTCTCCAAAGCGTTGTCATCGAGGTTTCTCTAGATAGTCCCTCTACAAACGAACGCCAGTAATTGCGTTTCGTTGCATTGAGTAAGTTTTTAAGCTTTTTTTTTCAAGCTTGAGGTCAAAAAGCTCACATGTTTCATGTCTACGATAATCTTTAAACGCATCGGATTTCTCAAGATACAACTTAGTGCATTCGTCATCTCATCCAGGTAAGTGATCACTACCACGGGGATCATTGATTACCTTCCACAGACAATCTAATGATAGTGAATTAGAGCACAAAGATATGTCAAGGCGACTTTCCCCGGCACTAGGATTTGCTATTCGTGTCGCTTCCGCAGTATTCAAGATGGTCAAGTTGAAATCGTCGCATAAGTCATAGAAAATACCCGCTCTATTGTCATCGTATTGTTCGCCCCTAGCAGTACCGTGGGAATTCAGATCGCCCAGAATCAGAACTGGAGATGGAAGTAAATTAACTGAACTCCAAAGTTGACGACGGTTTATTGATGTCCCTCCGAGGACATAGACAGAAGCTATGCAAAGATCTTTATATTCTTTACATTTATTTGGCAAGCAACGATATCAATACCTGGGATTATTGGAAGTGATATTTTATAGAAGGGGTAGCACTTTTTGATCCCCTAAAGTACGCCACTATATGAATCATCTCGGTCCAGGCGAATAATGTTGAAATCGTGGAAGTTTAATTCATCTTCAGAAGATGTTTCACAGCGAGAATTATGAATCAAATACTTGAACGAGTCTAATTTAGGTATTAGATAATTACGGTGCTCATATCTTGATCCTCACTTGACGAATTATTCATCAATAATCATAATCTTTTACCAATCAAGGGGGTGCCCTTCCCCTTGTCTACACTGCATTATGTAGCTTGGTAATAGATTATGTGCCCGATCGGATACTACCGTTCAAATACTCTCCGCTCGTTTTCAACTTGTATCTTTCAATTTCAAAGCCTGCCGTTACCCTATGCGGAACTATCAGTTCTTTCAATTCATTTCTACTCGTTCTAGCAATAAATTACTGTCCACTCCTAAAGCCTCTCATGTAGATGAGAAATTATCTGCTTCCGAAAAGCTTTTTTGCAAGTTTTCTTACTGACAGATCCGGATTTTCATTGCGACCGCACACAATTGCTTTTCCCACTTGCTCTTCTTTCGACGCCATCTTCGATCGAACAGCTTATAGTATCACCAAAAGTTGATTTTACACATTGAACAGACATACGTTCATCAGTCTGCGAAATAGTTCACCCGTTGATGAAGTATTTCCAGAGATATACGAATTTAGGAGTATCCAGATTTTGTCGCGAAACAAGCCTTATTTGGGTGTATCGCATTCTGCCATATCCACGAGCAAAATAGAAAGAAGTTCGATGTAAGTCGTGGAAGGGCATATTCGTTGGGTACACCAAAAATGCATATCGTGTCTTCGATCCCTACAGCAAGAAGGTGCTAATTGTACACGATGGTTGATGTGTGTTGGAATGAATTAAAACTAGCTTAAGGTTAGTCTATTTATACTAATTGAACTCTATATGAACTAAATCTATTCGAATGCACTACCTAAATCCTAAACTTAAACTATCTAAATCTTAAAACTAAACTTAAAGTTGAATTCTTATAGTCAGTTGAAACCAGTCTAAATCAGTTTCACCCTAATTTCATGATAATTGTGAGCGAAGAAAGTCGGATGCTGAGTAAGCACAACACGAAACCCGACCGGTTTTCGGTGAACAATTGTAAATACCTAGAATTAAATTGTATAGATTGGTAGTACAAAATAAACCAGCTTCGGAGCCAGATCTCATCTCGTTGTCTGTTCAGAAAATCCAATCAAGTGCAGTGTAATAAAAGGCGATTGTTCTGCTAATCCGCAAGTTTCCCGTTTTAGTGTCAAGAGAAAAACCCCAACTAGTGTGGCCACAAGTAGCCTAAAGTTTTGATCCCCAAACCGCACAGGCGGTGATACACCGTGTAATCTAGTGCGTCAGGAGCAATTTGTGAAACAAACTGTCCGAGCGAGCTGCCAAACATCGTGATTCAACTTCATCTATCCGATGCACTCATCGCAGCAATCTAGGCTGTCCATTTTATCAACGGTGGAAAATCCTTCGTAAAGGAACGGGAAAGCCCCATCAATGGTCTTCAACGAGAACGTCTGCTACAAGGTCAGTGTAGCGAATGTTGCATTCTGAGAGTGGTGGCTTTCCGATTTTCGGTCGTTGTGAACCGAAGAGTTCGTTGAGCAGCGAGGTCTTATGCGTCTGGAGACGTGAACCATTCCCAAGTAGTGACACTGAGGCCAAATCAGCCGCTTTTGGCGAAGATTTTGTGGAGTTTGTGCCCTTGACGCAGCGCACACCCCTGTTAATATTGTCAGTGTATACAACCCTGTTGAAAAATTGTACGCATGTCATTCTTGTTTCCGCGCTTTGACCGATAAGCAGGGATGCCAGATACTTTTTTCAAAAGTCTGTATTAGTCTCATGGAAATGTCTGGTAGTTTTCCATTGCCACTGAGATTTCTGCTCCCGTGTTCGTTCCAATTTTTGAGCCATCTGTGAAGAATTTTATGGAACCATGACGAAAAGTGGAACCTCCGACTTCCCAATCTATATGTGAAATCTCACATATGTTGTAAGGGATGTCATGGTTTTCCACAGGTTTCATCCAGACTCCATTCATATTCTGAAATGCTCAGGAGACCGATTAGGTCACCAAACATGAAAGTTATCAACCATTTGAGTCTAAGTATACTCTTTTCCGCTTCTATTTGCACGTATTCGTGCAAAGGCAGCAAAATTAGAATTGCATCTAACGATTTTGATGGAGTGCTACGCATCGCTCCCGTTGAAGCAATCGACAATAATCGTTGAAGTTTCGTCAGCCTTTTCTGTGCAGTAGCCTATTTTGTTTTTGGTCACCACACAAGCGAAGCATACGTTAGTTTTGGGAGAATTACGGATGCATAAATCCACATCCACATGTTTGGTCTGAGATACCATTTTCTGCCTGTTGAACTGATGCATCATTAATAATTTTCATTATTAATGATCGTTTGATCAGTTTGATCAGTTGAAACATTGTTTGATGCGCTTTTGCTCTGATATTGCTTGGATCAATTAACGCTAAAGCCTAAACGCCATGTGGACAGAAACGGAACGGAAACGGCAAGTTTTACAGTTGTCGCAAATTACGTCGATACGTCCAATTGGAATCAACTTAAATTTAATTATTTTTCAATCCGACAAGCAGGTATAGGGCTCTTAAGCTGCCGTTGCAGTTCCGCTTCCGTTATTACTGCTTTCGAGTCTTAAATTGTTGAGGGTATCGTCGATAAAATCAATTCTTTTTTTTATTTGATTACAGCAGCACATGTAGAAATTCATCATGTCTAGTAGAAATTGATGCAAGTGCTCCATGCTTTACTTGTCACTTCTAGTGTACTCGTTGATAAATTCCCGCACTTCGATACCTTCGTACCGTTTTTCCAACTTCCGGAGTTATTGGGGATCAGGTTCACACAGCCAGGGTTCGTAAATTATTTTAAATATCCTGGTTTCAAGACAACCCCTACATCAAAAATATCAATTTACTAGTATCTGTTTTCAAGTAGTAGACCATTGGCTTTTCAGATTGAAAGAGATGCTTTAATCGGTTGAATTTTGGTAAGATGTGGTTAATTGCGGCCAAGTGAAGGTGGTTTGATGGATCGCTGAGACGCTCGCAAACTTTCTTTATGTTTTCATCCTGATTTGCGTTTACTTTCAGCATCAAGAACACGCTTAACAACTTGTTCTAAAGAAAACCATCGGGTCACAGACGGATGTAACATGTCTACAGGTTTCAGCTCTATTAGGTGCAGCAGTTCGTTAAACTTTGCTGTTTTTTAAGGACTATTGCTGAGAAAGCTATGCATTTCCCGACACATACATTTACCACCAGATGGATTTTTTTTAAAAGAATGAGATGCCCACAATGCAAATAAATGGCAATTGCATTTCAGAATGAATAAATTTGGACAGTCGTTTTTAAAAATAACAGTAACAGAATGATGAAGTTTGTCAGAAGCAGATGATTTCTCATCTACATGAGAGGCTCTATGAGTGGACAGTAATTTATTGCTAGAACGAATAGAAATAAAGAGAAAGTATTGATAGTTCCGTATAGGGTAACGGCAGGCTTTGAAATTGAAAGATACAAGTTTGAAAACGAGCGGAGGGCATTGAACGGTAGTATCCGATCAGGCACAACCCTTTACCAAGCCCCCTTGACTGGTAAAAGGTTATGCAACCGATCGTGCTCTTATACTATCTATTGCTTTGATCTGGTTCTAGCGATTTGTCCCTCTCCCAATACTGCCTAACATGGATGAGAAATTATCTCTCGCTGTTGGGTTTATTTTTAGCATGTACCGACTATTTCACAACCGCACGTACGAACCGAACATCGTTGCCAGCTGGAAGGGAGCCAATCTCCTGCAAGTGGATGTTAAAAGTGAAGCCTCGGGCAAATAGCCTATTCCGGAACATATGCGCGCCGGCGGCTAGATTGAACTCTTTGCGAAGTGACGAACCAACGATTTCTAATACACCAGATGGACGTTCAAACCGCGTTCCTAAAGGCTCAACTGGAAGAGTAAATTTACATGGTCAAACCGGAAACGTTTCAGCAGGGACACGACCTAGTTTGTTGTCGTACTTCATCCATTTATGGTCTGAAGCTCACGGACTTGGAACGAGCGGTTCGACGCTTCTCGTGCTTTACGTCGACGACATACTCGTTATTGGCCGCAGTCTAATGATGATCCAGATCGTAAAGAAAAATTATGCCAAAGGATTCGAGAAGATGGATCTTGGTGCTGTGGGATCTCCAGGTTTATAAATTCATCAGATAGCACTAAATTCACGCAATAAGATTTCCGCACGGCGGTTGATTGTAGGACCTTTACAAAATTAGATGACTTTTTCAGCTGGGTTCGGAAACAATCTGTTCGTTACTGACCATCATCGCAAAGTTCGTTTGGGTCATAGCTTCATGAACTTCAACGTCAAGTTGAAATCAAAACAAATGGTTAAAAAATCCGGTTTATTTTGCTTGGCAATCAGCACAGATCCGTTGACGTGTTTGGATATATCTTTGAACAGCTTACCAGTAGCGCCTGCGGGGCTTTTCCGAAAATTAAATTCCGACATTAGAAAGAGTAGCGCGAAAATCAACGGTTGATTTCGTAATCTACTTTCTAAAGTATGTTGTGGATCAATTGTACAGCCTGCGTAGCTTTTTTTGCTAGAGCTCATTGGAACAATATATAATAAATTGATTGTAACAAATTCCTTCTTAAAGATAAAGGCATGACAAGTAACGGTTGTCCAGTGATAAAAATTTTGCTTCGTCATGTTGGATGATTTTTAATTTTGTTTGCAAAGGTGGCATTTTTGCTTGTCTGTCCAAGCTTTCAGCTCTTGTTTTGAAATGATTCCGAAGGCTACGATTCGATCAACCTGAACCCGATTTATAACAAAACATTTATCAGCCATCCATCATATCATATTACGTGACGCAGTACAAATCAACCGCACGCGTTAAACAGTATTTCTTCATCCACTCATTACGTCACCCTTAAAACACCTAATTATGTACCACTTACTTGACCAACAGCTCCAGGAACACCACATTGCTGCAGCATCCCACGAAGACCATCACAATTGCCAGTGCGGCACTCATTTTCTTCGATATTTCCTTGTTGACGGAAGTTCAACTCAAAGCCAACCTGTCCGAAACGCCTGCAGCAGCGTCCAAGAACCAAGCCTCCAAGCACGCACGCGACGCTGACTACTGCGGAAGAAAAAGAACATGAAGAGAAATCAACGGTGAAGTAAAAAGCCAGTTACAGATTCAAGTTCACGGGGACATTGGTTCAATAATTGGTGCTGTACCTTCGGACAACTACGGTTTACTAACATATATTTTTGCGTCAATTATATTTCCTACCGCTCATTCATGACTATCGGAGAAAACCTGTTTGGTTTGGTACCTATTGCCGAACAAACAAACCGCAGCGCTAGTGTGTGGTTGTATGATCTTTCGCAATATACCAACTAAATCTCAGATCCATCATCATCACATCGCACCATTAAGACCTCTTAGCAAACGTGTGATGATTGCAAAGTCATTCTTGTCGGTACAATGATAACAGTAATGGCAACTAAACGTGATTTTGATTGCATTCTGCTTATGTAAACATTCCTGACTGCCTGGCTGCAAACAGATGACACTAATGACAGCGAGCATCTGATCTCTAGGGTCAAAATTGAATGAAAATCATTTGCCGCATTGCTAATTGCCAATTTTGGATACGCACAAGTGCACGCACAAACACATCGAAAGGGATTGAGTGATTCCACGTGAATTTTGACACTGGCACTGGTAAATCTAAACAACTACTTACCTAGATCGTCGCGACCGAACTACTGCCGAAATAGACGCGAATGACTGCCAGTCTGCTGCTGCTTGGCTGAGGCTAGTCGAGCGAGCGAGTGTGTTATTTTTATTTGCCGAGTGCTTCATTGGCTGACGTCTGTTTTGATTACGCTGGTTTGTTGGTGTGCAAATCGGTGAAACCCCATGTGGCAAACTTGCTTTTGAAAGGCAGTAAACATTGTTGAGGCTACATTTAGGCGGTTGGTTATTTGGGTTGGGATGTGCAAAGTGCAAATGAATCTTCTATAGAAATGGAGCGTCGGAATTAGACTTAATATGTATGAATGTTCCGTTTAAAGTGTCGTGATTCAGCCTAACTGAATTACCTTTATTATTTTATTACGGCTTCATGCTTTATGCTTCCTTCTAGTTTCTTCACAAGACATTTTCAAATATCGTGACAATCTATCTATATAAATAAAAATGAGTTGGGGCTTCCTTGGTCACGATTTAACTCGCGAGCGGAAGGACCGTTTGGCAAGATTTTTGCTTTGTTGGATTTGTCTTGGACACCGGAAGGTTCTTATGGTGGTTTGGTAGCCCTCCCTTCTCTGGAAAGGGGGGCTCCCATACAAGTGAAGCACAAATTTCTGCATAACTCGAGAACTGATCAAGCAAAGGAACCCAAATTTAGCATGCGGAAATTTTTGGAGGCAAGCAATGTTTCTATGGTAGTCAGAGATCCCTCCTCTCTCTAGAAAGGGAGGCTCTCGTACAAATGAAACAGAAGTTTCTGCATATCTCGAGAACTAATCAAGCTCTAATGGAACCAAATTTGGCATGTGGGGTTTTCTGGAGGAGAAAAATGTTTATATGGTGGTTTGAGACCCCTCCCCTCTCCTAGAAGGGGTGCTGTCATACAAATGAAACTGTAATTTTTTCATAACTCTAGATCTAATAAAGCAAATGGAACCAAATTTGGCATGCGGGGATTTTAAAGGCAATAAATGTTTCTACGATAGTTCGAGACCCCTCCTCTCTCTCTGTTAGGTTGGGGGCGGTGCTCTCATACAAATAAAATAAAAGCTTCTACATAACTCGAGAGCTAATCAAGTAAATGGAGCTAAATTTGGCAGGTAGAGGTTTTTGAAGGCAAGAAATGTTTCTAAGGTAAATCGAGACCCCTCCGCCCTCTTTAAGAGGGAGGCTCTCATACAAATGAAACACAAATTTGTGCATAACTCGAGAACTAATCAAGCATATGGAACCCAATTTGGCATGTGGAGGTTTTTGGAGGAGAGAAATGTTTCTATCGAAGTTTGAGACTCCTCCGCCATCTGGAAGGGGGAGGGAGGGGGGTTTCCATTCAAATAAAACACAAATTTCTGAATAACTCGAGAACTTATCAGGTTAATTGAACCAAATTTGGCATGTGGAGGTTTTCGAAGGCAAGAAATATTTCTAAGTTGACTCGAGCCCCTCCCTTCTCTGAATAACTCGAGAACTTATTAAGGGGGAATATACAGTTAGAACAAGAAAAAAAAACTCATTTTTGAAAAAAAAATCAAGGGGAAGTTTTTACTCAAATCAATTGAAACTTTTTTACAATTATAAGTGTATCCATGTAGTATACAAAAATATTTTTTTAAAATTTTTTCAACAAAATGGCGGCCATTATAGTGCGTTGAAAAAGTCGTTGTATTTTGCTTGTGCCGGCTCTCCTGGTCGCAGTTTTGATCTAAATCCTGCTTACCCAAAACAATTACATAAATTATATTAACATTTAGTAGATGAATTGAAAAAAGAGTAAAAATATTTTGTTTGCACTTCTGGCGTTACTTTTTTGAAAAAATCCAAATTTTTCCGCCATTTTATCACATTTTTCCATATTTAATAATAACATATTACAATAATTTCTAATTCATCTACAAGGTAATACTACAATATAGAAATCTTATAAGTTTCATCTCAATCGAATAATTAGTTTTCGAGTTATCACCGGCATAAACTCCGAAAATGCTGTTTTGAGAAAAACGCATTGAAAATTTTAATTATCGGTCTGCGTGCAAAGAAGGCGTCTTCGAAAAACGATGAAACAAAACACTTGGAGTTGGAATTTCGAAAAAATGGGTTTGAGGAGTGTTTTCTACGGGAAATGTACTAACTTTTTATGCAATAAACAAAACATGAATTTTAT